>CM023450.1:203729014-203824014 GCA_013339765.2 Haemaphysalis longicornis | reverse complement strand
TGAAGGCACAACGCCTTAGAAGTGTCATCGGGATTTGTTTGCGTTCGCAGCGTAGAAGGCGCCTTTTGTACAGTCAGTAAAAAAACAGAACGAGAGATTGTGCACCTGAACGGGAAAACTCTGATGTGCAGCAGTGATGTAATGAACACGAGTGGCAGGAATTTTCATTGTTATATCCTGTGCGTATATATTTCTGCGATTTGGGCAGAGAAACTGTAGAATGACAAAATTTGTGCGATGATACTCAGCACGCCATGGAACGGAAGCGCCCAACCACTAAGTGCGCAATTGAACGGAAGATGATAGGTATAACATTAAGCGACAAGAGAACGGAGTGGATCAGGGAACGAACGCGTGTTAATGACATATTAGTAGAAATTAAGAAATGGAGGTAGGCAAGGCATGTAATGCGAAAGAAAGATAACCGTTGGTCATTAAGCGTAACAGAGTGGATCCCTAGAGAAGGCAAGCGTGGCAGGGGGCGGCAGAAATTAAGTTAGATGGGCAGATGAGGTGAAGCTTGCGGGGGTAAATTGATCGCAGTTAGCGGAGGACCGGGATAATTGACGGTCTATGGGAAAGACCTTTGCCCTGCAGTGAGCGTAGACTGGCGGGTGAAGATGATGACTCATTCCTAAAAGAACGCAAAAAAACTCAGCTCAGCCTCAAAGAATGCAATTGTAACTTTTGTATTTTTAACACGCCGTTCTGCTGAATATAGCAACCTTGTTTTCGCGCAAGTTGGTGTCTCTTTTATGTCTAGCGCTGAACTGCAAATGCAACACCAAACTCGTAACAAGACTGACTGCCAACTTTCACTTGGGGAAGGCCTACCCCAATAGCATTGCTATACAGGCAATTCATCCCACCTATGCAACGAACAAAGCCTGCTGTATGCCATAAAATTGAGCCAGTATCAATTGCAGATTGCGTGTATCATGTTTTACTTCACGTGCGTCTTGTTTGCGTCCTGATTATCCCGTCTACCAGTCATGTTTGTTGTTTGCCTAAATGCCACCTAAGTCTTTATATTTTGCATGTGCTTCATTGCTGAGGCGAATATTTTTAAACTTGTTTATCTCCTGGTGCAAGCCAATGCCATCCATGCCCCACCCTTCACTGCATTGTAGGATCGTGCGGTGTGGCCTCATTAACTGTATATTGATGCAAAGTTGAATTGTAAAAATATTCGGCTGGCTTGTGTTCAGGGCATAGTAGGTGCAGTAATAACCAAAGTGAGAGGGGGAATCTATTATTTTGGTTTCATTCCTACCTGTTTTTAAGCAATGCCGCAGCCACCACTGTCACATGCCTGTTGTTTAAACCCTAACGTCACTGAAAGAACATAAGCAAAATGCACTTCATTTAATGAAAGCCTGCCAAAACAACTCACTACAATAGAATTCTAACCTCAGAAATTCGAATACAGTGGCCACTGGAAATTTTACATAGAGTTTAAATTAAGGGAAGTCCATGTTTAAATTTGAGTGTGCAGTAACTATTTCTTGCACTACCTTGATGTTTCCTGCTGTACAACGTATATTTCAAAAAAGAATGTAGGCCTAACAAGACAAGCGAACAGGACAACAGGACGAGTGTTTCAGTGATGTGGTTTTTGAAGGTTTAGTTATGCATATATACCAACTAGCCCACCCCGCCATTGTGCTGCAGGAAGTATACGTCCATGGCAGAGACGCTGTCCGGGTTTGTGCATGTTTCCTTTTGCCACATTTTGTGGACATGGCTTCATCGGTGTATATACTGTCACTTCACTCAAAAAAGTGGTTAACATAGACACAGAAAAATATTTTGCAAGTTCAGGTCGGACCCATAGCTGGGCTAAAATGTCCTCAGAGTCTCGATTCACGAAATATAGTGCGTATAAATAGGGTACCTCACATTAGCAGTCATAGTTTTAAGGTTGCCTAAGCAGTGCCAATGCTGGCATTACATTACATCGACTCCGCTCTCTTCCTTTCCCTTAATGTTACACCCATCATCTAACGTTCTACGGCCTGCTAAGTAGTCCCTAATTTCAGCTAGACCCTTTTATTGACCCAGGAAGTATCTGCCCCTTAGGTGAGTACCGGTAAGCTGCAGCTGTCATACACTGTAGTTTTCAAGGACAATGGTAGGCGGTCACTCTGTATTATACCAGCCTTAAAAGCTGTATTAACAACATAGATTTTCCTGTACCCATGCCTAGATTGAAGAACTGGATTGCAAGGGAGGTGCTACTGCAACAGTGCACAAGGCGCCTGCTCGAGCTACTTTTGACGTCAACTTGGCGCAGGAGTTCTCCTGGTTTGGGAAAAAGAGAAGCACCCTTTTTTCCACCTTAGAATGACATCCTGAATTGTGTGTAACTAGATATCTTCGTGTTGTTACAGACATCAAATTATTTCATTAGACAATGTATAGGGCCCAGATTTTTATTGTCAGTCACATCCTGCGCAAATATCAACATTGTCGACAACCTGCGGCTTCTTAGTTTTATTGCTAGAAGAGGCATTTAATTTCCTTCAGCCTTTGGATCATGAAATTTCTACTCACTTTCCAACCAATCCGGTCCGCAACTATTTTGACAGTTTCTGGGACCACAACAAAGAATGAAAACTGTTCAAGAATCCCTACCATAACTGATGATGGAGGCATGCACCATAGAACCACCATTGAATTATTTCCTTGCTTCGATGCATTTTTATTTTGTGTTATTGTTCCTTGAGCGTATCACTTGGTGTGAATCATGTAGTTGTGTATATCTGTCTTGTTGTAAATATTATTCAATCATTTCCGTGTTCTCCGTTTTTTCGTTTGTTGCCAAATCATATCACTTTGTGTGAAATATTGAAATAGTGTAACATTGTATTGTTTCCTATCCAGACTTGAATAAGTTGTTGCTAAAGTTTTTGTTGTTTTATTGTTGTCCTGGCCATTTCGCTAAGTGTGAATTATTTCATCACGTAAATTACTACTGCTCTTGTAACCGCCGTGCACTCATTTTTGTATACTCACCTTTTCTAGTGTCTATAACCATTTCCCTAGATGTTGGTTTGTTTAAAGTATCTCAAATTTGTATGGCACTCACACCCACCATTCAACACCACGTTTGTGTTTCCAAGGTGCTTTGGTGTATTGTTCGGTGCTTTTGGTGTATTGTTCCACAAATTGTTCACTAGATTTGAACTATTTAGTTCTGTAAATTTGCTTTGTTTTTGTAACCACCATTCAATCATTTTTTTTGTTTCCCCACTGTTTTTTTTCCACACTGCTGTTTTTCACCCATTGCACTTAATGTGAGATACTTCAAGTTGCATAACTATCTTGTGCTTGTACGCTGGGTTTACATGTCATGTTTGCTTTTTTTCTATTTTTGTCAACCTTTTTGCTGTGTTTGACTTATTTAATTTGTCATGAATATTTTTACTATTCTTGCAAATATACAATGTGTACCCTGTGGGCCAGGGCAAATAGGAATCAAAATAAAGTGGTTGTGTTGCGAAAGCATATTACATAATTTTGTGAAGTCAACATAAACTGTGTTACTGAACTCTTGTGTTTTATGTGTGCATTAAAAGCTGTCTTACTACCCAGCTACACTTACTTACATCTAGGTTGGCAAGACTGTCATTTTATAGTTTAATTTTGAATTGTTTCCCTGATAGTTTATTTTCAGAATGCCTGTACAGCCATGCTGGTGGTACAATTCGATGACGCTAACTGTTGTTGCCTTAGTGTCAGGTCACTTGTGCTGATCAGGACGGTTTGCTGTTACTTACTGCCACTTGTTTTCGATGCGACATTTCTTGTTTAGAGCAGTGCTTCGTGTGCTTCTGCAAGAGTGTGTGGTCAGCTTGTTACTTCACATATAAGACTTCATGCAGTATGCAGCACTTCAAAAGTGGAAACATTATTCTAGAAACCAGGTGACAAGTAACAGCAAACAGTGCTGAATAGCTAGTAAGACATGTATTTCAAATATTATTCCCTACAACACGTAGGCAGCCTTGAAAAGGGGGCTGGCCAACCATCCAGATAGAGTATAAAGAATGTAAATTTCCATTATACAGGTTCATCTCTACAATGTCATACTAACGTACACTAGTCATGAATATAACAAACTAATGCTTGTGCCGAAGACAGAAAAAGAATGTAGAACAGACGTCTATAAACGTCTTGCATGCGTACCACTACAATATCCATACGACGTACCACTAAGGTAACGTCCCGCAAACAGCGTATAAAAGTACCATGAGACGTCTACAGTACGTGATCCTTCGTGTTATTTGGATGGGTTTTTTGCAGTTGTGGGGACGTTGATTATATGTAACTCTGACCCCAACAGTACGTCTCCTGGACATCTGCAATGTCTATTGCTGACGTCTCCGGGATATCTGCACGACGTAACGTGGTTTGCTGGGAGAGTTCAGTGATACCAGGCCATTGCTGGTCAGCTGACTTGTGCGGCTGAATTTGGACTAAGTTCAGCTGAGGATCTGGCAATCTCGCACCATCGGCCCGTCGCCGTGCCCAGGTAAACCACCCGCTTCTCTGTAACGCTGTGCAGTCGGCGGCGATAGCAGCGGCCCAACTCTCATGCACTCTTTTGACAGCTTTCTTCGGGGATCATGGCGTGGTTGGAACGACTTCGGTGACTCAACCAGGTCCCTTCTGTTGCTGTCTCCCTGCTGCCAAGTGCTGCGGACATGGTGTTCAGTGATACCAGGCCATAAGCTTCTCAGCTGCCTTTTTACGCTGAATGTGGACTGCGTTTGGCTGACGATTGGGGCAATCTCGGACCTTCGGCTCGTAAGCACGGCTAGGTAAACCGTCCACTTCTCTCGAACGCTCTGCAGACGGTGGCGAAAGCAGCGGCCGAACATTTACGCACTCTTCTGACAGGTTCCTTCGAGGTTCATGGACTGGTTGCAATCACTTCAGTGAGTGAAGCAGATCCCGCGGGTTGCTGTCTAACTGATGCCAAGTGTTGCAGAACCTGCGTTCAGTGATCCCATGCTATTGCTTCTCTGCTGAGTTGTGCTGCTGAATATTGACTGCATTTACTGGAGGATCTGGCAACCTCGGACCTTCGGCTTGTCAGCACGCCCTGGTAAACGGCCCAGTTCTCTGGAATGATCTGCAGTCGGCGGCGAAAGCAGCGGCCGAACACTTAGGCACTGTTTCGACAACTTTCTTTGGGGGTCATGTTGTGGTTGGAACGACATCCGTGACTCAACCAGGTCCCTTCGGTTGCTGTCTACCTGCTGCCAAGTGCTGTGGACATCATGTTCAGTGATTCCAGGCCATTGCTTCTCAGCTGCCTTTTTCCGATGAATTTGGACTGAGTTCGGCTGACGATGGGGCAATCTCAGATCTTCGGCTCGTGGGCGAGCCTAGGTAAACCACCCACTTCTCGGGAACGCTCTGTAGACGGCGGCAAAAGCAGTGGCCGAACATTTATGCACTGTTTTGGCAGGTTTCTTCGAGGTTCATGGAGTGGTTGCAAGCACTTCGGTTACTCGAGCAGGTCCCGCCGGGTGCTGTCTTACTGCTGCCAAGTGCTGCGGATAGGGGGTTCAGTGATACCACTTCATTGCTTCTCAGCTGCCTTTTTTGCGCTCAATTTGCTTGGACAGAGTTCGGCTGACGATGGGGCAATCTCGGATCTTCGGATCGTGGGCGAGCCTTGGTAAACCGCCCACTTCTCTAAAACGCGTTGCACACGGCGGCGCAAGCAGCGGCCGAATATTTATACACTTTTTTGACAGGTTTCGTCGAGGTTCATGGAGGGGTCGTTAGCACTTCGGTGAGTCACGCAGTTCCCGCCGGTTGCTGTCAAACTCCTGCCAAGTGCTGCGGACCCTGTCTTCAGTGATACCTGGGTATTGCTTCTTGGCTGACTTGTGCGGCTAAATTTGTCCTCAGTTCGATGCAATTTCTGGCAACCTCGGTCCTTCGCCTCTCAGCTCACCCAGGTACACCGCCCACTTCTCTGGAACGCTCTGCAGTAGGCGACCAAAACTGTGGCCGAACACTTACGCTATCTTTTAACAGGTTTCTTCGGGGGTCATGGCGTGCTTCCAAGGACATCGGTGATTCAAGCAGGTCCCCTGGGTGGCTGTGTATCTGCTGCCTTGTGCTGCACACCCTGTGTTCAGTGACACCAGAGCATTGCTTTCTAGACTGACTGGTCCAGCCAAATTTAAACTTAGTTCGGCTGACGGTCTTGCAATCTCGGACCATCGAACCGTCGCTGTGCCAAGGTAAACCACCCACTTCTCTAGAACGCTCTGCAGTCGGGAGCGATAGCAGCGGCCGAAGACTCATGCACTGTTTCGACAGGTTTCTTTGGGGTCATGGCGTGGTTTCCACGACTTCAGTGACCCAAGAAGGTCCCCTGGGTTTTCGCCTACCTGATTCCAAGTGCTTTGGACAATTTGTTCAGTGATACAAGGCCATTACTTCTCAGTTGACTTGTGCGACTGAATTTGGATGAGTTCGGTGTAGTATCTGGCAACCTCAGCCATCGCCTCGTTGTCTCGCCCAGATAAACTGCCCACTTCTCTGGACCACTCTGCAGTCAGCGGCGAAAGCAGCGGCCGAATACTGAAGCACTGTTTTGACAGGTTTCTTCCAGGGTCATGTCGTGGTTGCAACGACATCGGTTTCTCGAGCGGGTCCCTTCGGTTGCTGTGTACCTGCTGCCAAGTGCTGCATACCCGGTTTACAGTGATACCAGGCCATGGCTTCCCAGCGGACTTGCGTGGCTCAATATGGCCTTGGGAATAAGGATTTGGGAACCTCGGACGTCCTTTGTCTCGTCGGAGCGATCAGGTACACCACCCACTTCTCTGAAACGCTCTGCAGTCAGCGGCGAAAGCAGCGGCCGAACACTTACATTCTGATTTGACAGCTTTTTTTGGAGGTCATGGCGTGGTTGCAAGGTCTTCAGTGACTGAAGAAGGTACTTTCTGTTGCTGTCTACCTGCTGCCGTGTGCTGCGGACCGTGTGTTGAGTGATACCAGGCCATTGCGGCTCAGCTGACTTGTGCGGCTCAATTCGGACTGAATTCGGCTGAGGATATGGCATCATCGGAGCTTCGGCTCATTGGTGCGCCCATGTAAACCACCCACTTCTCTGGAACGCTCTGGAGTCGGTGCCGTAAACAGTGGCCGAACACGTAGACACTGTTTTGACAGCTTTCTTTGGGTGTCATGGCGTAATTGGAATGACATCGGTTACTCAAGCGGTTCCCTTTGGTTGCTGTGTACCTGCTACCGAGTGCTCAAGACCTGGTGTTAAGTTATACCAGGCCGTGGTTTCCCACTTGGCTTGTGCGGCTGAATTTGTACTGAGTTCGGCTAAGGATCTGGCAATCTAGGACGTCGTCTGGCCGCTCGGCGCGCCAAGGTAAAGCACGCACTTCTCAGGAACGCTCTGCAGTCAGCGGCCGAAGCAGCTTCGGACCACTTACTCACTATTTTGACAGGTTTCTTCTGGGGTCATGGCGTAATTGGAACGACATCGGTTACTCAAGCAGGTCCTTTGGGTTGCTCACTACCTGCTGCCAAGTGCTGCGGACCCGGTGTTGAGTGATACGTGACCCTTGCTTCCCACCTGAATTGTGCGGCTGAATTTGGACTAAGTTCGGTGGAGGATCTGGCAACCTCGGCCATTCGCCTCGTCGGCTTGCCCAGATAAACCGCCAACTTCTCTTGAACACTCTGCAGTAGGCGGCGAAAGCAGCGGCGGGACACTCAGGCACAGTTCTGACAGGTTTCTTCGGGTGTTATGGCGAGTTTGCAAGGACTTCGGAGACTCATGCAGGTCCCACTGGTTGCTGTCTGCCAGCTGCTAAGTGCCGCAGACCCGGTGTTCAGTGATACCAGGCCATGGCTTCCCAGCTGAATTGTGCGGCTCAATATGGCCTGAGTTTGGCTGAGGATCTAGAAACCTCGGAGCTACGGCTAGCCTGCACGGCCACGTAAATCTCCCACTTCTCTGTAACGATCTGCAGTCAACGGCGAGAGCAGCTGTCGAACATTTACGCACTGTTTTGACAGGTTTCTTCGGTGGTCATGGCGTATGTGGAACGCCTTCGTTGACAAAAGTGGGTCCCTGCGGTTGCTGTCTACCTGCTGCTAATTGATGTGGTCCCAATGTTCAGTGATACCAGGCCATTGCTTCTAAGCTGACTTGTGAAGCTGAATTTTGACTCATTTTGGTGGAGGATCTGGAAACCTCTGACACTCTGCCCATCGGCTCGGCCAGGTAAACTGCCCACTTCTCCGACATACTCTGCAGTCGGCAGCGGAAGCAGTGGCAGTACACTTACACATTCTTTGGACAGGTTTTCTTAGGAGGTCATGGCGTGGTTGAAACGACTTCAGTGACTCAAGCAGGTCCCTTTTGTTGCTGTGTACCTGTAGCCATGTGTTGTGGACCCTTTGTTCAGTGATACAAGGCCATTACTTCTCGGCTGACTCGTGCGGCTTTATTTGGACTGAGTTCGGTGGAGGATCTGGCAGCCTCGGACCTTCGCCTCGTCGGCTCGCCAAGATAAACCGCCCACTTCTCTGGACCGCTCTCCAGTGGGTGGTGAAAGCAGCGGCCGAACACTGAAGCACTGTTCTCACAGGTTTCTTCGGGGGTCATGCCTTGGTTGGAATAACATCGGTTACGCAAGCAGGTCCCTTCGGTTGCTTTGTACCTGCTGCCAAGTGCTGCATACCCTGCGTTCAGTGACACCAGACCATTGCTTCTCAGCTGACTTGTGGAGCTGAATTTGGACTGAGTTCGGCTGAGGATCTGGCAACATCGGATGTTGTTCTGCTCGTCAGCGCGCCCAGGTAAACCGCCCACTTACCTGGACCGCTCTGCAGTTAGCGGCGAAAGCAGCTGCCGAACACATGCACTGGTTTCACAGGTTTCTTCAGGGGTCATGGCGGGTTTGGAACGACATCGGGGACTCAAGTAGGTCCCTTCGGTTGCAGCGTACCTGCTGCCAAGTGCTACGTACCCGGTGTTCCGTGATACCAGGCCATTGCTTCCCACCTGACTTGTGCGGATGAATTTGGAGGAAGTTTGGTGGAGGATCTGGCAACCTCGGCCCTTCGCCTCGTCGGCTCGGCAAGATAAACCACCCACATTTCTGGAACGCCCTGCGCTAGGTGGCAAGAAATGCGGCCGAACACTCAGGCACTGTTCTGACAGGTTTCTTCGGGGGTTATGGCGTGTTTGCAAGGACTTCGGAGACACATGCAGGTCCCGCCGGTTGCTGTCTACCAGCTGCCAAGTGCTGCAGACCCGGTGTTCAGTAATACCAGGCCATGGCTTCCCAGCGGACTTGTGCGGCTCAATATGGCCTGAGTTTGGATGAGCATCTGGAAACCTGGGACGTCGTTTGGCTTGTCTGCGCGCCCAGGTAACCCAGCAATTTCTTTGGAATGCTCTGCAGGCATCGGCAAAAGCAGCTGACGACCACTTACGCACTATTTTGACAGGTTTCTTCGGCGATAATGGCGTAATTGGAACGACATCGGTAGCTCAAGCAGACACTTCGGTTGCTGTGTTCCAGCTGCCAAACGTGGCAGACTCTGTGTTCTGCAATACCAGGCCATGGCTTCCCAGCTGACTTGTGCGGCTGAAAAAGGACTTAGTTTGGCTGAGGATCTAGCAACCTCAGAGCTTCAGCTAGCCAGCACACACACGTAAACCGCCCACCTCTCTGGAACACTCTTTTGTCGGCGGCGAAAGCAGCTGTCGAACAGCTGACAGGTTTCTTCGGTGGTCATGGCTTGTTTGGAACGACAATGGTGGCTTAAACAGGTCCCTGGGGTTGCAGTGTACCTCCTGCCAAGTGCTGCGGACCCAGTGTTTAGTGACACCAGACAATTACTTCTCGGCTTACCTGTGCAGCAGAATTTGAACTGAGTTAGGCTGAGGATCTGGCTAACTCGGACGTTTTTCGGCTCGTCGGCGGCCAGGTAAGCCGCCCACTTCTCTTGGCCCCTCTGCAGTCAGCGGCGAAAGCAGCGGCCGAACACTAAAGCACTGTTTGACAGGTTTCTTCGGGTGTCGTGGCGTGATTGTAGCGATGTCGGTTTCTCAAGCAGGTCCCTTCGGATGCTGCGTACCTGCTGCCAAGTGCTGCGGACCCGGTGTTCAGTGGTGCCAAGCGATTGCTTCCCAGATCACTTGTACGGCTGAATTTGGACTGAGTTCTGTGGAGGATCTGGCAATGTCGGCCCTTCGCCTCGTCGGCTCGCCCAGATAAACCGCCCACTTCTCTGGAACGCTCTGCAGTAGGCGGCGGAAATAGCGGCCGAACCATCAGGCACTGTTCTAACAGGTTTCTTCGGGGGTTATGGCGTGTTTGCAAGGACTTCGGAGACTCAAGCATGTCTCGCCGGTTTGTGTCTACCAGCTGCCAAGTGCGGCAGACCCTGTATTCAGTGATACCAGGCCATGCCTTTCAAGCTGATTTGTGCGGCTGAATATGGACTGAGTTTGGCGGAGGATCTGGCAACCTGAGAGCTTTGGCTAGCCAGCATGCCCACGTAAACCACCCACTTCTCTGGAACGCTCTGCAGTCGGCGATGAAAGCAGCTGGCGAACATTTACAAACTGTTTTGACAGGTTCCTTCGGTGGTCATAGCGTGGTTGGAACGGCACTGGTGACTCAAGCACGCCCCTCGGGTTGCTGTGTACATGCTGCCAAGTGCTGTGGACCCTGTGTTCAGTGACACCAGACCATTGCTTCTCAGCTGACTTGTGGTTCTGAATATGGACTAAGATTGGCTAGGATCTGGCAACCTCGAACATCGGGCTCGTCAGTGCACCCAGGTGGTGGTGGTGAAACTTCATTCATCCAAAGCTGATAAAAAAGAGGTGCCGACTGGGAGCACCGGCACACTACAGTGCCCTTGTCGACGACCAAGAGCCCGTCGGCCCTAGCGGCGAGTTCTGCCAGCTGGATTACACTTTCTTGCACTTGTGGGTCGAAGCTGAGCAGCATAATCTCCCATTGCTCCAGAGTGGTAAGGAACAGGGAAAGAAGAGCATGGAGAGGGGGTTTGGAGAGGCACGCGCCCCCAATGTGGTGGAGGGAAGCAAAAGGCGCGCCGCATTATGTGCAGGCGTGGCGGTAATCGCTTGGGGAAGTGGAGGTGGCACAATGCTGGATGCGGAAAGTGTTAGTTTCCAGTCGACGCCCCTGAACAGACTGCCTACACTTTAAGGTGGGAGCTTTGCCGGGTAAGTGCGTCCAACTATGGCGGTAGTGCTGCGTGATGTCCCGATACCTAACAAGGCGATCCCTCCCTCTCGCCAGAGGTGCAGAGGCAGCATCTGAGGCATCTTGGGCTACCTCGTTAGCCATCTTGTTGCCCGGAAGGAACGAATGGGCCGGTGTCCATATCAGGCGTGGGCAATGTGCCATCGGATTCGGTGCTGTCTGCAGGATGCGTGGAGTGATGGGGGACACACGACCCGTCGCAAAGATCTGAAGAGCCGTCTGCGAGTCGGAGATTGATGCAGTGGCCGGAGTAGCTGTAAGGGCCAAGGCAATGGCGACTTCTTCACCAACTTCAGGGTGAGGCGTGGAGACCGAGCACAAAGCAACAGATTCTCCTCGGGAGTTGACGACTATGGCGACGCCGGCTGCACGGTCGGGATATTCCGCTGCGTCGACATACAGGTAGTAGGGTGCGAAGCATGGGCCTTGTGTGAGGCCTTGGCCCGGGCAAGGCGGCGTTCTTGATGGAAGGCAGTATTCATGTTCCGCGGGATGGGGGCCACACTCTATCGGGACCGGCGAGAGTCACTCAAACTGACCTTATCTTCGTGCTGCGTAGCAAAGGAGATGCCGAGTTTTGTTAAGATGGAGCGACCCGTTGGTGTAGAGGCCAGGCGGTGGAGTAGGCCAACAAGCTGGGCTTTAACAAGTTCCTCAAAGGTGTTGTATGTCCCGGTGTTGAGAAGCTTTTCAGTAGAGGTGTGAAGGGGGAGACCCATGGCCGGATTAAGCGCCATGCGAATGATGCATTGGAGGTGTCCAACTTCGGTCTGGGTAAACTTCAGAAAGGGGGTGGCGTATGTGATGCGGCTGGTAATGAATGCTTGCACCAATCGAAAAAGGTTAGCTTCTTTGAGGCCATGGTTGCGGTTGGCTATGCGGGCGATAAGTCTGCCAATCTGGTCTGCTGCGTTTTCAAGGGTGCGAATAGTTTGGGTGTTGGCCCCATTTTCTTGAATTCGGAGTCCGAGAATGCGAATGGAGAGCACGTGCGAATGAGGTTGCCTTGTAGCATGACTTGAATATCAGGGGCACAGGCATCACAATGGCGACGCTCCGAGTGATCGAAGAAGAGCTCCGACTTTTGTGATGAGCAGCTGAGTCCCCGTTCGTGGCGTAAGTGGCGAGGATGTTGGCAGCTTGTTGGAGGTTGTCTTGAATGTCACCATCGCTGCCCCAAGCTGTCCAAACGGTGATGTCATCCGCGTAGATACTCTGGTGCAGGCCCGGGATGCGTTCCAAGAGGGGAGGGAGTTGGAGCATAGCCACATTGAACAGAAAAGGAGAATTGACTGACCTCTGAGGTGTGCCTTTACTGCCCAAGGGCATGGGATCCGATTTAAGGCCTTGAACCGAGAGAGATGTGGTGCGACCAGTAGGAAAGTTGGCACTGTACTGGGAGGTGCGGGGTCCCACGCACAGTTGGTTAAGCCTGGTCAGTAAGCTTTGATTAGTGACATTATCAAACGCCTTGGTCACATCGACGCCCATGATGACTTTAGTGTCTTGCCGGGAGATAAGGGGGTTATCCAAAATTTGATGCTGAAGCTGCAGCATAACGTCCTGGGCAGAGTTTAGGACGAAAGCCCAGCATGGTCTGAGGGAACATATAGGCTTGAAGACGAGCCGGGATGACATGTTCAAGTCTCTTGCCCTACAAGAGGCTAGGGAAATGGGCCTGAGATTAGTTATAGCCAATTCCTTGCCTGCTTTGGGTATAAGCGAGATCTTCGCTGATTTCCAGGAGGTGGGAAGAAGGCCCGACGTCCAGACTGTGTTCATGTAGTCAGTGAGCGCCTGTTCTGGTGCTCCAGTGAGGTTCCGAAGAAGCTTGTTGCGTGATGCCGTGAGGACCCGGGGCTGACCGAACGTTGACACGAGTGAGAGCAGCCCTTACTTCGGCAACCGTCATAGGGAGATGTAAGGTCTCGTTGGGGCCGCCGGTGTAATCTGGAGGAGGAATGGAGGCAGCCGACGGAATGTAGAGCTACTGAAGCTGTCGAAGAAGCTCCTGCTCAGAACCCGATGACTTGTGGAGGAGGGCGACCATCTCATTCTTGGTGTGCTCTCTTTTTTTCCGCTGGATTTAGCAGGTCGCGGTGAATATTCCAGGTCTGCGGTACATTCATGTTACCTTCCATGCGGTCGCAAAGATCATTCCAATGCTGGGTGGTCAAGACTGTTGCATACCTGCTAATGTCCTGGTTGAGCTTAGCCAGGCAGCGACGGAGAGGGCGGTTGTGCTTTTGCCTCTGGAGTCGGCGCGCGAGGCGCTCCTTGGCTTCCCATAAGTGTAGGAGACGAGAGTCAACCACATCAAGGTGAGCCTGTTCAGGGACAGTTTTGGTAGCACCCTCACGTTGCTCGAGTAGTTTGGCAGTCCAGTCATTCAAGTCATCAAAGTGGTCAGGTATGTTGGCATAACAGAGGGATTTGAAGACTTCCCAGTCAACCAGCTTGTGGGAACGGGTGCTCGGCCGTGGGGGTCCGTCTTGAAAGAGGGTTTCAACAACATTGTGATCACTTCCCAAATCATGACCAGTGTTGTGCCAGACTGAGTTGGCGATGTTATGTGTGATGGTCACATCAGGAGTGGTATCTCTCTGGACGCTGTTTCCTTGTCGAGTGGGGTGTGCCGGGTCCGTAAGGAAGCGCATCTCATGCGAAAGGATCGTACAGAGCACTCCACGGCCTTTGCGTGACACAAGCGGATAGCCCCATTCAGGGTGCGGGGCGTTGAACTCGCCGACAATGAGCCAGGCAAACCGCCCACTTCTCTGGAACGCTGTGCAGTCGGTGGCAAAATCAGCTGCCGAACACATGTACTGTTTTGACAGGTTTCTGCGGGGTCATGGCGTGGTTGGAACGCCTTCGGTGACACAAGTGGGTCCCTGCGGTTGCTTCTACCTGCTGCCAATTGATGCGGTCCCTGTGTTGAGGGATACCAGGCCACTGCTTCTAAGCTGACTTGTGCAGCTAAATTTTTACTCACTTCGGTGGAGGATCTGGAAACCTCAGACCCTCTGCCCATCGGCTCGGCAAGGTAAACCACCCACCTCTCCGGCATGCTCTCCAGCCGGCAGCAAAAGCAGCGGCCGAACACTCACGCACTGTTTTGACAGGTTTCTTCGGGGGTTATGGTGGGCTTGCAAGGACTTCGGTGATTCAAGCAGGTCCAACGGGGTGATGTCTACCTGCTGCCAAGTGTTCAGTGTTCAGGTCTACATGCTGACCATGTGTTCAGTGTTACCAGGATATTGCTTTTCGGTTGACTTGTGCAGCTGAATTTGGACTGAGTTCGGCTGAGGAACTGGACACCTCAGACCTTCGGCTCGTCGGCGCGCCCAAGTAAACCGCCCACTTCTCCAGCAGCAAAAGCAGCGGCCGAACACTCACGCACTGTTTTGACAGGTTTCCTCGGGGGTTATGGTGGGCTTGCAAGGACTTCGGTGATTCAAGCAGGTCCAACGGGGTGATGTCTACCTGCTGCCAAGTGTTGAGTGTTCAGTTCTACATGCAGACCATGTGTTCAGTGTTACGAGGCTATTGCTTTTCGGTTGACTTGTGCAGCTGAATTTGGACTGAGCTGTGCAGCTGAATTTAAACCGCCCACTTCTCCGGCAACAAAAGCAGCTGCCGGACACTTACGCACTATTTTGACCGGTTTCTTCGGGGGTCATGGCGTGACTATGATGCTAGAAACCCGCACGCAACACCCAACGAAGGGGTAGTGACCTTTGTTGAGGAGATGAAGAGGTGGTTTTGACGTGTGGATCCACACATGAAAGAAAAAAGAAACTAAGGTATCTCATGCGAGGGGTAAAGCAAGAGCTTTTTGCTTGCCTTTTCCGCAACCCTCCTAAGATAGTGGCCGAATTTGTGTCTGGGGCGGCCGTGATGGAGAAGACCCTGGAAGTTCGAACGAGGCAGTACGATCACCCGGTCAACACGCTGCTTTCCGAGAACATTGGTGCCGGGGCTTCAAGCTCTGGTACACTGCGCGAGACCATCCAAGCAGTGGTCAGGGAGGAACTCCGGAAGCTTTTTCCAACGACGCCGCAACCTAGTGGCTTCCCTAACTGAGGTCATCCGCGAAGATGTTCCACACGCTTTGGGAACTTCTATGCCTTCCGAGGCACCCCGCGAGCCACAGGCAATGGCCTACTCCACGGCAGTTCGTCGACCCCACCCTGCTCTAACCCGTCTACAAGAAGCTACGCCGTACCGGCGTCCCCTCTCGCCGGCGTTCCCACTGTCGCCGCCTTCCACCGTACCGCCATCCACAGCCCAAATCCAGACACCGAGACAGACAGACGTTTGGTGAACCGCCGATAATTATCCGCTTTGCTACCAATGTAAAGTGGCCGATAACATCTATCGTCGTTGCCCATACAAAAGACTCGGACTGGGTGGTTTCTCCATCGACGGACCTCGCCCTCTGCATGGTCCACGACCACGTAAGATTGTCGACTACCTTTCTCAAACCAGCTATGGCACAGCCCGTTTCAACCGTTCGCCGTTTCAGTAACCATACAAATCGCCGAGGCGTCATAGTAATGCTGACTTCTCACGTGGAAGGTCCCCAATCCCACAGAGGGGAAACTAAAAGCAGCATCTTCGGGAGGTAAAGTTGCACAACAGCGGAAAAACGAAACCGTGCAACGACGCAGCGACTCGCTGAAGAACGTAATTCACGACATGCCCTTATCCTGTGGTCCCGACCTAACCCTGACGAAACTCCCGAATTCGACGGCAAACACACGGCGCGACGCGTACACGACATGACCGGATCTCCCGCTGAGAAGACGACGACAACGACGCCGCACCGTGCGCAACCGTCAACACGCACAAGCCGAGATGAGACGCCCCGATGCACCCGCAACTCGAGGGAGGCGGCATCTGACATCAGAGAGTTCATCGACGGCTTTGATGTAGACACGGGAGCCGACTACTCAGTATTGAGCGGACCAATCGCGTCTAAGCTAAAGAAAGTTATGACCAGATGGGACGGTCCGCATATTCGCACAGCAGGAGGCCCCCTCGTGACACTAAGCAGAACGTGCACATCGCGCGTCACCATAGATGGCACAACGTACCCTGCGGCATTCGTCATTTTGCCTAACTACTCCCGCAACGTCATCCTTAAAATGGAGTTTGGATGGACAGCGGTGCAATAATTGATCTACAGGCAAAGTCCAAAACTTTGTCCTCCGATCAATCTATGACCCCGAATACAGTGGCGCTGTAAGGATTGCCGGTTATCATTACACACTGCCACCCCGCACAAGCTTGATGATCGGGGTTTACTGTAAAGATGCTGTTCCTGACGTCGACGCTATCGTAGAGAGTCACCAAACGTTGCTCCTCGAACCCCTGGTCTTTGTCACAAGAGGGATTGCATGGTTTAGCCAAATCCAATCCGAAGTTTTTGTGACCAATTTCAGCGAGTAATACAAGCATTTAAACAATGGCGCTGCAATTGTGTTTCGAGAAGAAACGCAAGAAACACGTGACGTGATCGCGGTCGCCAATTTTGAACGCTAACCTGAAGGTACTTTCCAGCTTCCGAATTTTTTCGGCATGTATCCGGCGTTACCCCAAGAAGAACGGAAGAAATTATTGGATTTGCTGCGTTGCTACAGCGAGTGTTTTTTGTTGAACTCAAAATTACGTTAGACACTTCTGGCGAAGCACGGGATAATAACCGAAGATGGAGCCCGACGTACCTGACAGTCACCGGTCGGACGCCACCAGGTGGCCGAGTTGTGTTGACATGCGGTGCGTGGGCTCCCATTAAATTTCGCCCAATCTTAAGGCAAATCTGCCATCCAGTGGATTACTGGGCCCCTCCCGATTCCTCGCTGCGAGCGGCGTCGAACAAACCTATTCTCAAGTCGGTGAGTGGACTGCAAGAATATTTACGACGATTTGAATTTCTGAAGCGAGGCCTGCCATGAACATATAGAACTGTCAATAGAACTCACGAGCGAGCATAGCAGCCACTTGCGCGTGCACCGGAGCCCACCGTGGCCGAACGCCACGTGCACGTGCTGGCTCCCCAGCGTCCAACTGCCACCGAGGAACGCAATCATGGTTGATGCGATGGAAACGGCCTCGTCGCCCGAGGAGTCATCGATCCCGATCGTAGACGAATTGGGCCGGATGTGCATGGAGGTTACCGGAGAGGAAGTGACGACAGAGGATTACTTGTAAAAGGTGGGCTGGAAGGTAGTCAGCCGCAATAAAAAGCCCAAGGAGGAACGAGCGAAAGAACCTCACCCCAGACGTGGTCGGACACCAAGACATTCGCAAGGAAAGCAGCAGCAGCGGCAACGATGGCAGCAAGGATGCCCAACGTGTTGCCGAAGGAGGACAACAAAGTGGTCGTGCGCCCGCGAGGCGGACTGTGCATTGCGAAGACGCCCATCGCGATCATCGAAGAGGCGATCGCAGCAGCGGCCGGCATCACCAAAGAAGAACTGGCGAAAGACACCTTTCTGCCCAACAACGAGCAAAACATCGTAATTGTGAGTACCCCGGACTCTTCTAGAGAATGCAAGTACTCTACAATTAAAGAGATCATGATCGGAGGACAGAAACACGAGGTAGGGGCATACGCAACGGCCCCCGATAGCATGACGAAAGGAGTAATCCGAGGAGTACCAATACAACACACGCAAGAAGACATAATGGAAAGGATCATAACGGAAAAGAATCCAACAGTAACGGGCGCTGGACGAATTGGAACTACAACCACGGTCATCGTCACCTTCGAAGGCGACAAGGTACCGAACGTGGTGTTCTACGGATCGGGTGTAATGAAATGCAGTCTGTATCGCAAACACTTTGATTTCTGCACAATCTGCGGAGAAGTAGGCCACAGAAGAGACGTATGCCCAACTCCAAATGTACGAGTGTGTTTCGACTGCGGAATGAAGAATCCGAAAGAAGGACACGCGGAGGTTTGCAAACCGAGGTGTAAGCTATGCAACGGCATGCACCCGACCGGAAGCAAGTCATGCAAGAACAAGTACAAGACGCCGTACGTGGTCACCAAAGGAGATGGGCAAGAAAGGAGGCTGAGGAGGAAAGACGTAGGCAAGAACAGGAAAATCTCAAGCCAAGTAGCTTCCCAGCACTGGGGAACAACGGAAGAGCTAAAAGCCAGGAACGAGCGCCCCGCTCGCTAAGCCGTAAATCGAAAAGGTTAGCAAGCGGCAGCATTAGCCGGGACGTGAGCAGTGGACGATCCGAGTCAAAAGACAGAGTCAGCTGGAGCCAAATAGCCCAAGACAACGGTAAGAGGAAAGCAGAGCCACAGCCAAGCACGTCGAGAGGACCGAACACCCCGGCCAGCGGGAAGATCGGACAAGGCGTGGAAATCGGAGCATACAGGGCATTACAGGAAACAGTGGAGAGGCTAACCAGGGAGAACGCGCAACAGCGCAAAACCATTGAAAATTTGGAACGGAAGCTAACAGAGACCATAGAAATAATGAAGAAGAGCATTAGCCAACAACAGCAAGTGCCACAGATACTGCAAGCGGCTCCAGCGACCGCAGACAACAGCGAGGCAGCGGGGAAACCATCACCAACCTCAGAGCCGGCGCCAAAGAGGAGAGCTCTCGAGCTCCTCAAGGAACGCAAGCTCGCCGACAGAATGGACAGAACGGAAGACAGTATAGAGAAGATAACAACACGCATGACACAGAACGAGGCTCAACAAGCAGCACGGTTCGCAAGACTGGAACAAGCGCTTCAAAGCCAAACGGAATCGATGCAAGAGAACATCGCAGCAGCTGTACAGCAGAGCGTGGCGGCAGCAGTACAACAGGGTGTAGCAGCGGCCGTGCAACAGAGCATGGCGGCAGCATTACAACAACTCAGAGAAGAGTTAAACATGAGCAACCCAACATGGACCACAGCACAACCAGCACAGTAAACGCTAACAGTCTCGTGGTCTGGCAATGGAACTGCCCCGGTTTCGCAAGTAAGAAGGCAGTCCTACAACAGCACATTCGACACTCAACCAGGAAGCCCGACATCATTCTGATTCAGGAGACCCTCGTAGAGGAGACCCACCTCCCAGGGTACAAGACCTACGCCAGCCCGCCCAGCCGAGTTGCCAACGGCAAGGGACGCGGCGTGTGCACCCTGGTGAGGAAGGGACTGAAGTACGAGGAAAGGGAAGGACTAAAGAAATTACTGGTTGAACACACGATGATAGAAGTTATCACCGTACAGAAGCGGAAACAGAGCACCTTCATCATGAACATCTACAGCAGCCCGAGCCACCGCAGGCAGAAATTCAAGGCACTGCTCCATAAGGCTTGCAGAACTGCCGGCAGGGACGACAACCTAATCATTTGTGGGGACTTCAACGCACACAACCAAGCATGGGGCTACATCACAAACAACGCCAAGGGAAACAGTCTTCTAACCGATGCTACGGAAGAGGGACTTACACTCATAACAGACCCAACGTACCCGACGCGGATCGGCAATTCAACGTGCCGAGACACCACGCCAGACCTTACCTTCGTTAGAATACCACAAGACGGTCGAACCCCATCTTGGATCAACACCGGTCACAACCTAGGCAGCGACCACTTAATAATCGAGGTGACGCTACCGCTTAAAGGAAAATCGGACGAGAAGCGCATCCACAAGCTCACAGACTGGGACCTCTACAGAACCCTATTACCGAGCGAAGGGGAAGAGATACAGGACGTGAACGAGTGGTCTAACAAGATCATGGAAAACGTCAGAGCAGCAACCAAGGAAATTGAAACGGATGTGGAAATCGTAAAGATGGATAGCCACCTAGCGCACATGCTGGAGGCAAAGACCTCCATCCACAAGAGATGGCAGAAACAATGCACCAACCGGAGACTACGAAAGAAGGTGGCCGAGCTAAATCACGCCATCGAGAAACACTGCCGATCGCTCTGCCGACAGCAGTTGAACGAGATGTGCAGCGCAGCCGACGGCCAATTACACGTAGGAAAGACGTGGGCCATGCTCCGTCACCTACTGGACGAAACAAAGACGAAGTCTTACCAGAGAGACAGTCTGAACAAGACCCTAAACAAGGCGTTACGGGAACTGGGAATGGAGGAGATGCACAAACGAATCAACGACAAGTATCTACTGGAACACCCAGAGGAAACGCATCCAGACTACTGGGGCATGGTGAACGAGAACCTGGACAGAGACATCGAGATATGGGAGGTACGGACGGTGGTACACGAGCTGAACTGCCGATCCGCAGCCGGTCCAGACAATGTTACGAACAAGGCACTCAAGCATCTCAACGAGGCTGCGATCGCAAGCTTGACGGCTCTCTTCAACAAGTGTTGGAGGGAGGGCAAGCTACGCCAGACCTGGAAGACAGCCAAGACTATCCTAATACCAAAGCCAGGAAAGCCGCCGGGTATCGAGAACCTCCGTCCCATATCTCTGACTTCGTGCGTCGGCAAAGTGCTGGAGCATGTTCTGACGAACAGATGGCAGCAATACCTCGAGGACAATGACCTGTATCCCGACTCGATGATCGGATTCAGGAACAAGCTGAGCACGCAGGACGCGATGCTCCAACTAAAGGCGGAGATCCTGGACGACGAGACCAGGACCAAGGACAACAAGGCAATACTGGGGCTGGACTTGCAAAGTGCCTTCGATAAATTGAAGCACTCGGCAATTCTAGCACAAGTTTGCGCCCTGAACATGGGAGCCCGGACGTACGACTACGTTAGGGACTTCCTAACGGGGCGCACGACAAAGATCCAAGCAGGTGACGAAACCCTCGAGGAGAAGAAGCTCGGCAGCGTCGGGACCCCACAGGGCTCGGTTATCTCGCCGTTGCTCTTCAACCTCGTCATGATTGGGGTTGCTCGCCGCCTTGAGTCGCTAGCGGGCGTACGGCACACCATATACGCCGATGATATAACGCTATGGGTTCCAGGCGGCAGCGACGGACATATCGAGTCAACACTACAGCAAGCAGTCGATACCATCGAAGACCAGCTGAAAGGAACGGGGCTTATCTGCTCGCCAAGCAAATCGGAGCTCCTGGTGGTTCCACCCAGATGGAAATTAAAGACGAGCGAGGACAACACGGTCAACAACCGAATCGTGGTACGGACCGGCAACGGACAAGAGATTCCTGAGGTCAGGAAGATCCGAGTGCTGGGCTTTCAAATCGAAAAGAATCGCACCAACGGGGAGACGGTCCACCGACTCCTAACTAAAGTCACAGCGGCCACTCGCCTCATAAAGCGGGTGGCCAACAAGAAAGCCGGCATGCGGGAGGACAGTCTGATACGGCTGATCCAATCGTTTTCCGTTAGCCATATAACGTATGTCGCTTCCTACCACAACTGGAAAGCGGCGGAAAGCAATCGTTTAAATGCAGCTATACGCAAAGCATACAGAGCAGCACTCGGTCTTCCCGACAGCGCAAGCACCGAGAAGCTCATGGACCTCGGCGTGCACAACACGCTCGAGGAAATCAGCGTAGCCCAGCGAGCCGCCCAGATGGAGAGGCTCAAGGGATTGAAGACCGGTCGAGCCATCTTAGCCAAGCTAGGACTCGAACCCGGAACGAGCGGTAGACCACTCTACAGACAAGAGGACAAAGCGGCTAACATCAGGAGCGGGACGCGGGTACAACCCCTCCCCAGGAACATGGACCCTATCCACAACGGGGAGAGAAGAAAGGCGAGAGCCGAAGCCATGATCGAGCAACACGCCAACGCACCTGGCACCCGACACGTCGACGCAGCGGAGTACCGTAACCGGGAAGCCTTCACTGCAGTGGTGATCGACGCCGTAACCGGAGAGACAGTCTCTGCAACGAGCGTTAAAACATGTGAGGCGCAGAGCGCCGAAGAGGTGGCCATGGCCTTGGCCATCGCGGACCCAAACACCAAGACAGTCCTCTGTGACTCAAAGGGAGCCGTGAGGAACTTTGCCAAGGGCAGGCTGTGTCGTGGAGCAGTGCGGGTGCTCACCGCGTTGGATTTTACGGGCAGAAAAGTAACAGTGAAGTGGTTCCCCGCCCACGTGGGGACAGATGTGTCTAAACTTGCGGACAACCACAACGAGACGGCGAACTCTGTTGCGCGAGAATTATCTGGCCGCGCAGCAGAAACGAGCCTGTCTGCAGAGCTGTGGTCGGAAACTAAAGATAGGATGGGCACGTTCCACGAAATTACAAAGTATTATCGCATGAACAGACGAGTAATGGCAACGCCGCACCCTGATCTTACCAGGGAGCAGGCGGCGTTATTTAGACAGCTGCAAACAGGCTCGTTACTGACTCCGGTCATAATGAAGCACATATACCCAGAACAGTATCCGGACGACACGTGTAAGGTGTGCCGCAAGCTCGGGCCACTATGATTCACATCCTGTGGGATTGTGCAGCAAGACCAGCAGAAGCGGAAACAGAGACTGTGATCCCGCCGTGGCTTCAAGACGCGGCGCGGAGCTATAATAAGGAAGACCAACTCCTGGCTGTCCAGCAGATCTTGGAGGCCCTCCAAAGACAGCGACCGAGGGAAAGCTGCGAGGCGTCAGCCACCCCTCGGGGTAACGGCGACTTGCCTGGGGGCGAGTAGCGAGGACGCTGACGAGTAGAGGGTCCAGACAGGACCGACGTTAGGCCCCGTCTAGGTATCCCGGCAACGGGGTGCCTACTGCAGGCGATTTAATAAAGTCTTTGTCATGTCATGACAGTCACCGTACCACGTCTCTTCACACGAGCACGAAGCCACCAGGACTGAAGTCGACAACATACTCACCGACGACATTATACAGCCATCGAAAAGTCTGTGGGCTGCGGCGGTCGTACTCGTGAAGAAAAAAAGATGGCACTTTAAGTGTCAGTGTTGACTACCGGCGACTGAACAAAATCGCCAAAAAGAACATGTACCCCCTGCAACCCTGCAACGAATCGACGACGCCCTCTACCATCTCCGCCGTGCGAAATACTTCTCATCAATGGATCTGAAGACCGGCTACTGTAAAATTGAAGTGGACGAGAGAGACCGAGAGTAAACTGCATTTATAGCCACGGATGGTCTCTACAAGTTCAAGGTGATGCCGTTTGGGCTGCGCACGGGGCACGCAACGTTTCAAACAGTCATGGGCACTTTTAGCTGGCCTGAAGTGGTACACCTGTCTCGTATACCTTGACGAAGTTGTGGTATTCGCCCGAAATTTCGACGAACACCTCGCAAGATTGGAGTGTGTTGTCGAGGCTATTCGCATATCGGGGTTAACGCTGAAGCCTGAAAAGTGTCGCGTGGTTAAGAGGAACTGAAGTTTTCGGGACACGCCTCAACGCCGCAGGAGTCATACCGGACCCGGCGAAAACATCAGCCATAGAGAACTTCCCCACACCGAAAGACAAAAAAGCTGTGCGAATATTTTGGACTGTGCGCATATTACCGGCGTTTCGTCGCAAACGTCGCACACACTAAAAAGTCACTCACGCGCCTGAAAAAAGATAGTACTCCTTTCGCCTGGGGAAACGCCCAAGAAAAAGCATTATGCGAGCTGCGAAAACGCCTGCAAAACCCTACCATGATCGCTAATTTCGACGAAAACGCCGAAACGTAAATGCACACCGACGCCAGTGATATAGGATAGGGTTCCGTTCTCGTCCAAAAGCCAAGCCGTTGCGAAAAAGCAATCACCTTTGCCAGCCGTGGTCTATCGAAGGAGAAGAAAAATTACTCAGCCGCTGAAAAAGAGGGCCCCGAAATAGTATGGACCAGTTAAAAATTTCGCCCATTAGTGTATGTTAGACTATTCAAGGTTGTGACAGACCACCATGCGCTGTGTTGGCTCGGCATTTTGAAGGACCCATCTTGCCGTCTTGGGCGGTGGAGCTTGCGGCTGCAAGAGTTTGGCGTTACAATCGTCTACAAATCCGGCAGGAAACACTCGAACGCCGACTGCCTGTCCCGCGACCCCGTAGACCCACCACCACAAGACTCCGGTGAACACACACAGCGCGTTCTTCGGAATAGGGACCGAGAGCGACGTAGCCGCCCAGCAGCGTGCCGACCCCGACTTGCGTGTCATGATAGACTACCTCGAAGGACGCAATGTCGCCATGCCAAGGGCGTTCAAGCGGAACTTACCAGCAATCAGCCTCAAAAACTCCCCTCCTGTGAAGAAGAAATTCAGCCCCGGAACGAGCACGAATTATCTACTTGTCTTCCCCGCAGACCTCCCTTAAAAAGTTTTGAAGCGGTGCACGACCACCCGTCTTTTCGACATCTTGGCAGAGCTCGCACTAAAGCAAAAATCAAGGCGAAGTCCGTCTGGTCCCGCCTTACATCCTAAGTCACCCACTAGGTTTGGAATTGCCATGACTGCCACAGACAAAAAGCGCCTCCGACAAGACCCACTCGCTTACCTATCACGATCTCGTCCAGGCCCTTTCAACAGGTTGGAATGGACTTTCTAGTCCCGTTTCCTGCGTGATGATTCCAGAACAATGAATTGTTGTCGCGACAGACTACTTGACCCGCTACGCAGAGAGCGCCGCTCTCCCGAGGGGGACTGTACAAGAAGTCGCCAATTTCTTCACAAACCAAGTTGTGCTGCGACATGGAACCCCTGAAGTCCTTCCTAATCACGGACCGCGGAACGGCGTTCACTTTGGCGCTTATGCAAAGAATGTTACGTTACAGCAACATGGATCACTGGAGAACGACGGCGTACCACCCTCAAACGAATGGACTCACAGAACGTCTGAACAAGACGATCGCGGATATGCTGTCAATGTACGTTGACGTTGAACATAAGACTACCGACTAAGTGCTCCCGTATGTAACGTTTGCGTACAACACGGCTATCTAGGAAACTACGCAGATGACGCCGTTCGAGCTTGTCTACGCGAGACTGCCGACTACGATGCTTGACGCCATGCTTCAGCATATAGAAGACGACGACCTCAACCCTGACGACCAAGGATAGCTTCAGCGTGTGGAGGAGGCCCGCCAGCTCTTTCGATATCGTACAACGGACCAGCAGCGCGTGGATACCGGGCGCTACGACCTCCGACGCCGATATGTCGTGTACCACCAAGGGGATCGTGTTTGGGTTTGGACTCCCATCCCACGACGCGGAAGTGAGAAGATTCTGCGACGGTATTTCGGCCCTACCAGATCCTACAACGTGTTGGCCAACATGCCTACGAGGTGATCCCCGATGGTGATTCCGGAACATCACGATGTCGCACGCGGCCCGAAGTCATCCATTGTGGTTCGCTTCAAACCTTACTATGCAAGATGACGAACTTTTTTTGTTGTTGTTTTTTGGACTGTCTTTTATTTTAGCATCGGGTCGATGCACATTTAGAGGGGGGTAATGCCGCGAACCATGTATAAGTAATTGTTTGTTTTTGCTGCCCTGCTTAGCCCGGCTGTGTTATCTGCGTCCCAAGCGAAGCGCGTTTTTCATTCTTTATATTTATGCGGTAGGGTCAATCACATTTAAGATAAGCTGACTGTCTCGACTTAATGTCACTAGCCCAGAATGATGTTCTTTGATCTACAATGTTCTGGATGTAAATCGATGGTTCTAGAAACACTCGCGCCACGAGACAAAAGGCTGCAGAGCAGATGCCCTGGAATTCAAATCGCCGACACCAGTTTACGCAAGTCACGTTGTTGATTGTTGCATCGCCGCCTTGTATTTTTTTAGTTGTTAGGAAAGCACAAGGTCGCTCCAATAAACTTGTTTGCTTGAAGACAGCTACGTCGTATTTGGCAACGTGACAGTATGATATGCAAAGACATGAGAACATGGCAAAGAGTGACTGCATTAGACATTCACACATAAACATTCTCCAACATAAATATACGATAAAAAGGATCACGATTGCAGACAAAAAAATTGAAAACGTTAAACATGAGGGCACGTCTAGAAAGAAAGGGAAGTAGAAGTGGCAGATCCTGATATATTAAAAGCATAGAAAATGACCAGACAAATATAATAAATAGTAATGGAACAGCAAAAAAACAAGGTATGGCGATGGTAAAAATTACCGCAAGCTGTATTTGGCGTTTACTCCTTTAAAGTTTACCCGTTACGAATAGCATGGCTGCAGCGGCCGATGGCCTCCTTTGCCTTAAAGATCCCCACCGGCCAAGTCTGCTTCTGCCTCACGCCATTTTTCTTCAGATTCAGCTCCCTCAAGCGCACCTGTGGTACAGTTGTGTTTATTACAAAGGGGAGGCCAGGCAGGTTTTAGGCTCACAGGGAACTCAACTGCGTCGACCTGGGCCCTCCTGAGGGAGTGAATGCCCAGGACGAAAACACAGTCCCAAAGAATGGGACATTCCTCTCCGCACTTAGGTATCTGAGGCTCGACCAGGGTATTTGTCATCTTGTGCCCAAGAAAGTCACTAATTCATAGCAAAATTAGTGGGCAGTGTGCGATGCCAGGAAGGCGTGCTCAGGCGTCTCCGTTTTACTGCACATAATGCGTCGCCTGCTGTAGGCTATAAAGGAGCCCCAAGACTCCTGCCATGCCCTAACTGGCAGCACTTTGGCATAAAAATGAAAAAAGAAATCTTTAAACCTGGTGGTCACAGGCAGGGCTCACACACGCCTCAATATATTACTGCCTGGCATGCACTCGGCAGGTTGCCGATGCAGAGGCAGTGGAAGGACTTTTGCAAAGAGGTCTTGCAATGCTTTCGTTGCTTTGCGGTGAGGAAGTAATCCCTTCAAAACTGCTACTCAAATGTACGAGGGCAGTGGTAACCTGTTTGTAGAAACCAGTGCGACTCAGATTCTAGTAAGGCCGTCTGACGGGGTGAGCCAGCTGCTTAGGTGTGCGGAGCCAAGGCAGTGTAAAGTCGCATGAATAAAAGAGCCCGGCTGGTTGCGGAAGCACAAGGAGCACTGCATGATGAGCTTGAGCTCTACATTCATAAGGCCCACTCCTCCCTTCTCTTAGACTCCCAAAACAGGTTGGTGCGACACAAGGGTTGTGGCGTTGAATGCCAGCGGTTGGCAGCCGATAACTTGTAAGGATCTCTTTATTGAGCTGGCGCCAATCGTCGTGATGCTTCCTACGTTACCAGATCACCCCAGTAGCGTTGCTCCACCTCGTTCCTTAATTCTGGTTTTCGAATTGGATATTCTTCTGGAATTCTCTTAGTTGTTCCTCTTGGGCCTCGATGAGCCCCCAAAGGAAGCGCTCCTAAACTCTGTATTGCTTCAGGTTTCACCTTTTCAATTACCGGTTCACAGGCAGTGGTGTCTTAAGCACCAAATTTGAGATTTTCTCTTTTTGTGGTGATTTTGTTGATGAATAAAGTATATTTAACATGATGGTTTAATTATCCAACGCTTGCATAGATTTGGAGCAGCCAAAGTGTGGCCGAGTTGGACATCGGAAGTAAAGAGCCCATGGTCGAAAGACGGGACTTGTGTATTCCTAGCAGACCACCTGCGACAACAAATCCAAAGGAATCCGCAATGCGGGCCTGCAATGGGCCGCAGCAACTGGCATAGCAACGTGTATAGTGCACGGTATTTCATTCCGTGCTTTACCGCTGCATCTACCAAGATGCAGCTTTGAAGTGCGGATTTAAAAATGCTCACCGACGGGCCCGTCCTGCCTCTCCTCTCTAAGCGGTCCCCTGCATTTTGGATGGAGTTCAAATCACCCCCTAAGAAACGCCTTTGCAGGGGATGGCAGGAGATAGCGGAATACATGAAGCAACTCAGCCCGCTGGTGGGAATGGTTTGTGTAAATGCAATGAAAACGGGTTAGCTTCCACCCCACGATCTCATCGACCATGCAAAAACGTCACCCTCTCGCCAATTTGCAGTTGACAATTTGGCAAGTTCTGAGAATGGCTGAACCTCCCATTCGGGAGCCCACCACAGTACGAAAACACCAATATTTGTTTCCGAAGTAGTGGGCGAAGTTCTTTGCGTGTGCTGGATTATCTATTTTGGTTTCCTGTAGAAAGGCGACGCCGATATTATGATCTTCAAATAGGTTAAGTGTCAAAAATCTGCGCTTTGCGCTGATGTGACTCACAACATTACTCGTGCAAGTTTAAGTGAATTCTCGAGAGCGGCATACGTGGTTTAAGGGTGGGGGCGGAGAGGGCTTTCGTGACCACTTCACGATGCCCGCCTGGAATTGCTGGCGCACGCTACTTTTCCTAAAGGTTTTTCTGGGGCGTTCCCTGCGCCGCTCTGGTAGCGTAACACTGCGTGCAGTTTTCCTGTCCGTGCCCGTAGGCACGACAAGCACTTCACTATGGTGTATTGTAGCTTTTCCGGAAGTGTCCAATGTGATACCACCAAATACACAGTGGTGGATGACCAAAAACTTCAATTTGGGTGGGGTGGCCATTTATAGTGCCCTGTTGGGGAACCCCTTCAAGGGATGTTGGAGTCGAAAGAATCAAACGAAAAGATCTCGTGGTTCCAGTTATGAGCGCGAGTTAAGGTCTTTGCAATATTTCGCAAACAACCCTCTTTAGCCGGCCGAAACGTTGTATCTGGCGGAACAGGAGCTTGTCAGCGATTTCCGGTAGCACCTAGTACACCGTCACTGCTATTTCCCAGCGGTTGGGGTTAGCCACCAGGCACCGCCTCCCTTTCACCATGATCTCGAAGGGCGGAGCCAACTGTGTGCATGTTGTCTTCTGATGTAAATGCGGCCATCCAAAAGTAGTTGAATTAGAATGGTCAGAGGCACTCGATATTGTAGAGGTCTCTAGTGGGGGCGAGCGCTGAGGCGAAATATTGCACTCTGTACGGCCGCGTGGCTGGGTCACAATGGAGGAGAATAGAATTGTTAGACATCTCTCGAGTGCGAAGCGGCGCGGGGTGGGGTCGGTAGGAAGCCAGGGTGGGCAGTTCCGGCTGGTCACGGGGAAACCGGTGCGATGCGACCGTGTCTAATGCTTGTGGGGAGCTATCACTTGACATGAATTGCCTTGATAGAAGCTATGAGACCGCCAAATGCTAGCACCACAGCTAAAGTATCATAACAAATTTTGTGTCATTTAGTTTTTGTGACAATATACATAATAATGGAGAAGAAATAATTTTCAACTATTTTGCCACTATATAAAAACTTTGCTCAAAGCTGTTTCTAAGCACTAAAGAGGATTTTATTATTCCATCTGTTTTGATCAGCAGGCAGCTTTTTCAAAAAAAAGTGCGTCTGAAATAACGAAAAGCTTACTTTTTATCGCAAACAGTTGCTTTGAGAGCATTCTGTTAGGAAAGTACGGAAAACAAAAGCATAGTACGGGGCCTGTCATACGGTTCGCCACTAAGAGTGGTCTAGCGCGAGTTATATAGCGATGGCCTACACCAGTGAATGAACCATTAAATGCTGAACAATTGTCCGGTGAAAAACTGATGCTGCCTCCCCTACACCACGAACTCATAGGAGCCGCCTTCAACCATGAATCCTCCCCTCCCAAATTCCCCCAAGGTGTCCGGACTTCCCTTTTAATAAATGTTTTACAACAACCTCTCGGTGCCTACCTGACCACCGTCACCTGGCACGCTACCATTCCCTTCCAATAAACACCTTTTCAGTATATACGTGTGTCTTTATATTAAAAAATAGTTGGAAGTCAGTGCTTTTTTCTAGTCCTCTTGTCCCTGGTCTTTTTTTCGGGCTGTGTAGCTCATGAATTACCAACTAGCTGGAACTCTCACGCGTTTAGGGTACATGAGTCGCCTGGTATACGGGAGGTACCGGTTTGGAAACCGTACACCGGTAGTCACCAACCTATTTATTTATTGGGTACACAGAACAATTGTCGAATGCGCGCCATTGAATGGGGGTATTCGTCCTGGTAAGCTGCCTTTACCTTTGCGACTCGCACCTAGCACGTGTCGATCTGGTGGCTCCCCGAGGTGTTCTACAATACCCATTGCCGGGTAGTGAAAGAGTGGAGGCTTGTGGAGCCACTGGCGGTAACGAGTTGAGAATTTCCCGCGGCTGTGGAAACCCCATGTGCATTTGTGTGCCTTCGTAGCGCAAGAAACCTACTGGTAAAATAGGTACAAGCTACTCCCCGGCCTGACTCTCGGCCCTTGCGTGGGACTTCAATGTTCGGGGAGGTGGCCCGACTTCTATGGGAAATGCCCCTGTTGAACAGGGCAGCTGTAAAAATGTTATTAATTAACTTTGGATCAGTTGCAGCAGGCCGTAACGCATTGCGCGTAAGGTGTAACGCGTTGAAAACGCCAAGAAAATGCCGCCCTCTCCTGAGCACGTGCGTAACGCGACCGGGGAGTGTCCCCGGCGCGCGCACTTGGAGGGGGAGAGAGAGAGAGACCGAGAGAGATAACGTTTTTTAAAATAACAGGGATGGGGTAGAGGAAAAAGATCAAGGAGCTGTTGGTGGCTATGCTGGTTCGGTAGGCCACGTGCCGGTGTTGCCATCCTCTTCCGAGAGATGAGGGCCTCCTGGTCTTCGAGCTGGCAGCTCTTCAACGCGCAAGGAAGAAGAGAAAATTCTGGCGAAAACCCCGAGAAGTGAGACAATGCTGAGCGGTCGCGCGTGCCTCGCGGTGACAACCGGCGTCCCCCGGCTCGCACAATGGCTTTAGCAAATGAAAATAAAGGAACCTCACACTAACGCCTAGAATGGAAGGTAGCATAGCTGTACGCAACCTTCATGACCATCTCGAAGGCCGCCACTTTGCTCCTTATAAGTTGCCGCAGCGACCTTACTTCAATATTGCTGCTATAAATGTGATCTCCGTTCATTTATTCGGGAGTGATAATCATTGGACGTCACCTTGGAGTGGCGTACACTATGACGTATCTTTCTCGTTTCGAGCAAACGTTGCCACGATTATTGCGAACGCTGGATTTTTAGATGCAACGCATCATTTGCTCGCCCCTTTGTCCTTCCTGTGTCTGTCCGGCGTTGTCCGCACAGCTGCGCCTCTCCTCCTCTCCTCTCTTCGATAGCGAACACTCTCTCCCAAAGAGCTTCGGGTTGGCGCAGCGCGCTCTCGCGCCGTTGCGAGGTGCCGGTCAGCAGCGCTGCGCTCATCGCTGCGCGCGCTGCTGCACGTGCAGTACTCTCCCTCTTCGCGTTCTCATCTCCTTCGGGCGCTGTGAATATAAAGCGGCCTGCCGCGCTCCGAGGGTCTCAGTCGACGGACGTCCGCATTACACTTGCACTCTCTCGCAGTACTCAACGATTGCTTGATGCAAGGGTAAAGCCCCTTACTGTGCACATTACAAAACACAAGGCACTCATTCTCGTCTGCAATAAATACCGTACCTGGAGAATACGTGTATTGGATGTGCATAGCATGTTGAAAATGGAAACTTACGCCCACCTCCCCTTCGCGTGAGAATCCCTGCTATAAGCGTAATGAATACGATGAAAAACGCCAATGGAACCCCCATGGGATGCGTTGCATCACACCAGGGTTCCCGCGAAGGCAGGTGGGCGTCATGTTTTTGCCAATCTCCCAGAGTGGGTACGCGTGGCTTGAGAAAAATACATAGGCGATGCTGGGCGGTGGTCGCGACTCATGCACACACGAGCTCAAGGCATTTTCTTCGTTTTGTTAAATGCCGGGTGGTCGATAAAGTCTAGGTCAATCTTCCTGAGTTGGCATGCTTGGCTTGACAAACACTCGCAGGGGACGCTGCACGGTCATCGCGAGTCGCGCACACAAGCGGTCGGCATTTTCTTCGTTTTGTTAGCTGCCGGGCGGAAGCCGAAATCTTGGCCACTATCCCTAATTGGTTATGTTTGGCTTCACAAGAGTGCGCACGGACGCTTTGTGGTCGTCGCGAGGCACGCACATATGAGCTCTAGGCATATTTTGGGTTTTGTTCACTACCGGGAGGTCGCTCACCAGCGGGCGCTGGGCAATTTCTTGGTATTTTAACTGCGGACACGAAGAATGACGATCTGCTACACAGCTTTGCTGTTAAAAAACACTGGCGAAAACCCAGAGTGGCACCTCGCGCTCTTTAGCAACCAACAACACCACAGCTGGCGCACAACCTGATTCATGAAAGGCTGACGCGACTCTAGGAACAGCGTGCGGGCGTCGTACACGTAGCGCCGCCGCTGCGCCTCACCTGTCGTCAAGCGCTACCATGCATGTAAGGCTGGCATCAGGAGCACGACTGATACTGATGCATAGGATGGTGATTACTACTAGGAGAGGACAAAGTGACGACGGTACATGTAAATAAATGATGATGATATTTTAATGTTTATGGCGCAAGTCCACCTAGGGCACCGAGCGCCAAAAAAGTCTTTATTTTATGGGAGATAACTAAATTTGGTTACAGAGAACACGAATAAAATCAAATAAAGACTATGATCACGGCTGGTGTGAAGGGCCAGGATGAATACCAAGAATGGTTGAAAAGATAAATATGGTGGCTGGTGTATAGGACCAGGGGTAAAACTATGGGGTATAAGATGAGCTTGAAGAAGTGAACTCTGTGGCAGAAACTTAAACATGCGCTGAACAGAAACACATGGCTTCGTCCCCTAAAAGTATGAGGGATGTAATAGAATATGTTGTCTGTAGAATTTTTTTAGTGATTTCACCAAGAAATGTCGAGTGCTTTGCATTGAATGAAGATCTGTATCACGAATGGCCCTCCCCACCCCTGCCTACACAGGGGTATTATAGATCCCGTGAGCAGGTGCCAGTGCGTTACATGTGTATTGTCTATCAGTAACCCAGCTAAGGTAACTTCAATGTGCCTGTTGTGTGAGTCAATAGAGTATTTCAACAAGTGTACTTTTATTAGGTGTAGTTTGTTGTCTGTCTGTTCGCTCCAGTCTGCGTGCCAACTTTTTTGGAATTGCGGTCTTATGTGTGGCTTGAGGTCTGTGTAAAGTAGTGTTGTTATGGTCACTGTGTTTTGAAGTGGAGCATTGGCGGCCATTTTATCCGGCAGTTCATTTCTGGTAATGCCAAAGTGGCCTGGCACCCAGCACCCGAAAGGTTGAAGAATAAGGTAGTATAATTGATTTAATATCAAGAGAAACGACATGGTTTTTCGATGACTTTCCAGATGACAATGCACAGACGACGCTCAGCGAATGTGTATAGATGATGGATGTCGGACTTTGAAGTTGAACTATGTGACTTAAACCAGAGAAATACCATACTTTCAGGCCACAAGAAATACTAGTCTTTAAAATTATTGTTCTACTAGCTTCAAAGTTGGGTTCATGCGCAGCACAAGACACCGAAGTGAACATTTGAGATGCATCACTAAAAAACTGAGCAGCCGTGTATTTATCCACGTATCCAGCAGATTTATTTAAGTATCCTGCAGGTACTTGAAATGCTGCAAAATCCCAGTTATTTTGCCCTGTTTTATTGTATTGTACGAACTGATACTCCGCCGCAAGATCGCTCGACTTGGTCTCTTCCATTCGCTTTTCATTAATTCCTCAGTCCTCCACAGGGTGGCGCTGCGGTCGCCGAAGGGAGCGAACGCACCTCGCATCGGCTCCGATGATTTGAATCAATAGTGCCGAGCCACTCGATTTCATCGAAGTGATTCCGGTACAGGGTTGTGCAGCTTAACCCAGGGAATCAGCAGAGACCAACTTTTGGGAAGTCGCATCATTATTTCATCAATTATCGGCTTCGACAGACCGGCCAACGTGGTCAGCCAGCTAAGCCTAACGTGGGCTTAGCTCGACCCCGAGCCAGGCGCGCCGATGACGGCCGCTGCGGCGAAGACGGAGACCATCCTGGAAGGAGAGATTTCCACCACCAAGGACACCGACATCGAGGACACCAATGCTACTATTACTACCATCACCACCACCACTACGACTACCACCGAGGTTCCCGAGTTCGAGAGGGACGGCAACCACCGGCAAGCGCCAACGATACAAGTCAACTACACGCAAGGGAGGATATCGGTCGCAGTTGCCGGCGAGGATCCAACACCGAAGGAGGGCGGAGAAGGCAGATGGCAGGAAGCGAGGCGATGGATGCGGCAGCGGACGACCGGGGAGGAAGCGGCCGGCGGAAAGTCGGTCCCCACTTCTTCTTCTACCGCTTCCGCGGCCGCGGTCGCGTCCGTTCCCGCGCCCGCCACAACCCCCGTTAAGAATCAGGCAAAGTTCGTTAGGCAGGTCGCGGCCAGGCTAACGAAAGCAGCGCGCATGCCGCGCGAGCTACCGAAGGGCGATTTTAGGGTAATACTCCAGCCACGTGGCGGGCTTAACGTGGCTCGCATGGCGGCACCGCTACTCATGGAGGCCATCTTCGAGATGGTGGGTACCACGTTGCAAGAGTGTAGGGAGGACGCGATCTGCACCAACGACTCGCAGAATATTATGGTCATTAGCACCCCAAAAGAGGAGAGAGCTAAGAAGTACTCGAGCATCAGCTCGCTCAGGATAGCGGGCAGGATGCACGAAGTATTCGCGTACGCACCGGCACCCGAGGGCACCGTGAAAGGAGTCATCAGGGGCATTCCGACCGTGTATACTGAGCAGGAACTGCAGGAAATTATAGTCAGCGAGGAGAATCCAACGGCGCTCGAAGCGCACAGAATAGGCATTACCACCACGGTTATCGTAGCCTTCGAGGGCACCAAGGTACCAAATACAATAAAGTTCGGAGTGGCAATCACCAAATGCAGTCTATACAAGCAGCACTATGAAGTGTGCCGGTGCTGCGGCACGTTGGGGCACCGCACGGACATGTGCCCTTACCCAAACACTAAGATATGCTTTGCGCACGAGCGGGAATGCAACCCCCGCTGCAAGCTATGCGGCGGGGCTCACCCCACCGGGGAGGCGGTTGTAATAACCGATGTAAGACCCCCCATTTGGTGAAGCAACGAAGGTGGGAGCGCCGGCGTGCAGAGGAGGGACAAAGGCAGCAGCCGCAGCAACACGTGCCGAAGTTAGGCCTAGCCGACTTCCCGCAGCTGCAGCAGCAGCAGCAGCACGCACCCGAAAAAGGCGGGAAAATGCAGCAGCCAAGGCGGTCGATTCCACGAAGGAATGCGGCTGACGTCAATAACGGCAGAGAGGCAGCGGCTGGGCCAGCTGGAGCGAAGCCCGCTCGAACGGTCACGGCAGCCCCAACGGGAACGACAAACGCAACAGATGGCAGCGCTCCGGCGGCGGGAAGGTCAACCGGCAGCGCGGGAAACCGCGTAGGGAGCAGCCGCGGCGGTGGCGGACAGCTGCAAGAGAGAATCACGTAGCGTAGGGCTGTAGCGAAAGAGGCGGCGGCGGTGCCACCGCCGCTGCCAGCATCGCCGCAGCCGAGGCCACAGCAAAGGCAACAACTGCAACAACAACGTCAACCAATGGCGGAGACGAACGAGGTTGCACGTCTCAAGGCGCAGCTAGCGCAAAAAGACAGGCAAATACAGGAACTCAGTGCCAAAATGTACATGATCCTCAATCAGCTACAACAACGGCAACAACGTCAGCTGCAACAACAGCCATCGCTGCCGTTGCGAACTCAACCACCGCAGGTCGCGCGAAGACAGGCGCCCAGGCGAGCGCACGCGCGAGAAGAGCGAATGCAGCTGCAGGAAGAGTCGGAGGCGGAGTACGCGGCTGGCCTGCAGACGGCGGGGTCCACAGAGAAGGAGGAAGAAGAAAGAGAGGAAGAAGTAATGGCAGCTACGAAGAGGGGAAATGATTTTACAACTTCAGAAGAAGAAGAAGAGGAGGAAGAGAAGGAAATTGAAGACTTCAGCCCCAGAACCAAGAGGCGGGTTACTATGCAAGGCGCGCTCGAATGCCGCCAACAGCGGGTGGAGGAGCGCGTCGATCACGAGGAAAAAGAGCTGGAAGCCACCAACCAGAGGCTGGCAAAGGTGGAAGCCGCGACAGCGGACATGAGCACCCGCTTAGCTAAGAAGCCGTGACAGCGGACATGAGTACCCGCATAGCAAATGGGGAAAGCCTGTTACAACAACTACTAGCGAGAATTCCCGACATCACCCACCACCAACAACAGCAGCCGCCGCAGTCGCCACAGCAACCACTACAGCCACAACCACAGCCGCCGCAGCAACAGCAGGTGGCCAAACTCACTCACCCAACATGGCCAGAACAATGTTAGCTCGTGAGCTTGTGGTTTGGCAGTGGAACGCGAATGGCCTGCGAGGAAAGAAGGCAACATTACAACAATACATCACGAGTGTCGGCAAGAGACCAGACATCCAATTAATACAGGAAACGCACATGGAAGACCCCTCCCCGGCTTGCCGGGGTACCGCTCCTATGCCAGCCCGCCCAGTGCAAGAAAGGCCGGGAAAGGCGCGGGGGAGGGAGTGCGTACCCTTCTGAGGAAAGGAATCACGTACATAGAACACGGCTTACTGCAGAACAGTACCATTGAACACTTGGCTATCGAAGTTGAAAGAAAGCACGTATTTAATCAACATCTACAGTAACCCCAAGCAATCCAAACAAAGGTTCAGATCACTCATGCAATAACGAAGCAGTTTGCCGGGGACGACACCGCGCTCGTGTGCGCAGACCTTAACGCGCCGCACACGGCGTGGGGCTACCAGAAGACCATGGCCAAGGGGCGAAATCTGCACGACGAGGGTCTCGAGGCGAAACTCCACCTGCTCAACGACACGAACATCTACACGCGACACGGCACGTCGGTGCAGCGCGATACGAATCCGGACCTCGCCTACTGCAGCAAAGCCACCGCGGGAGTAAGCTGGCAGAACACGGGGGAGACGCTGGGCAGCGACCACTGCGTCCTGGAAATTGCGGTGCCGCTGCACGGTCATCCCCCAGTCACCTGCAAGCAGGCCATCACAGACTGGAATAAATACAGAACGGAGCTGGACGCCCTGATCATCGGACAGGCCAAGGAAGAGGAGAATGGAGACATCGATAAGTGGACGCGAGCCTTGAACGCGGCCGGAAAACAGCCACCGAGGAAATCGAGGTCGACGAAGAGACCCCGCAGCTGGACAGCCGCCTCGCGCACTTGCTGGAGGCGAGGAACTCGCTGAAGGCTCGATGGCGGAGGCAACGCCACAACAGAAGGCTCCGCAAAAGAATAGCACTGTTAAACATCAAAATCGGGAAGCACAGCACGGTGCTCTGCCGACAGCAGTGGCAGGCGGTCTGTCAGGAAGCGGACGGCCAGATCCATAGGAGCAGGACCTGGCATCTGCTCCGGCACCTCCTTGACGAAGGCAAAACGAAAGTGGCCCAACATCACACCCTCGCACGGACGCTGCACAAAGCGAAAAGGGAGCTCGGCGAGGCCGAGGTCCACGGGCGCATAAACGACAAGTACCTCCCGTCCACCCCACCGACCCCCCTCCCGAGTTACGCGGGCGAGGCCAACGCCAAGCTCGACGCCGACATCGAGGAATGGGGGGTGCGGGCAGTCATCCAAACGATAAAGAGCAAGTCCACCCCGCGGCCGGATGGGGTTACCAACAAAGCGCTACGCCACCTGAGCGATGCGGCGATAAAATCGTTGACGGGGTACTACAACCAGTGCTGGCAAACCGGCAAGCTCCCGGCCAGCTGGAAGGAGGCAAAGACGGTCCTGATCCCGAAGCCGGGAAAGGAACCGAGCAAAGACAACCTGCATCCGATATCCCTGACGTCCTGCGTGGGGAAGGTGCTGGAGCACGTCCTGCTCAACAGGTGGCAGACAGACCTCGAAGAGGAAGGCCTGTACCCGGAGACCATGCTGGGCTTCAGGGCGAAGTTAAGCACTCAGGACACAATGTTGCTGCTCAAGAATGAAGTCATCGACCGGCCGACCGGCTCCTTGGACAACCGGGTGGTGATCGGCCTAGATCTGAAAAGGGCCTTCGACAACGTCCGACACTCAGCCCATCCTGGACCAGGTCTCGCACCTCAACATGGGGGAGAGGTCGTTCGCGGACATTCGCGACTTCCTCTCGGGCCGCACCGCGAGGGTCGTTGCCAGTGACATGGAGCTGCTGAACAAGAGCCTGGGGAGCACGGGGACGCCACAGGGCGCCGTGATCTCGCCGACGCTGTTTAACATCGTAATGATCGGGGTCGCCCAGCGCTTACAGGGCGTCCCGAAAGTCGGACACATCATATACGCGGACGACATCACGCTGTGGGTGTCCGGCGGCAGTGACGGCGAGATCAAGGCGTCCCTGCAAGAGGCCATCGACGCAGTCGAAGATCACCTAAAAGACACGGGTCTGACGTGCTCCCCGACCAAGTCGGAGCTGCTGGTACTAACCCCATAGAGAAGAGTAAGCCACAAGAGAGGAGAAGAAGAAAGAAACAATACAATCCACCTAAAGACGTGGGACGGGACGGCCATTCCGAGGGTGAAGACGCTGCGAGTCCTCGGACTACACATCGACACCCTCGGACACAACGGCTTCACCGTTGCCAAGTTGGAATCAAAAGTCGCAATATCCATGAGGTTGATCAAAAGAGTGGCGTCCAGACACGGAGGCATGAGAGAGGCGAATCTCCTCAGGCTGGTCCAGTCGTTTGGCGTGAGCCACGTTGCATATGTAGCTGCATTCCACAATTTGACGGTGGCGGAGCGAGGGAAAGTGGACGCTCTGCTACGCAAAGCTTATATGACGGCCCTGGGCCTATACGCACATACCAAAACAGAAAGGCTTCCCCAACTGGGTGTGCACAACACCCTCATCGAGATAGCCGAGGCCCAGGGCACCGCGCAGATCGCCGGGCTTACGCAGACGAGAACTGGTAGGGCTATTCTACGTATGGGTAGGCTCCCGGTCGGAATTAACGCGAGAAGGTGAAAGCGAGAGCGGCAGGGGTTGCGGTGGGTGCGGGGAGGGGAGCGGTGGCGGTGGCGGTGGTCGCCGGTGGCGGAGGCGGGGGCGGAGGCGGGGGCGTGGGGCGGCGAGCCGGCCGCTGATGCCGAATCCGGCGCGGTCGCGGCCGCGCGGGCTGCTCGCCCTCATGCACGTGCCGCCGCGGCCGAAGCACATGAACCCAGAAGAGAACCGAAAGCGGCGAGCGGCCTGAGCGAAAGACTTGACGGCCGTGCACGCGGCGGACACCAACGCCTTTTACGTGGACGCGGCGGAATACCCAGGCCGCCGGGGCACGTACGCCGTCGCCGTGATTGCAGCGCCCTCCGGGAAGCTGTGCTCAGCGGGTAGCGTCAGGGCCCAGGACTCAAACGCAAGCGGAGGAGCTGGCAATCACGCTGGCCCTGGTGGACCCACGTGCGCGACAGTGATCAATGACTCGCGAAACGCGATACTGAGCTACGCTCGGAACTCGGTGTCGGAGTGCGCGAACAGGGTGTGCGGGGCCCTGCCCCGACGGACGCTACCGGTGGTCCTCAAGTAGTTCCCGGCACACGTGGGACCGGTGGGGACCGGGACCAACCGCAACGAGGAGGCGGACCCGAGCGGCGCGCGTGCTAACGAGACACGATGGCGCCGCCGTCGCGTGGTGCAGCCGCTGCGCGGCTGCTGCTGCAGCGCCGCGTAGGGTGCGGCGGCGGCTCGGGCGGCGGCTGCGGCCGAGGAGAGTCTGCCCCCTCCTCCTACTCTATCGAAAGCGGAAGAAGACTACTACAGGGAAGAAGAGGTGGCAACCCCGGTCAGCTCCTACAAGGATGTTCTTGCGTGGTACAGAGAGACTATGCACGCCTTCCCGCCGCCACACCGTAAACTCACTAGGAGGGAAAGGGTGCTCGTGAGACAGCTCTAAACACGGGCGACATGGACGCCCGTGGTCGCCAAGCACGTGTGCCCCGAGTGTGCGCTGTGCGGGAGCGCTCGTGCGACCATGCAGCACATGCTGTGGGGTTGCCTCAATCAACCACCGACAAAAACAACGGAGAAGGACGATGATCCGCTCCAACCAAGCGTCAGGGACGCGGTCACCAGCGTCAACTACGAACTCTAAAAGATGGCTGCCAAGCTCGTGCCCGCGGACATCGAACGCCAGCGGCCGAAAGTGCGACTTTCCACCACCCCTGCCCGGGGTCCGGCGAGTAGCGCCAGTAGGTAACCCACCGGGTTTACTCAGGACTGAATAAATGTTGTTTCTCTCTCTCTCTCTCTCTCTCTCTCTCTCAGCCCTCCTCAAGACACTCCAGATCCCCCCAACCCGTTCGTCACGGCACGTTTTGTAACTCCCACAGCCTTTAGCGCTTTCATGGCACCAATAATTCCTTCATGAAATTTTTCTTACCAGCTGCAATTGAGGCTTTGAATGTCCTACCCGATGCAATTGCAAATGAGCGCGACTCAGAGAAATTGACGAATTTCTTCCGCACTTGTACAGACTTATTCTCTTTTCTTCTCTGTGCAATCGCTTATAGAAACAACATATTGTATCTAATTGATTGCAATGCTTATCTTCAAAATTCATTGGTATAGCAATTACCAGTTAACAAGTGGAGATATGTCCTTTATATGTTTATGTGTCAATACTACTTAAATGAAAAAAAGTGCCGTTTGTGCTTCTATGTGTGTGTGTTTTATAACCATGTTTTGTGAACTTCCTTGCTGATCTTGCCCACCTTATGTAATACCTCGAAAGAGGCCTTGAGGGGGAAAATAAATGACGATGATAGTGATCAATGACAACTCACATGACACAGGGCGAAGATTCCATGGTGCTACAAGATAAGTCTGAGATGATTGGAATGGGTCTAAGGAGGAGACCTCACGAATCGTCATCTCGTCTCTAACTTTCTGTTAGAAGGGAGCCGAAATTGATGGATGGTTTCAAAAAGAGTTGAGTTGTGCATGTATTATTAAAAACTGGTTTAAAGGAATGGTTATTCATTGATGAGAATTTGGATGTATATAGAAGGTCAACTTACGTTCGCTGGTATGCTAAGCACCATTTGTCGCAGTCTGCATAAAGGCTGTGAACAGGACTAGTACGGGATGTGCCACAAGAGAAGCGAAGCCCCAAGTGAAGCACTGGGTCGAGCATTCTAAGTGCTGTTTTCGTGGCTGACCCATACACAACACTTCCGTAGTCCAACCTTGGCCTTAGCAACGCGGTATAAAGGCGAAGCAGTAGATGTTTGTCTGCACCGTAGGATTAGTGAGAAAGCACTTTCACAATATTCATTGTTTTTAGGCATTTTTGTTTGAGTCGTTTTATGTAAGGAGTTAATGTCAGTTTTTTCGCCAAACAACACACCAAAAACTTCGGTTCCATTTTTACTGAAATTGTATCACCATTGAGCTTTATGTCAAGATCGGGCAGGATGCCGCTACTTTTTGAGAATACAACACATGTACTTTTCGCAGGATTAAGTCTGAAGACGTTTTTGTCTGCCAAGCGAGAAACTTTGTTTACCCCAAGCTGTACCTGACGTTCACATATGGACACGTTACATGATTTTAAAGATATTTGAACGTCATTTTTATAAATAAGGCAAGCAATAAGGGCAGCAGTGCCTTTCGGAGAGAGTTCATCTCAACGATAAACAATGTGCAGCTGAAAACACCATCTTCAGGCACGCCAACCTTCTGCACGTGAACATTTCATAGTGCTGCCCAAATCTGATAGAGAATGTCCGTGTGGATATGTAACTAGAAAGAGTGTTCAGCGTGTTACTTGAAATGCAAAAATGTTTTAGGTCTCTAAGGATGGCGTAGCGCAACGCCGTATCTTATGCCTTTTCAATATCAAAAAATTTATCATCTAGTTTTGCTTGTGTATGTATGCATCCTTAATGTAGCCCTCTAAAGAAAGAAGTTGATCATTTTTGGATCGTTCCTCCCTGAAGCCTGCTGGCCGATCTCGAGAAGACCATCGTACTCAAGAGAGTACACGAGTCTCGTATTGATCATCTTCTCGAGCAGCTTGCAGAGGCAGCTCGTTAGGGTGATGGGACGACAACTAGCAGGAGAGGAGGGATCCTTTCTGTCCTTCAGAAAAGCCACTACGATGGCCTCCCTCCAAGACCTGTAAGGCACCCCTAAAACCATATTTTGTTGTAGAGGTGCAGAAGTGTTTCGAGTGTGTCTGCGTGTAAGTGTTGAATGATAGTGTACGTAATGTTGTCTCCACCTCGAGCTGAAGGCTTGCAAGTACTGAGAGCCAGCTTGAGCTCATGAAGTGTAAACGGGGAGTTAAGAGAGGTGCTTGAATTATTATTATCCCACAAACACTTCTTTTCACTAGATGTTTTGTATTTCATAAAAGTGTTTGTGCAATGTGTAGAGCTGAACACCTGCTCGAAGTGTTGGGCAAGTGTGCTGGCCTGAGTTTTGAGTGTGTCCACTTTTGTGGTCACGAGGGGCAGGCTGTGTGTCTGTTATCCGTTGAGTTTACGTATACGTGTCCAGACTTTGCATGTGTCTGTGTATGAGTTGATGGATATGAGGAAGGCATGCCAACTCTCCCTTTTTGCCTCACGGCGCACGCGTTTTTCAGGTGCTTTTGCCCGTTTCAACATACAAGTGTACCGGCGAAACACCCCACGCCTTGTTCTGGGCCACTCGCACTTGCCTGCAGTCTATGTTCCTCCAGGGCCTAATTGTGTGGCGCAGAGGGCCACAGGCCTGGGAAATAGACTTGTCTGTGGCGTCGAGGATGAGCGCCGTGAGCAGTTCTGTGGCCTCTTCTACGTGTAGGTGTTTTATGGATGTGTAGTGTTGTTTAGATGCTTCTGTGAACGTACTCCAGTGTGCTCTTCAATTATTAACCCTTTTATGAGAAGGGGAGGTGTTTGTACCATTGCCTATGTATGTGAATTTGGTGGGGAAATGGTCACTACTATATAGGTTTGCTACTATATAGGTTTGTGTCCACCTGCCACTCAAGAAACGGGAAAAGATCTGCAGAGCCAAGAGACGATTTAAGATGTGAACAACTGTTCTGTCTTGTGTTATAATATGTAGCTTGGTTTTTGTTAAAAAGGCGTGCACTCGATGATGTTAGCAATTTTCAAAAAGGCGACCTCGGGAATCTGTGCGGGGAGCGCCTCAGAGTGAATTATGTGCATTTAGGTCACCTAAGACTAAGTACGGTTCAGGTAGTTTATCTATCAAAGTCTCAAAATCAGTGTTTGATAGCTGGTAATCTGGAGGGATGTAGAAGGAGCACACCGTTACTAACCTATTATAAATTATTGTTCGAATAGCTACAGCTTCTAGCATGATGTGTCGGTGGATGATGTGACAGGCTAAGGATTTTTCGGCTACTATGGCCACACCACCTGAAAAATAAAAACAAGTGTGCCCGTCTTTTCTAAATACCAAGTAGCTATTCACGAAGTAACATGGTTTACACCGTGAGTCGGCCTAGTTGGAATCTATCCATGGCTTTACCGATGCGCAAACAAACGAGGACGAAGAAAGAACCAACACGGACAAGCGCATGGTTACTCTTTAAGTATAACATGGTTACTCTTTAAGTATGTTTCCAGAATACATATTAGACTTGGCTGATGTGAATGAAGTATCTCGTACACATCATCTGCATTTTTTATAAGGCCTCTATAGTTACAGTGAATGATATTTTCTTCTCATTATTTACATTCATAATGTGCTGACGTTTGTGTGTGAGCGCGTTTATGTGTTGTCTTTCGGGGCTGTTACTCCGGGATTTGCCTTTTTGGGCCTTCCTGTTGGTTTGGACGTCGTAGGCTGCTTCTTGCGTTGGGTTGCAGGCAGGAACGCCCCGACATCCTCCACCTCGTCGGATTTCAGGGGGTTGCCCGCCAGGCCGGGCCCTCTGGACTTGGCCACCTTTCAGAAGCCCTTCGTTTGACCCGCCACCGCCCAGGACGTCGGTGGCGCCAGAGGTGGCACGGGCGGTGCTCTGGAGGTGGGGCCGATGCGGCGCCCCGGTGTCCATTCCCTCGGCACCCTCTAATGGACTGGAGGACGTGGAGGCTGGAGTGGGGGCAGCACCGTTCCCGACAGAAGCAACTGGCACCACAACCGCTGCTGCCTTAGCAAGTGGTGTGGTGACGGATTGGGCTGCCTGATGCAACCCAGCGAGGTGGAGGGAGGGACCAGGTCAGACGCACTGAACTGGGTCCCTGGGGAATCCAGAACGCTTCTCCGCCCCCTGGCGAGCTGCGTCGGCGTACCTACCCAGGGAGAAAGAGCTAACCGTTTTCGCGCCTCTAGGAAGGAGATATTCTGAGTTACTTTGACGTTTATTATATGTTTCTCCGGTTGAAGTTTTTCCCATTTGCATGAGTACTCCCCTAGCGGGCCGTGGGAGTTCACACAAGAGAAGGTGTTGGATCAACAGTTGTCGGTAGGATCACTCTGTGCCGCGCATTTTGCACACGTAATAACGTGTCACGAGTTTCTACTGGGCCTGAACCTCTCGCACATAAAACAGCGCCGTGGGTTCGGATGTAGAGATGGATGGAGCAATATATAAAGCCGGCATTTACATGTTGCGAAATTGCTGAGCGGTCAAAGGTGAAGATTATGTGCTTGGTGGGAATTCTCTCCTCTCTGCGGATCGTGATGCGTCTCACAGCAGTGACGCCCTGACTCTTCAATCCTGCAAGGACATCCGCATCCGTTTCGTTCAACAAGCCTGGCTCAGAGATCACACCCTTGGAGCTCTTGAGGCTCCGGCAGGGTGTGATCCTGAATTCCAGATGAGCCACTTGAGTTTTAGCTAAAAGCTTTGTTACCTGCTGTTTGTCATTTGTTTCGACAAGGACCTCACCAGTTCTTTGTTTTTCAGCCTTGTTAGATGTTCTTTTTATGTTTTGAAGATATTTTGCAATCAAGAACACTGAATACGATGCAAGAGGTAGGGCTGGATGGAGTGGTTCTATCACAGGAAACCGAGAAACGTTTTCCTGCTCAGGAAATGTTAAGGATAGCAATGGAGGAAAAAATACTTCGTTACAGCCCCTTTTCAGGGACCGATCACGTTTGAGGATGGGGTTTAGATAATACCATACAACATGAAGCATAAAGCAGGAAAAGTGGTTTCTTTCTTCGCCAGCCTTACCCTGATAGCTGAAGAGGTCCCGGAGCTCCCTGCCTGGTAAACAGACAGGAAGCCCACCCCCAGAGCTTGATTTGGGGTCTGACGGCCACCGTTTGAGGTTTCTACCCTTCACCCTTAAAAACCCATCACCACGGTTGGTTACAGCTGATGTTGGGGGCTCGGGTCCGCGGCGTTGCCATTGCCGTCACCAAGATTACTGAAGGTGCCCCGTTTGGGGTACATTTATTTATTTATTTACGTTTTTGGTCAATACTGCCAGCAGCCTTTTGGCTGCCAAGGCAGGAGTGTACAAAGCTGTGAAATGAATTTTGCAAACTGCGAGCACAGAAGAGGAACAAGAGATAACTTAGACATTTAATACAACTATGCAGAATATTCAAAAAATGACAAAAACAACAAGAAAAAAGCAAATATCACTGCATTTTGTATTGTGTCAGGGACAAGTTCGTAACACCATGATTGGCCATGTAAATGACAAAGTACACACTGCAAAAAAGTGTAAGACAGGCGTAGCGCTAGTTGTACCTTATGCAGAACAGAAAAGAAAATAAATTCATATATAAGCCAAACCTTCTTTTAATGACGTCAACACAAAAAACATGAGCAGGGGAAATGTAAATAAAGAATTCCAAACCTGAAGAAAAAACTATTGGTGATGCGTCCTTCACTGCTGACGCAGAAGGAACCACTGCATCTTCGCTATGGTTAAAGACTTGCGTGACTTTGTGCAAGCGTCTCCAGCTTTGCAATATTTTTTGCCGCACAATCGGGGTATATGCGTTTACTTACCTAGCGTGGCGGCTTAGTTGGCCTTGTGCTGCTTACTGAAGGAAGAGGGTGTCGAGTCCCGGGCATGACGGACATTTTTGTGATGGAGGCGAAAAAACAAATACTCCTGTGGGTCTCGATTTCAGCCCACGTAAAAGATCCCCAGGTGGTCAAAATTATTCCCGAGCTCGTCACTAAGGCGCGCCTCTAAGCGTAGGCGTCGCTTCGGTGTCCTTAAACCCCGCATTCAATGAAATGAAATATCCTTATGTTTGCGGATACACGCGAAAACATTTCCAAGTGCAGCGACTTGTAGCTGGAGCAAAAAAAACAGTTCTCGTGACTGTGCGCTACCCGCGCGGCCCTAACGATGACTCTCGACTTTTATAGGTAACGGAGTCCTGTCGGTTCCAACAAAGCCGATCGTGCTTCGAACCAGCCTGCATTCACTGCACTTCCGCCCGCTAGAAATTGTCCCGTGATGAAACAATATTTGCCGATCCTAATATTTACTTTTCCTGTCGGTAAGGACAAGCCGCGCTAAGCCGTCAGGATATTCTGTCTATTCTTTCATTTCCACCGGTGCATCCGCTGTTGTGCCGCTTTAATGAGAGCATGACATCCCGAAGACAGAGCGGATGACGAGACTGTGTGAACGGCTTCCCTAAATCTATCCAGTCCTTCAGTATTGCAGCAATCGCCATTAGGATGAGGTCCCGACAATCAATGCCTAAGTTGTTGGGTACCCCTTGAGCAGCGAGTGTAGCGGTGTCCTCAGAACGGCCTTGTGCTTGTGGTACGTTTGATCTTCGCATAGCGCAGAACTGATGAGCAAGGCTGGTTCAGCGTTTTCATCATCGTTGACATAAAACGATTCAGATTGGCGCCACAGTGCAACATGCCGCAGCCCTTCGTTGGTTACAGCGGGCAAAGTTCAATCACTTCCTACAATGATTCATCAATCGTGATGTCTAGAGTGAAGATAAACTCGAACTCGCACAGTGTAGGCTCTGTGTTTTCTTTCACATTGCAGTTCTTGTTGTCGGCTTCAAGGGACACTGAATCGTTCTTGCGCGCGACTTGCGCATGGTATCTTTATTCGAGGTATCGTTCATTGAGGCACTCGCCGCTACCTCGGTGGTGTTCCCCACCGACACGTCCTTGCCTTCACTCAATCTTCAGCATTTTGGTATGAAACCTGTGTCTAGCGAGGGCTTGAACCTCTACAGTGACTTCAGGGACATTGAAGAATGAATGACTCTTAATTGTTGGTACCTATTCTTGTAGCGGCAGAAAGCACCCACTTGTGGCGCATGTCGTGGTGGACGGATCGTGCCTCTCACGGCCATCCTGAAGCACTTGAACTTAAGAGGAGTTCCTAGCATCACAATAGACTGAGTCGACGTTACTGGCATCGTGTTGTGCGCAAAACAATATCACCTGTGTTTGCTTAATTTTCTGCGCGCTATAGACGTGAGCGCAACGTCTGCCTGCTGCAGCAGCCCAGAAGGTTTCAAATTGACACGCAGAGCACTGAAAAAGAGAGAATAAGGCGAGGACATGAAAGATGCTCGTCCGGAGGTCGCCTCGTCCTCTTTATTACTGCGCCTCCTTTCTGTGTGCCTATCAACCAATACGCTAAATGTTTTTCCTTCTCTAGAGAGGGCTCCGGCGGGTTTGGTTTGCTCCTCAGGTTGGCGAAGTCGGTAAGATGGGGTTGTTCTGAGACGCTGCAATCGGCTTCGACAGGATAAGTCGCGAGGTCACCGTGCACGAGCCGACGTGGGAGAGGTCGTGTTGATTGGGGAAGTACAGTTGCCGGTAGATTTTATGCCGTGCCTGTAATTCGTTCCAGGTTTATCGCAGCCGACTGCGGGCTGCCGGATATCCTTTCCTGGTATTCAAGAACTTGTAATATTCATTTTAAAACTGGTCCCTCTTGAACTGCCAACCTATCGTGTTGTTAACCTTGTTGAATTCGGTGTCTTTTTGTTGGAGCTATCTGATTGCCTCCTGCAAGCTCAGTCTTGGTCTTTAGCAGCTTCGTAAAGGCGACGTGAAGAACCTTCTGTAACGAACGCAAAGTGACGAGGTCATTACCAGCTCGGTACTCGGGAGACATAGGGTTGATCCCAAGTGTGCGCTGGACGTGGCGTTGCGCGTCTTCGCCCCGTTTGAGGTTCTGTTCTGTCATAGCTGGGCGGTCAGGGACATCCATGGTGACCTCCGGCTGCGGGCGGGGTAAGGCAGCCAATCGCCATCAAAATCACGGGATTATATAAACCTCAAGGCGGAGGGGACGCCCTGAGGGGACGTCAGTAGCCTCTATTGCAGCCTTTGAAATCTTCCTCGGCTTCAGCGCCAAGATGTAGCTGCAAAAGAGGGGCTAAAAAAGGGACGAATGATTTATTCGCACAGGAATCTTCATCATAACGTTTCTAACTAGCGCATACCCAGTAGGGAGATTGAACACTTGTAATCTCATAGATACAAACATTTTTTGTAATATATTCATGCATATACCATAAAGCAATATTAAGACTGACGAGTGTTTGTATGAGCCCAGTAGAAGTTTATGGAAGTCTTACACAGCCAATAAAAGAGGCAAAAGTCTAATACAGGTTTAAATATAATTTTTTCTTCCGCTTCTGTGAAATGCCACAACGGGAAAAAACTCAGATTGTCGGCGTCCTATGTAATAAACAGTTGCAACAGTTACACTGGTATCATGATTTTGGCGCGTGAAATTACCGTTTTTCTGTTTGGACAACAAAAAAACTCTTATTGGTGACCCCCCTGAATTTCTATCAGTTTTTTTTGTAGAAGGGCACACGGGCATGTCGATTTGTGGTCATGCGTTTCGTAAACCGAGCGCCGCAATTTGTCGAGCCCATACTTCATTGAAAACAATATAAAAGCCGTTCTTAGAGATAGCGGAATGCAAAGCACGAGTACACCAATAAAACATGTCCAGAAGACAGAGTTAAAGCAAAAACCCATGGCCATTTGGGTCCAAATAAACAAGCTGAGACAGTCCCTATAGGTCATGGCCCCCCGACGAGCGCAAATACGGCGATTTTAAAAGAAGTTGGTCATTTCAAATTAGCCTTTTTCCAACAATATAACTGCAATTATGTTTACTCTTGGCCTCTAGTTGATTTTGTTGTTCATGAGTTCACCTTTCATGAAGTCGCTGAAGAAAAAAGCGGCATGGGAAGGGAAAGCGCCCCCACCACTTGTATCTCCGGCCCCACCACTGCACCTCGTTTAATTATGCAGCGGTGAATAATTTCATCAGAGTATTCGTGCTGCATTCGAGATGTTGCAATGCTCATAACTAAAGTTATACATCTTCTCAAGTAATACCGCAAATTGGATTTGCGTGTCGATAGTAACTCCACCCCCCCTCCTTCTGCACTTTCCAAACGCAGAATAGCTGGCCAGAGAACTTCCTTGGGTGACCTCTGTGTCTTTCCCTTCATGAATGACTGTCTCTACTTCAATAAGTTTGAACTCGGGCTCATTGGTTGTGCATATTTCCCAAAAAAAGACCTTATAACGGACCAACAGAGGCGTCTACTCCGCTCTTGGTCCTCGCTTAAGTAGTATATTTAAACTAATGTTTTGCATGGGGAACAAAAAAAAATTAGGTACATTTAACCAATTTCGGTCAATCTAAAGGAACCAAACTAACATTTTGTTCCACATGTTTTAGGGAACCAAATGATCGGCCTTTGCGAAATTCCATTTTCGTATTATGCCGCAGCCCTTCAAGCTGCTCATCCATTCTGCTTTCTGTTATGGGAAACGGGGTTCACACACGGAGGATGCCGCATTGTTGTACATATACGAAGTCGCTACATTTGTCGGAGGCAACTTTTGACAAACTTCAAATGTACCCAGTTTCCTCTGCATTTTGAGACTCCTTCCTGTTAGATGTATATATGCCACCCGTTGAAGTTCAATTTTGACATGTGAGACCTTCATTACTGCAAACTTTCAAGACGCTGTTTTTTTCTGTTTTGTCTAGTTGCGTTCTTGTCGTGACGTAAAATGGTTATCATATTGTGGTGTAATAAATCTCTATTGGCGTGCTCGCAGATCAAAGTTTACCCCGAAATGGCAGCTTCCGAGTGAAACTTGACTTGAAAAGGGCAAACCTTTTTTAGAGAACCTCTAAAAACGCGTCAATTTCTCCATACGAGCAAGGGGCAATTGGGGGCGAAGAAGACAAAGGCTTCCAAAATGGCCGGTAAGGAATCCATCTCTTACTGTACTTTTGTTTCAAACCCTTTTCGTCAATGGCGAATGTATAAGTATTTCTGAGATATTGTATTGCCGTAGAATACATAAAAACGTTCGCAGGCCCGTCTTTGGCCTTTACTGGATCGTTCTATTTAACGGTGCATCAAGTGATGCAGGTTCATCCTAGAAGGTTTCAGCACATAGGCCTTGCTTTAAACCCAGAACAAGGCCTTGTATTTGAAACAAACCATTGGCTGACGAGAAGCAGCTTAAGAATGACACCTCATAAACGCATTGAACGTTTTTACTACAACTCTTTATCAAAGGGTTGTAGTAACACAAACTGCACTTGTAAAATATCAGCTGCACTGAGGGCTTTTAAGTTTGATAACGGGAATAGCGGTTTTTATTGACATTAATATGTCAATCCGGGCTATTTGGCGTATCATCGTCGTAACTAGGCTGAGGCGCAAAGCCCCACTTCGGAAAAAAAGATGTAGATGGTATGGAGGCATACGCGTGTAGGCAATAAATGTGTGGCTGCAATGTATCCTTAAGTCGTTCCGGTCGCTTAAACCACCTTTATTCCTTTAGGTAGACTTATTTACCTTCGGGCCTGGGGCACGTGTAATAATCTTGATCGTAAAAAAATCTACACGCGATAACAATGCCCCATCAATGCCTGGATTCTTAGCGTTACCTTCCACAACAGAAATATTGAGACAAACGAACGCCGAAGACGTCGTGAAAGAGGGAAATATACATGCAGAGATATTTCCTCAAGAAATTTCTACCTTCAGAAATATTTCAGTTCGGTAATATTTATTATTTACATGAGAAAAGTGCATGCAAGAAAGAGGCTTTCATTAACTGTACTGTGGAGGATACAGCGCGCTTGGTTTTCACATATCATGCAATCATTTTAGTGAAACCTGAGCTATTTAGCGGTTAGAGATGTAATATCGCTATCAAATAATATTCCGAATTGGCTAACCTACTCAGTAAATTATATTCTGAAAGCTCGGACAAAGGCTAAAGGCGGATGTCTGAGGAAACCATGTCATTACTCCGTGGAGCCCCGGGACGCGGGTACCATCCCGGCCACGGAGGCTGCTTTTGGGATTTAGGCGGAATGCGAAAATGCCCGCATGTCGAGATAAGATGACGAGGCGGTCGAAATGAGTCCGGAACATTCCGCAGCACGCGTTCTAGCCCTGATGTAGCTTCCGCATGTTTGGTCCCACAATCAATCAATCAATCAATCAATCAATCAATCAAGCCAGGGATCAAATCATCAATCAATCAATCAATCAATCAATCAATCATCAATCAATCAATCAATCAATCAATCAATCAATCAATCAATCAATCAATCAATCATCAATTGTACTGTTTGAGAGGTCGAAATCTTTGTCCCTCAAAACGCTGTCACACAGCACTTCTCGGATTGATCCAAAGGAGAATTGAATTTCCGAGCGCACTCGAACCATCGCTGCTTTTAAACATCAGGTTAGGATTCAGAAATTGCGCTGATTAACAAACTGCGCTCACGTACGTATTTCAGATCATTCTAAAAAGGTACTTTGCGGATGCCGTCGGCTAACCATTCGCGGCCGTAGTCTCGATATGAGCAATAACTCTTTAGTATAAGTCAAACGTACAGCCGTACCAAAGCTATCCGCTGCAATGGGGTTGCTGTGGCAGCGAGTGCCACGCTTTGTGTTTCTGTCTGCAAACACGTTTGCTACAAGGGTTTTTTTTCGCCGTGTTTTTCCTTTACATACGTCCAAATCCGGCCAATACCGCAAAAAGAACTAGAAAATACTGCTGTACTCTATCCAGCCGCCCGTAATCTTGGCGACGCTAATTTGGATTTCAGGTTTAATTGACCTGTGGTGCTGAGTCTAAAAAAAGGCAAATTTCTACAGTAGCATACTTAACTACACAAAAAGTATCCTACGCTTCTTTGAGTAAACTTGACACAATTCCTCGCGTATTTAAACTAGTTGCCTTGCTTTGCATACTTAGGTGGGACGAGCGTATCACCACTACCTTCCGATGACGCTTGGAAACCTCAATCGCGCTTGAGGAACCAGGATTGAGTTTGGTGGAATAGGTATCGCTGGCGATTTATACCCCGGTCCCAGAGGTGCTGTCAGTCTGGATTGATATGAAGCGCGATTGACTCTTCCAGCGCGCCCTACGCATCATCGCTTCTACACGGCATGTTTCAATTCCGATTGAGAAGTTACACTGATCACTCGCATACACCAACAACGCCAAAAAATTAGTTAGGAGATAAAATGCAGATGAAAATACAATGGGGAGAAAAAATGGAAGCTAAAGCCTTTTCAGGCATGTACTGGGCAGAGAAATCAGACATCAGAAAAGAAAATTTCTCCAATTCTTCCGAGGGCCGAAATTTTATTTTTGTAGGTAGAGCAAGTTGCTTGACAAATAAGAGCTTTTTTGGAAGTGTACACGAAATTATGGGGTATATAGTGTCTGTGGAAAAGACCCCGCACGGGGCACCTTGAGTAATCTTGGTGACGGTTTTGGCGACACTGCGGACCCAGAGCCCCCAAACGTACACTGGATCCAACCGTGGCGATGTGTTTTAAGGTGAAGGGTAGAAACCTCGTATGGTGGCCATCTGAGCCCAGGTCAAGCTCTGGCGGATAGGCTCCCTGTATGTTTACCAGGCGGGGAGCTCCAGGACCTCTTTACCTATCAGGGTAAGCCGGACGAAGAAAGTACCTCGTTCCCTGCTTTTTTCCTCTGCCATGTGGTAAAAAAAACATCAAATATCCCGCCAAACATGATCGGCCCCTGAAAAGAGGCCGCCCCGAAGCTTCATTTTCACCCTTGCCGACAAGTGCACTGGAAAGCCAGATAACTATCCCGGCTTTCTGACTGTTATCTTTTGACAAGTCAAACACAATCTCCTCCCAGTCAGTGTTCCTAATCACCATATTCCTTGAAAGCCTCCTCGGCACGTCTTTCGGGGACAAGAAACTGTGAACTGGCAAACTCCTGGTCGAGGGTAACACTCACCAGCAGGACACAAGCCTCCTGACCCAGAATCGCAACGCAGATCTGGACATCAGTCGCACCCTCACCGTAGCGTCAATATGTCTCAGGGTGTGATTTCTGAGCCAGATCGAATAAATGAGGTGGAACCTGATCTGCTCGAAGGCCTAAACGGCGAGGGCGTGACGGCGCTGAGGCGTGACGGCACGCGGCGAGATGATAAGCAAATCATAGCAAAACACGTAATTTTTATTTTTTATTTATTTTTATTGTAATATTGAAATTTATGATTGGGCAGAAACCCGTGTGGTCGGGTAGGGTCATGATACGACGGGAATATAAACAACGACCAAAAAACTACATTTCGTAAAATAAAAGACATTTCGGCGCCCACACGGGAGCATTGTTCAAATTGAATTCGTAGGTACATGAGACCACGTTTTATGTACGTCAAAGAATGTGGCGTAGGTGGTGGGTGTAAACTGAAGACAGAGTGCCCTGCGCTGCGTTCGATTCAATGTTAGCTCCGTTGTCTGTTTGATCAATCATTCCAGAAGAAGTCGTTACGTCAGGTTGTTCTCTTTTGCGAGAATGCGTGCCACGCCCCAGTTTTTCTCGTAGCCCGAAGTCTGACGATGCTCCGCCAGAGCATTTGAAGCAACGTGGGGCTTTCTGACATAATAGTGGAGTGGTTTTATTGGTTTTTCGAAGTTGCCGGTTTCTCCTATGCAGCTGTACTCGCAGTCCGCCACAAGGCACGGAGTAAACCACTTCTGGGAATATTTCCTTTTACAACTTGTCTTTTAAAATTATTTTTTATCTTGACATTTGACTGTTCCACACTCCCAGAATCCATCAAAGCTGGTTTCGTTCATTGTTCTGTCCGGCCATACATCCCGAACTCGCGGAGCTGTTTCAAGTGCGAATGATTCGGGACGTGGCCCCAACTCCTGTCGTGGCAGAACAACGTGTGCAAAATGCTCATCTCACGACAATGACATGGATAAGTGACAGGCTCAACAATTCATTTGCAGCAACTGTCAAGGACCTTATGCTGCATAATCCCATACTGTGTGAAATGTTCAAGATGAAAAAGGGAATCATCAACCTTAAAATCCTGGAAACATCTCCTTTCCTAAGGCGCGGAAGAGGTTCGCCTCTTTCCCCCTGCGGAGGTACGCCGACAAGGCTCGCTGGGGGGTTCAGCGGTGTCTTGTTTCGGCGGCAACGAAGCACCGCGAATCGAACCTACCCCGACCCCCCTCGGGTTTCCTCTGGCGACCGGTCCCACCCCCACACCATTTGCCGAGCCGCTTGCCGAGCCGTGTCAGTTGGGGATGCCGCTGCATTTACTGTTTCTTCTCCACCAGCCCAAAGCACACGCGAGGGCATAGAGGAGATTGAGAAGGAGGCACCCGCGGCAGTTCTCACCTCCACCGCGCCGCCTCAGCAACCTGGGGTGCCCCTGGCGTGATCGACGGTTGCGGCTCCAACGAAGGGGACCACCGAGGGTGCCAAGTCCTAGTCCAGAGAGTCCGGGTCACAGGGCGCCCTCATGACTGTGAATGACGACATGGATCTCGAGCCGTTCCAGCGTGCACCACAGCGAAAGGAACGAGCGTGGCGTCCTAATCAATAGACAAGGTCAAAATATTTCATCCAAGAGTTCAAACCCCGAACGTCGACACATAAACACGAACATATTCCAGTCACTCTAAACTTAAATACTGGAAGAGATTAGATCATGCAGGCCTTCTCAAAAATCTTGATGATGTCTATGAGTAACTGCATTACAATGAGCCAAGTGTAATGTGTCTCCAAGAAACCCATTTAAACTCGAAGCACACAAATTTGTTGAATAGGTACACGATGCTTAGGAGGGACAGTGATGGTGGTGGCACGTCCTGAGGCAGTCTGGCCATCATTGCCCAGAAATCCTTGGCATGCCACACTGTCCAACTACAGACCATCCTGGAGGTTGTTGCCATTCGAACTACAATCGTCAGAAGACTTATCACGCTACGTTTTCTTTACATCCCTCATGACTTCCAGCTCTAGAACTCAGATTTCGAGTGTCTGGTAGATCGGTTACCCGAACATTTCATTATGCGTTCGATAGGTGCATTCGATCGGCGACGTGAATGCACATAACTCTGTTTCGGCCTCTGCTCGCACGGATGTCTGGGGTGGTTTAATTGAAAAATTATTAACATCGTGGGGAGCATGTATTTTTAACCAGAAACAGCCACTGTAATATAATATAGGACACAACACTTATTCACCCCTTGACTTGGCTATTGGACCTGCAGCGCTCTTTTCAATATCATAAGGGGGGTGTGGGCACTGACCCACATGGTAGTGAACACTTCGCCATCTCACTAACATGTATAGATAGAAGCCCAAACAGTCCACCTTCCCAGAACAGGTTTAATGAGCAAGAGCACACTGGAATACATTTACACAGGCATCCAAACTACACTACACAACCATAAGACACCTACACGTACCAGAACAGGTTAATTGAAGCAAGAGCACAGTTTATTACATTTACAGAGGCATCCAAACTACACTAACCACAACCACAAGACACCTACGCGTAGATGGAACCCTCCAACTACTCACGGCGCACATCCTCCATGCCGCGGAAAAGTTCATTCCCAAGCCTCTGGTGCCCTGCACAACCAGAGGAGGCCATGGTAGAATGAAGACTGTTTGGGGGCGCGAGAGGGCTAGAACAAGTCGTGGGGTATCCTTCGTCGGTACCCCACATCGCGAAACCTCCTTTTGTTCAAAAGGGCAAAGGCGTTAGGAAAACGAGTGCGCCGCGAGGCAAAACGAGATATTTGGAGCTCATTTGTAACATCAATAAACTCCTACACCAACACACGAAAATTATTGACAACAATACGCAAACTCAGAGGGCAACAAACACACAGCCTACGGGGCACACTCGAAGTCCAGGCTGACACACTTGCTCAACACTTCCAACACGTTACCAGTTCAGCACACTACACCAACACTTTCATAAAACACAAACAATCGGCCGGAAAGAAGCCTTTACCAGATAGAATAGGTAAACATTTTAAAACTCCGAATTTTCACTGCATAAGCTGTGGGCTGTTGGGCACTCTCAGCTACAGGTCCGGACAACATCACTTATACAATTACACCGCACCTGCACGCAGACATACTTGAAAAACGTCTACGCTCTACATTCTACATTCCACGCTCTTGGAGGGAGGCCATAGTAGTGGCTTGTTGGAGGAGGTAAATGACCCTCGTCCCCCTCAAGTTACCGCGCCAAAGCCCGGTCGAGCTGCCTGTGCAACCTTTTCGAGAAGGTGATTACCCGGAGGCCTTCTGTATTTCCTTGAGTACAACGGCCTTCTCGAGAGCTGCCAAGCAGGCTTTAGGGTGGGGTGATAGACGAAAGATCCACAGTACTTGTCTCGTACATCAAGGATGCCTATGTGCATAAGCAGTATTGTTTAACTGTGTTTTTCTACTTCGAGAAAGCCTGTGACACCACTTGGCGTTACAGGATCCTTAGTGACCTCAAGTCATTCGGTGTGTCGGGTAACATGGTAAATTTCTTTGTTAGTTTCCGGTCAGAGAGAACGTTTCGAGTGAGAGTTGGTTGTGCCCTGTCAAAGGTTCACGTGAAAGAAAATGGAGTGCCTATATGTGGATTGTTGAGCTACATGCTCTTTATAGTCAAGAATAATTCTCTTGAAAGCCATTGCCACCTACAATCTCTTATTCCGTGTATGTAGAAGACGAGCAGATCTCTAAAATTATGTAATATGTTAATCTTCCAAAGATAGAGAGAAACGTTTATTTGAGCTTTCTAAAGTGGGAGTGGTTCCCTACTCCGGGAATCCATAAGGTGAGCAGAGGGCCGTCGCCTGGATGTTAGGAGCTGCTGTACGTCCAGATGGTTGTTGGTCACCTGGTTCTCCCACACAGCTCAATGGTGGGAAGAGGGGATTGGCGAGCTAGAAGTTCTGGAGTGCGCGCACGCTACAGTTCGGGGTTATGAACAAAACTGGCATTCAACGGAGTATTGAGTTGGAAACATACGATGCAGTCGAATTGGGTGAGGAAAGGCATTGGTTCGTAGTCGTCGGAGCAGCGCTCCTTCTTCCTTGGAGAGTACAGTGTGTGGGACAGAAAAGTGTTGTCTGTCGGACCAGTAAAATTGCATGATGTCTTGATATGTTACGAGCGGGATTGAGGATGTGGTCTCCTCGGAAGCATGGACAGAGAGGGCGCAGGGTCGATGATCTGCAAAGTTGTGGCACGTCAGGGAGGAATCCCCGGAGTCCAGATAATGTTAACTTTCCAGAGGGGTTGAAGTGGCAATAGTAGCTTTAAAGTAGGAGGGACCACCCTTCTGGCTAAAAAGCTTCGGCGGGCAGCTTGGGAATCCGTAATAATGATTGGGTGTGTATCAGTACATTGATACATTGATACATTGAGTATGTATCAGGGTTGAGGCGATAGCTAGCTCCTCCGCAACCCAGGTTGATGATGTCCTGATTGATGCACAGGTAATGAGTGCGCCCTTTGTGGTGACTGTGGCCACTTTGTCTTGACCATTAGGGTAGGTACTAGCATCCGTATAAGCGACATCTGTTTTTTTCCATAAACATTTTTATGTGCTTGGCTCCGGCTTGTCGGTGGCCGGGATGGAGGTCCGGGTGCATATTTTTTGGGTAATGGGTGAACCTAGATGTTATTTCTCCAATGGTCAGAGAGGGGCTGACAGTATATGGCGGGCATGTGATATGGAGGTTGTTTAGGAGGGCTAGCCATGCAGGTGTTTGTGTTAAACGGAGCCGTTGGCTTGATAGGTGGTCTTCACTAAGCTCGGATACCATATTGTGGAAGCCAAGTTGTAGGAGAGGGGTTGTTGAAGTGTTCATAGGTATATTTCAAATATTTCTTAAAAGCTTTTCGGATTAATTCACCAATGAAGTCCGTGTCATGCTTGGTGAGGATAAGGTAAGGTGTTACATGGGTTACTCGTGAAACCAGGAGAGCTTGAACAAGTCGAATGAGATCTTTCTCCTTCATGCCCCGGCAGCGGTTCGAAACGCGTCGAAGCATGTTGGAGACTTGCTGAAACGCCTTGGAGAGCTTCAATGAAGTTTGATAGTTACATGTGGTTCCCTGGATGATGAGACCTAAAACACGATGTGAGGAGATGGATAGTATGGTATGGCCGTCGAGGTGGATACAAATTGGTTCTATGTGTGAAGCAGGGGGATGTATACGAACGACGATAGGTTTAGATTTTGTGGTGGGCATTGAAGCCCGAATGATGAGGCATATGTGTTAACGACATCCGTGGCCTGTTGAAGTGAGTCTTGGATTTTAAATATGGAGTCAGTGTCTCTCCATCTTGTGATGTCATCGGCGTAAAGCGCGTGATCAACGTGCGGGATCGCGTATAGTTGATTGGGTACGTCCAGGAGGGCCTGATTAAAACGTAATGGAGACAGGACAGAACCTTGAGGTGTGCCTCGATCACCCAGTGCAATATGCTGAGATTGAATCGTCTTCTACACAGATTATAGCGTGGCGTTGAGGCAGGAAATCAGCAATGTATGAGTACTTGTGTTGGCCGGAGCCTGTTTGATTTAGATAGGATAGTAGGGATTAATGCGAGACATTGTCGAATGCGCTCTTAAAATCTAAGGCAAGAGCGGTTGACGGGGAGTGATGGGTAGCCGGAGCAAAGATATCTGTTTTAATTCGAAGAAGAATATTGTGGGTACTCAGATGCTGTCTGAACCCATACACAGTATTTGGAATGAGACCCTTGATTTCAAGGATGGTTCGAAGGTGCTTAAGTAATATATGTTCAAACGATTTACCCACACAGGAGGTTAGAGGAAGGGGCCTAAGGTTATCAAGGTGACAGGACTTATTAGGCTTGGGTATGAACCAGATAGCAGCTGTATTCCACAGGAAAGGACGTTGGCCTGAGCCCAACCATAACTTGATGTGGTGGAGCAGATGATCAAGCGAGTCGCCGTCCAGATTGTGAGGAAGCCGGTAAGTGGTTGGTCTTGACCGGGAGCGCTATTTTTGTTGCACACGGAAAGGGCAGCTTCTAGTTCACTATTGTTGGAAGTCCTTATACAGGTCATTGTTTGTCGACCCCGTGTAGGGAGGTGGGGTGGAGTGGCGTGAGGAGTTGAGATATTTACCCGTGAGCGCTTGCATGAGGTCGTGAGCCAATCCGTTGAATGAGTATAGGGTGCGGGTAATGGAGCATTCAGTTTCCTTCTTGCTGGAAAGGGGGTCGATAAGATACCTTAGCAAATACAATGTTCGGCGAGTGGGGAGGGTAGCTAGAAGGCGGTCGCATAACTGGAGCCAATTCTCTTTGCAGAGGTGTTTGGCGTATTTAGCGGCTTCTTTGTTCAGTGCTATAATTCTGAGGCAGAGCTTGCAGTTATGTCGTTGCCGTTTTCATTGTTTTGTTAAGCTTCGGAGGGCCTCCCAGATATGTGGAAGTTTAGCATCCGTGCCTGGGGTCTGGAAAGAAGTGGCTATGGTTTTTTTGTTCACTCGAACTGCTTCAATAACGTGATCAATCCAGTCGGCCAAAGGTTGATCGGGGTCTATGGGGCGTGACAAATTGGCCTAGCATAAAGCATCCCAGGTGGTGAGTCACATGACCCCCGTCTGGGTGTTGTAAATATGATTGCGACGGGTGAGTTGGATAATGTCATGGTCAGATCCTAGGTTCTCGTGAGTGGATAACCATAGTACATCCAATGTGCCTTGATGAAAGAAAGGTCTGGAGAAGTGTCCCTCGCTGTGCTGGTTCCCGTTTTTGTTGGTAAGCCTGGCTGATTAAGCAGCTGGTTTTGAAAATCATCCATTGCTTGCACCGTTAGGACGCCTCTTTTTTGTACGTGCAGCCCCATTGCGGATGTGCAGAAAAAAAATCCCCGAGAATAAGGAGGGGCCCGGTTTTACCGATAGCGATTTAATCACGTATTGTAGATAAAATATTTGGGGCATTTTGCATACGGCGGCAATTAATGGTAAAAACATATATGCTTGATTTACGTTTGGTCGATGGACATACGAGCTAAGTGAACACATGATTACATCCGCTTAGTGGGGTTACGTGTGCAACGGCAGATATGGTGTTGAGAATAAGTGTGAGGGTAGAGTAAGTATTTGTCGGGCCGTTCGTGATTTACGCAGAAAGCTTGTTGTGAGAATTCGCCTCCTGGATGGACAATGACGGCTGACATAGAAGCAAGGGTGGTGATGAATTTAGTAAGGATCTCAGCTTTTTGTTTGAAGTCCTCTGCAATTCAATTGCAGGAGTGTCGTTGGAGGTCGATTAGGCTGTCTCCGCGCCATCAGGTAAGGAGGCTGGGATGGCATTGTTGGCATTTTGGGCGTACGGGACGGCGCGGGTGTTGGTCCTTCAAGAAACGTTTGTGGTCCTGCCATGCCGGATGGAGCCGAGCTCATAGATGTGCTCTTGGAAACTGGATGGAGTGCTGATTGAGTTGACTTCTTTCCTGAATGTGTTATATTCCGTACAAAGTGATGCAATTTTCTTGCTGTTTTTCTGATTTTCTTCCCAAATATTCAGAAGGTCTTGTTTTATGGTGGCCAGCTGTGTAGCGAGTTTATTGGTAATTTGACAGGGCAAAATGACAGACCTGCGAAGCGCACAGCTTTGCAAATAGTAATACCATACCTATACATCAAATTTGCTGATGTAAATGCATGTTTGCTCTTTTTGCTGCGAATAATACCTGTGGCTGACATCCAGAAGAAATAAAAGGGACCATAAACAGCGCCATTCGTGTAGGTTTCAGCAAAAGGAACACCCAAGCACCTTAGGAAAAACACCTTCATGACGACAATGTTTTGTTTGAGTGCGCGTCCATCGTCTAACATCATCCCTATACGGCAGCAGTGAAGCTCGCAGATAGCTCAAAGTACAGCTTGTTACCGATAACCAGAATTAGGCACTTGTGAAAACAAGGCTACTCATGCAGAAAAAGGTTAAAATGTGATTGGAGTTGTATTTAACCTATTTTAGTGAAATCCGCAAAGTGAAGTAAGTCTCTGCGAAAGAATTTTACTTCCACCTGTTAGTCATAAGGCTGCATTTAGGGTTCGTGTCAAACTTTACCTCGCAGTGGCTGACAGCTGTGCCTTAAACCCTCAGCCGTGCTGCTAGTAAAAACAATCACCGAATCTCCGCCGTTGTGGTAAGCGTAAACCTGGCTCCTCACAGCGGTTTTGAACTACCACAATGAACGCGACACTCACTTTTGCCGCAAGTAGTTAACAATGACCGTGCATCAAACATCTGACTTTGGTGCTCTTGAGAACATGTTATGCACATGGCCTTTCGTCAACTTTTCCGCTGCCGAAATTACCCTACGTCTCACCCCCGGATGGCATAGCACCTCAAGAGAGGAATTCCCCCTCGCCTCCCTGGCTACATGACGTACGGAGAAGACTGTGGTAATTGAATTCACACCTTGGTGAGGAAACAAATCCTTGCTATCCAACACCGTCTCCAGTAAGTAAAGAAGTTGGAAATCCTGCTAGAGCTGATCCTACGCGATACAGAACGGATACACAGCCTCTTCCTTTGAACATGTATTGCAGACCCGAGTGTAAAGCCCCAAGCCTTCACGATCTTTTCACTCAGGCCACCCACTAAGCGAAAAGACATCCTGTTCTGATAACGGGCGATTTCAACTCAGCCCACCAGGTCTGGGGTTGTACCTACTTTAATGCACGTGGTAATGCTTTGCATGCATAATCGAAAACCACGACGTAACTCTCCTGAATAATCCCGCCCTCCACACGCGCATTGGCAAGAGCGTCAACAAGAACACTTCACCAGATTCGGCCATCATTGCTCACATCTCTATTGCGGACTGGGCGCACCTCAGATTATAGTTAGGAAGTGACCACGCCATCTTGGCCACCACCATAAACGGCACTGAGTAGCGAGTCAAATTCGCCACGGCACGTCTCACTGACTGGACCAAAGTAAGAGAAGAACGACAAACAACTGAAAAACCGAAAAATCAGCCACCACTTATTCTTCAAAAGTGGATATCCCGTTTCTGCCAGGACATCATTATGACATCGACCACCGCCCCAAGCTTGAACGAGTGGCTCCTCCCCACGTGTGAAGATCGCCGCAGCCTAATTAAACGCTGGCGGAAACAAAAGCTCTACCGTAAGTTAAAAAAACGTATTGCTCACCTTACAGATGAAGCGGCGGGCTATGCCGCCTCATTGTGCAAAGAAAACTGGCTCGCCCTCTGCGATGGTATTCGTAACTACCTTAGCACTTCCAAGACGTGGAAGCTGCGGCGCTTTCTTATAGACCCGGTAAGAACAATAAGGAATCCGGATCGCACAATGGCCAGGATCATTCAACACTCGGGAAACACACGAAACCTGCTCGCCACTCATACTGCCTGTGATCTTCCCATTCACACTACGGAGCCAATTCGCTTATACTCTGGAAGCCCCAACCCGCTCCTGGGCGACGACGGCCATCTGCTTGAGGTCACGGCCGCTCTGGACAAGCTTCGCGGCAATACGGCGCCGGCATGGACAAAATAACCAACAATGCACGGGCTAACAGTGGCCACCCTTCCCTGCTTCAGCTAACGAGTTGTGTCAATCACATCTGGCTGACGGGCTTACTCCCAGAATAACTAAAAACAGGGAAAGTCAGGCCTATACCTAAGCCGGGCAAACCAACGAGCACTGATAATCTTCGACCTATTTCCCTCACATCAAGTGTAGGCAATTTGCTGGAGAACATCGTTTTAAACAGGCTGCAATCGTATCTCGAAGATCCCGACAAGCTACCAACGGCCATGTTGGCATTCGCCCTCGTCTATCTAACAAGACATCTTAATCCAGCTCAAGGAAGAATATATGCTGCCTGCCACCCGCAACTCTCCCCAGCCATCCTTGCGCTGTACCTCAAGGGGGACAATGTTAAACACGCCGCCATGCTCTCGCAACTAAATACTCTCGACTGCGGGCCCCGAATGTATGAGTATGTAGGAGATTTTTTTTACAGGTCTTAGGGCAACACCTTATGCGGGAGACCTAGCCACAGAGCCGCGGTACAGCACAAGGGGCAGTGCTTTCCCCTTTGTTGTTCACTCTTGCGCTCATCGGTCTTCCTCCCTTAGTGGATTCTATTCCGGACATGCATCACGGCTTGTATGCAGACGGCGTTACCATCTGGTCGAAGACACGATCCCTAGGTGAGATAGACGAGTGCCTTCAAACCGCAGCCAGCACGGCAAATCATTACGCCAGGTCTTGTGGCCTCCAATGTGCTCCACTAAAACTGGAGCTCCTCCTTGTTTGTACAAGAACAAAACTCCTACAGAGGCCAACCACTGTCACCATTCACATGGAGGGCCACACCATCGTTCCTCCTCGGATAAGAGCCGCGGTATGACCTTTCAAGCTGATCGAACAAACTCCATCCCAATAAATAGGCTGAAACATACCTCGGACCAAGTCACACATATGATCAGGCGTGTAACCAACAAAACGCGTGAATGCCCGAGGAGGACACCCTCCACCTCGTCAAAGCATTTATAATCTCAATAATTATATACGCCATACCCTATGCTCTTCTATCCAAATGGAGTGTCCCGTCCAGTTCTTTCTAGGTTTCAGCCCGTTTTTCGCTTGTAAAATGCTTCTTAGTCAACATCAACTAGCCCAACCCTTCATCCTTATGTCCAAGTCAAAGTCGAACGGCTAGATGTCATCATTGGGAAGGCCTACAAACAGGCCCTCAGACTTCCCGTCAGCACGACCACCAACAAGCTATTGAAGCTGGGCATGCACAATACAGCCGACAAGCTCATAGAAGCCTATCCATACAGCCAAAGATTGAGGCTGGGAGCTACAAGCACAAGGAGGACTCCTCTCTCGTCTCGGGCTCACATGCCCTGTGCAGAATTCAGACATCTCAAAAAAGAAATCTCGACCACAAGATTAGGAAATAGCTGAACGCTTCACTTCTCCCTAGAAACATGCACCTTGTGCATCACACTGGGCGCATGGAAGCAAGAGTCAAGTCCAACCACACATACTACTGTAGGGAACCAACCACAGTATACACGGACGCGACTTCCTATCCCAGAATAACAGCAAATGCAACCGTGGTTGTCCAGCACAATAAGCATGTCAGCAGCCTGACCCTACCCGGATTCGAACCCCTACACGCTGAAGAAGCGGCCATCAATCTCGCGATAACGCAAACCACACCCAGCGTAATCATCACAGATTCGGAGCAAGCGTGCTGTAACTTCTCGTGAGTGCGAATTCACTGGACAACCACCAAATCAGCTGCCAGTGTTTACCAGACAGATCTATCACTATGATATGGGCGCCTGCCCACTATGCCGTCCCGGGCAACGAATCCTTCCACCCGTTCGACCGAGCGTTATCTCGCCAGGCCTCAGGAAGCGAGCTGGAGAGGCCACCCCCCTGATCATGTCATAATCATAATCATCATCACCAGCCTGTCTACGCCCACTGCAGGGCAAAGGCCTCTCCCATTATTCTCCAATTACCTTGGTCCTGTGCCAACTGTGACCAATTTATCCCCGCAAACTTCTTGATCTCATCTGCCCATCTAACTTTCTGCCGCCCCCTGCAGCGCTTGCCTTCTCTAGGGATCCACTCTGTTACCCTTAATGACCAGCGGTTATCTTGCCTTCGCATTACATGCCCTGCCCAAGTCCATTTCTTCTTCTTAATTTCTACTAATATGTCTTTAACACCAGTTTGCTCCCTGGCCCACTCCGCTGTCTTCTTGTCCTTAATGTTACACCTATCATTTTCCGCTCCATTGCCCGCTGAGTCGTTCTCAATTTAAGTTGAACCCTCTTAGTGAGCCTCCAAGTTTCTGCCCACGTAGATGAGTACTGGTAAGATGCAGCTGTCATACACTTTCTTCTTCAACGACTATGGTAGGCTGCTATTCATTATCTGATAATGTCTGCCATATGCACTCCACCCCATTCTGATCCTTCTAATTATCTCTGCCTCATGGTTGGGATCTGGGGTCACAACTTGGCCTAAGTATATATATTCGCTTACAACTTCCACTGCCTCGCCATCTATCTCAAACTGCTGTGCTGTCCCGAGGTTATTGATCATTACTTTAGTTTTCTGCATAATAATTTTCAGGCCCACGGTTCTACTCTGTTCGCCCAGTGCGGAAAGCATGCTTTGCAATTCGTCCCCCGAGTTACTTAGCAAGGCAACGTCATCAGCAAATCTGAGGTTACTGAGGTATTCTCCATTAACCCTTACTCCCACCTGTTCCCAATCCAACGTTCTGAATACTTCTTGTAAGCATGCTGTGAATAACATTGGAGAGATTGTGTCCCCTTGTCTGACACCCTTCCTTATAGGTATTTTACTGCTCTCTTTATGGAGGATGATGGTAGCTGTAGACCCATTATAGAAATCCTCTAGTATTCTTACATAATGCTCATCTACCCCCTGGTTTCGTAATGCCTGAATGACTGCTAGGGTTTCGACCGAGTCAGATGCTTTCTCATAATCTATGAAGGCAATATATAGGGGTTGAGTATACTCAGCGCACTTCTCTATCACCTGATTGATCGTGTGAATATGGTCCATTGTTGAATAACCTTTACGGAACCCTGCTTGTTCTTTAGGTTTACTGAAACCTAAGGTTGCAGAGATGCGGTTAGCGATTACCTTGGTAAATACCTTGTAGACGACTGACAGTAAGCTGATCGGCCTGTAGTTTTTCAAGTCCTTCATGTCGCCTTTCTTATGGATTAGGATGATGTTCGCGTTCTTCCAAGATTCCGGTACCATTGCGGTCATTAGGCATTGCGTATACAGGTTTGCCAGTTTTTCAAGTACAATTTCTCCGCCATCCTTCAAGAGGTCTGCTGTTATCTGATCCTCACCAGGTGCTTTGCCCCCTTTCATTTCTTTCAAAGCCTTCCTTACTTCTTCGGTCGTTACTGGTGGGATGTCTATCTCCTCTGAACTACTGTCTCGTTCGGCATTATCCTGTATGTCCCGGCTACTGTACAGATCCCTATAGAACTCCTCGGCCACTGTGACTATTTTATCCTTATTTGTGATGACATTGCCTTGCTTATCCTTAAGTGCATACATCTGATTTTTCCCCACGCCAAGACGTCTCTTTACTGCTTTCAGGCTACCTCCGTTCTTTACAGCGTATTCGATCCTCTCCATATTATACTTCCGTATGTCAGCTGTCTTGTGCTTATTGATTAACTTCGAGAACTCTGCTAGTTCTATTCTGTAAGCTGCAGTAGAGATTCTCATGGTTTGCCGTTTCCTGATTAGATCTTTCGTCTCCTGTGAAAGTTTACCAGTATCCTGTCTAGCCATAGTGCCCCCGACTTCTACTGCACACTCCGTGAGAATGCGTGTAAGGTTGTCGCTGGCTTCCTGTGTCGTAAGCTCGGCTTCCTCGTTAAGGGCGGAATATCGGTTCTGCAGCGCGATCCTGAATTCTTCTACTTTACGTCTTACTGTTTGCTCATATATCGGCTTCTTTCGTACTAGCTTGTTGCGGTCCCTCCTCAACTGTAGCCTAATTCGAGATCTTACCATACGGTGGTCACTACACCTTACCCTTCCGAGCACTTCCACATCCTGCACGACGCCAGGGTTATCGCATAATATGAAGTCTATTTCATTTTTGTGCTCCCCATTCGGGCTCCTCCAGGTCCACTTCCGACTCTCCCGTTTACAGAAGAAGGTATTCATTATGCGTAGGTTATTCCGTTCTGCAAACTCAACTAGTAGGTCCCCCCTGCTATTTCTACTGCCCAGACCATAGTTCCCAACTGCCTTGTCTCCAGCCTGATTCTTGCCTACTTTAGCATTGAAGTCCCCCATAACTACAGTATACTGCGTTTTTACTTTAGCCATTGCCGATTCCACATCTTCATAGAAGCGCTCCACTACTTGGTCGTCGTGGCTGGATGTGGGCGCGTAGCCCTGCACCACCTTGAGCTTGTACCTCTTATTGAGCCTAATTACAAGAGCTGCTACCCTTTCGTTAATGCTGTAGTATTCGTCTATGTTGCCAGCTATGCTTTTATTGACTAGAAATCCCACTCCCAGTTCTCTTCTGTCCTCTAGACCACGGTAATATAAGACGTGTCCATTTTTCAGCACCGTAAGGGCTTCGCCTGCCCTCCTAACCTCGCTAAGCCCTATTACATCCCATTTAATGCCCTCTAATTCCTCGAACAACAGCTCGAGACTTGCTTCGCTAGATAAGGTTCGCACGTTAAACGTTGCCAGGTTCAGATTCCATTGGCGGCCTGTCCGGATCCAGTGATTCTTAGCACCCTCTGCTGCGTCACAGGTCTGATCGCCGCCGTGGTCAGAGGGTGCCCCACTGAGGGCCAAAATTGAAGCCATTGCACGTGAAAAGGGGCAGTCAAATTCTGCTGGCTGATGAGGGATTAGCTTTGCCTAATATTCCCGATTGACAAACACTGCAAAAACTTGACACTGTTCAGGTCTCACCATTACAGTCTTAACCTCCGGAACGAAAACAATAATCAAAACCAGAGTGTGCTCCACTGACATGTTCAGAGCATTGAAATTCCTACACATATCCAATTGCAACGTCACCCGCCGCGGTGGCTCCAGTGGCTAAGGCGTTGTGCTGCTGAGCACAAGATTGCGGGTTCAATTCCCAATCGCGGCGGCCGCTTTTCTGATGTAGGTGAAAAGAAAAACGCCCGTGTGTTTGAGATTTCGGCGTACGTTAAAGATCCCCAGGAGGGCAAAATTAATCCGGAGCTCTCCACTACGGCGCACCTCATCGCCTGCGTTGCGTCGGCGCGTTAAACCCTACAATCAAATCAAGTGCACCGTCATTGATTAGTGAAGCTGCAGGTGGCGTAATGAGTGAGGGGACATTATGTTATCCATTTGAAGTTTTATGGAGAGGTGAATCTAGAGGTTCCTGCAAACTTGTCGTTTTCAAGCAGCACAGCTGTGACACCTCTGTCTGGCAAGGTGTAGATGTTCCACAAGGTGATGCAATTCTTGAGACTTGCTACTCACTGCGGGTGGAATAGCTACGGCAGAGCTGCAGTAAGTAGACCACGACTGCCGCACGAAGCTTGAAGTGTCACTCAGAGCACACTTTTCGGGTGCTTTATCCGAAAATTTTCGGATTGAAAAACATCCCACGAAATGACATGCGGTAGCTCACAGCGCCAATCTGTTGTTTCACACTTGTACCAAATGAGAAGTTGCCTATTTAATTCCGCCATTTATAACTACCATGTGAGGAATGCCAATGAAGGAATTTGCTCAAATGCAGAGCGATTTCTTTTAATGTGTAAGAAGATACTAATATAGGTATTGTTGTGGATTCACTCAATGGTAAAATGTGTACGCTCCTGGCTAAGGGTCACTGCAGTTACGACCCTTTAATCATGTACAAAATTTAGCAAAACAAACAAGCACGTGCTGTGAGTGTAATTATCAGACGACTGACATTAGCACAAGTAATAATTATTAGAGGACTAACACTAGCGTCCCCACATTTCTTTAGCTGCAATATGAGCAGCTGCATACCCAACTTTTCACCAGATAACTAAACATTTAAAAAGTACATTATTTTGGTACCTTATATATTTCTGCCCCCATATATTCAGTGGGATGATGCAAAGACATATAGTGGGATGATATATTTAGTGGGATGATGCAGCGATGGCGAGAGGTAGAACACCCGCCTCGCGTGCAGAAGGACCGTGGTTCGAATCCCGGTGCCAGACAATTCCCACCAGATTAAAAAAAAAATCCGCGTATTGATGGAATCGCACAAAGGGCCTTGGGGTGCGGCCTGACCCCGGCGACCATTGCCGGTAATGCACTCCCTCACCAGAGCAGGATTGGCCACCCTGGCCACAACCTCCCATGAATACGCCAACTAACCCTCGGCCCTCAGTCCCCAGCGGCTGATCACGTATCACGATATAACACAGCACTAATAGTTGGGACCTATACCCTAACCAGCACCGCATAAACAACTAACGAAAGAGGAGCAATGGCACCTCCGTGCACTCCAGACGAATATTTCCCCCCATCCCACTAAATTTCATATATTACACCCCACCGCATATACCCCGCTATGCCACTTCTGCAAAGCACCCGGGACGCTCTGTCAAAGGGTAGGGGGCTGTGCGCACGCCCCACTACATTCGGGAAATCCCTCCATTTCTTCCCAGGAGCTTTGGGAGAAAGCTCTGACCAGCTGCGACCTCAATGACCAGCGCCTTCTTGGGTTGAGGGCTGCTGAGGCAGGGAAAGCTCAAGGGGTCTTGGACTTAGGACTCGTCCAAATTGCTTTTCGCCATAAACACGTTTAATCTCTCTCTCGCGAGTGGAGATGCTGGAAGAGCATCTATCCTCAGCTATTTTGCCAGTGCAAGGAATAAATTTCATTAAATGTTTAAACAGACAGTTACCGTTCAGAACTCCTAATGGAATCATGCAGAAAATGTACGTTGGTATTTCAGATTGCAAACTTGTGTGGTGCAGTGTTCAAACTTCCGTATCTTGTTAGCCTTAGCTCTAATATATTGCATACAAACCAATAATGCATGCAATGTAGAGGGACGAGAAAGAATCATTAGTTTGTGGAAAAGCAACTTTTTGCCTTTTTGTATCTAATAGGCAGACAGGAAGCTTAGGGTTTTTCTGGAAAGCGGTTTCTGTTAGTGATTGGCTCCATATTTCGAATGTCCACTTGTGCCGTGACGTGGGGAACCACTACACCAGAATTCCTAAAAGCTTAAATATGCAGTTTGAAAACTAGGGGACAGCAATTTTCTGTGTCCTCATTTATATCTCCTGTATCTTCCAACTGATAAAACTGCCTATTTGAATTTATACTTTTACCCGTTACGAATGCTAGAAAATCAGCATAGGATATTTTCTCATTCAGTCTCGAAAGAGCAGCAGCATACCTTAGCGAACATTGCTCTTTCGATCTACCAGGCTTGCTGATGGGAGAACATGCATTGTATTCTTGTACATTAGACACATCGAAAGATACATGTTTGCGTTTGTATTATGTTTTTGTTCTTGGTTAATACAAGCCAGGCTGGTTCAAATTGCTGGTATAAAAGGTGAAGGTTGAAGATTTTTGACTATTATTGTCGTACTTTTGTTCTAACTACAATATCTCCTAATTCAAAGCACACATTTAAATTTATACATACAGCTTATCTAACTGAGCCCTTATTGTGTAGCATTCTCTGTGATAATTTGACTATTCACTACTTACACACGTTTTAGGTGACACGATGCATTCTACTCTACACAGGCATCCTGCTATGTGGGGCAACATTGCTTGAGGCGAGAAACAGTTCATCTGAACAAGGCGTACTTCAGATTTCTGCGATATGAACTTATCATAGCCGCTTATGAATGAATACTTTCCTGAAGGCTACATTTTTTGTAAAAGGTTCTTCCTGAAATACTTACTGCTCTAAAGTGTATAGCTTATTTATTACTAAAAATAAATCTTGATATCGACAATATCAAAGGTTGCTTTACTTGTTAGAATTGCAGTACTTTGCTGTACTCACATCACAAATGTTTTTTTCCTGGCGAAATCAAAGCTGGCGTCAAACATCTTTCTTTTTGTGAGCTTATACGAATACTTCCTATATGTATTGAGCCACCAGAATCTCCTGTCGTAGTACCCAGCCAATACTTTATGTTTACAGAGGCCAGCCTTGGCTGTTGCTGCCAACTGTCCACAATTGCATTGCCCAGGGGTTGCGTTCAAAACACTCAACAAGGACCAGAAGCTTTTCCCTGGTTAGGTATCTTTCGAACTTTCTGCTAGTTTAAGTAAGCATATTTATTTATAGAATAGTGGGCAGTCAAAATTGGTGTTAGGAAAGGGGCTGCTTAGTGTGTGAATAGTTGGAACAGCTCGTAGCATATCGCAAGACTAGCCCGAGTGAAAGTTGCAAGATTGTAGCGGGTGCCACTGTGGGAAGTCTTGCGTAAACCTTGATAAAATGTGTTTGCAAAAGTTCTTGAAACTTCTGCCAAAGTTCCTCAAATGTCTTGACAAAAAGTGCTGTTCACCTCAACAGAAATTTCCTAAGACGTCCTGCAAAACGATATGTAAACGCATTTCAAGACCCTATATAGCTGTATGAAAGCATCACGTATCACACTTACACTACTGTTTCAGGAAGGCTTGCATTAAACACTTATCTGTGGACGCGTCGCTCAGAGTTGAAATGCTCTTCAGAGTGATAACTCCCGTATTTCTAACAGCTTGGTTTTTTCATTTGTGGGAAGTACGTAATCATTGCAATATTTCAAAAGAATCGACTGCTGAATTGTGATCACCGAATGTGAACCCGTGTCTGAAAACGCCTACCACCCACAACCATTCCACTACGAGAATCAGCGATACGTACCACAAACAGTAAAAGCAAAAGCTTTGCTTTGCCGTTGCAACACCTGTTAATGCTTGACCTCAGAACTAGACTAGACTATATTAGTCGCACACCTACTTAGAATAAAAGGTTTCGTACATACAATTCAAATTCATACAAAGGTTTCGTCGTGCCATTCGAAACTCAGATACAGACTCGGCGACAACGTCATCACATTCACCAAAACGGACCTGGCCTTGTCTAGCTGTGTTTGTGAAGAAACAGAGACCACATGAAAATTCTCCGTTTACCCACGACTGCTTAACGACATCCTAAAAAGTGCACCCGCTCTCTCGAATCGACGACCCCTTTGTCGCCGCTCATTTTGGATGGGAAGCCCTTCTTTTGAACGGATCTGAAATGCCCGTGCTGGCATATGGAAGTGGCGGAGGGACACGCAGGATCGCCTGTCAGAGCTTCCAGCAATGTCCTTTGCGCTGTGGTTTAGAACGCATGGATGCAATCATGGATACTGTGCTTGCTGGTGGCTGGTGAGGGTGGTGATTTATTAACAAAGGAAGGGAAGAGAAAAGAGCTGGGGTTGTTGTTGAACATCAACGGGGAGTTCACCCACATAAAACCCAGTGCAGGTACGGCATAGGGATATAAAAGGATAGGAAGACAGAATGGGGAGGAGAAGAGCGGTAGCAGAGGGGGGCGTGTCTATTTCGCGCTTGTTTCGTTCCTGTCACTGCCAGAAAGTTGGTATGACCTGCTACATTTGCTTCGTCTATATCGAATGCATTGTTGTGTTCACAGGATATTCGAAGAGCACATCAAAAGGTTCCAATCTGTACTACAAAGCATTTCGCACATCAGCTGATGCTAAGTTATTTGGGAACATTATACCATTAAGCCCGCAAATTGATGTCTGGAGTCCGGTGGCCATGTTTTGACCACTGTGGGTGCGTTTACGCGAATGTTCCTATTGCACAACTCAATTCGAAGGAAAAGCCCCAATCTGCACATCCTTGCCACTTTCGTATGATTTTTGATACTTTTTCCGACAAGTCCATCGGCCAGCCGCCGGGAGCACCACAATTTGTTCCCAAAACCTAAGCACTCAAAAGTGACCGCAAATTTGGAAAAATTTTTGGTATTTTGGTTTGAAAGCTTTTTTTGAACTCAAATGCCCCGGCATTGAATCGAAAGGGTTGCCCCGCTTCACATCTTTTTTACTGGATGGGACGGGGTATTGCCGCTAAGAGGTTTATTTTTTTACCTGGTTTTGTATCCAGTTCACACTCCGGGCGGTGTAGTTGGTTTGGAAGCGTAGCCCGTGTTTATTTCCGTTTTTTTTAGCCGGTGGGCTCTTGTTTAAAAAGGGGCACCGTTTTACCATGTCATCGGAAACTAAAAATCGAAATTTCCTGATTATTTTTGGGAAAATACAACCCCGAAAAGATGCGGAGCCGCCCCACTTTACCCGGCCAGCCATTAAAAAATGAACAAGGAAAACCAATGACCTCCATCAAAAGAACAACAGAAGATATGGGCCCCAACACACAAATCGGAGGGATTAAGCCCAACGAAATTTGGTCGATGGCCTGGATGTGCTCACTTTTTTAAAAAGGACTACTATTCAAAGCGAAAATTTTGGGGCCAAACAAAAAAAGTCCCGACAACTATTTACGCATATCCGCTAGCAGGTTTAAATGTAACCCGTGGAACAGTCCAGTGGGGTGAATTGTGTGCGTACCCTGTTTTTCGTCATTCCGGGCTCGGATTTAGGACGGACTTCTCGGGACTAGGTTCCATTGCTCGTAATGTCCCGTGAAGCATCAAAACATTCACCTGCCCCGCCCCCCTTTATACCCGCACTTAACAGTTGAGACAGACGCACTTGCAAAGGGACAACAGGTGCCTCACCGTAGGTTCCACCAAAGAGGCATTCTCCTTGTAACAAAGAAGGCGAATTTATTACCAAATTACCAAAAAAAAGCAAATAAATAATTCGTTTCACCGTTACTTGAAAAATGAACACCCGGGCGATGGGACGCGAATCGTTTTCGAAGAATACCATGATTCCTCCTTCTGCTCTTTCTTCACGTAAGGCCGTCCCAAAAAAACAAAAAGTTTGTCTTTTAAACCCCTAGAAGACTGTGTTTTTACACAAAGCTAGGCAAACGGTTCTTCCAAAGACCCACAAAAGAGGCACTCGGTCCAGGAGCAATTTAAATTTCTTCACCCAAATAAGCTTTAAATTTGGGCGCCTACGAATTTAACCTTGAAAATCCCGGGCAGCCCCAATTTGTTTCGGAAAAAAGACACCTTCGGCTCATTGGATTAAGGCGGCTGCAAAAAACAAAAAAGGGTTATCCCCCCCACAACCCCAAAACGGGTTTTTGTCATGTAGTCCGTTCTCGAGGCCCCAAATATTATGGGAGATGGAAAAATGGCAAAAAAGCCCCAATATTAATGTTTTAACCCGGGTTAAGTGGACGAATGCAAGTGAGCCTTTCCTTGCTTCCCCCCAGCCCATTTCAAAAGGCGCACCCGGCTGGTTTTTAAGGGCCCAGCGGGTCTCCTCCAAAAAATTTGCCACCAAGGAAACATTGCCAGGTTGACGCCCCTGGCTTTTCGTATGGGGTTTTGCGAAGGCGGAAAAGGGCCGTTTCGCTTACGCCGTTTTTCAAGAAAACGTGGAAACGCAAATCACACCACCGTGTTAGGCCAGTGTGTTATCCAAAACATGCGGTCAAAAAAATCGACAATTGGCCCGATCTGTCGAACGGAAAAAAAACCCCCCTCCGCTAGGAAAATGCCTTTTTCAAAAACTAAACTCCCCAGTGTAGGCAGACTTTCAAAGGGGTGCGACAACCATGCACTCTTTTGGCCGAGAAAACCCCTGGGGGTTCAGGGAAGGAGCCTGTAATAAAGAATTCTACTGGCTTGTTTAGAAATTCGTCGAAACAATCGGGCGCCAGTTACCCCTCTTGTCGACCCACCGCCCCAGGGCTCTAACAAAGAGGCTTCGTTTCCCGGCATCAGGAACGACGACCAATATAGCTGCCGAGAAGCGAGCTCACCAAAGTTCATGATCGACACCATGAAATGTACGCAACGTCGAAGTGACCAGGGCTTTTGAGAACAAACCTTTTACATTTCGATCTACAAAAGTTGGGGCTAGTGAAAAAACTTCGACCCTGCATCGAAAAACAACCTTCTCATCACCGCCAGCTTCTGGGGAAAAATCTTGGAAGCGTGCCACGACGCACAATCTTTAGGCACCTCCGCATGGCACGTACGCTCCCAAGGATCAAGACGGAATACAGCTGGCCCTGCCTTCCATTCGATATAGGGCACTACATCCCTAGCTGCGGTGTCTGCCAGCGGCGAAAAACGCCGTCGACGATACCCGCCTCTTATCTGGAGCCCATCAGCGTACCATCGTGGCCCTACCAAAACATTAGAATGGAGCTTCTAGGCCGTTTCTGTGTCACAAGCCACAAACAGATGGATTGTTGTGGCCGCTAACTACACGAGGCAGTACGCAGAGACCGCCGCTCTGCCCAAGGGGACTGCAAGACTGGTCGCCAAAATTCTTAATTAACCAGTTGTACTGCTACATCGAGGCCCCCTGAAGTTTTCACACAGACCACGACGAGGCTCAACTGTGAAGCTGATGCAAGATGTCTTGTCCAACAGCACCATGAATACCAAAAGTACCACGGCACACTACCCTCAAACGAACAGGCTCACACGACGCCTGAACAAGACGATCACGGAAAAACTGTGTACGTCGACGTTGCACACAGGACCTAGGACGAAGTCCTTCCATATTCCACGTTTCCGTAGAACACAGTAATCCCAGGAACACCTAGCCCACAGTGGACACCGTTCGAGCTTTTCAACATAAGACAGACGGACATGATGCTTGACGCCATTGCAGCCACACGTACACGACAACCTCCACGCCAATGTCCAGAGGTACCGGAAACGTGCGATGGAGGCCCGGCAGCGTCCTCAAATTTATAGAACGCAGCAGCAGCTCGTGGATGGCGGACCCTATACAACTCATCACTTAGACACCCAGTATTACCCAGGTGATCGTATAGGGGTTTGAACGTCAATCCCACGATGCGGCATCAGCAAGCATCTGCTGCAACGATATTTTGGAATCTCCCGAATTTAACTACGTGCTGGCCAATTATCTACTAGATTTTCCCCGACGGTGAGTACAGTATATCATGTCGTTACATGCGGCCAGAATTCGTCCAAACAGTTCGCGTCAAGCCTTACTATGCCGAGTTCGCGCTACAAACACCGACTTGGTGGAGCCGGCGGCCGCCGGCTTTGCAATACCCACCACGTCTCTCGGTATACTTCGACAGTTCCAGAAAGAAGATGCGGCAAATACTTCAAAGCCCCGCTTGGAAGTTCTTTTAGCTGCGGAGCACTTTAAGGTGCCTGTTTTGTCGTCATAGCTAGTCCTCGTTACGGAGTGTCACTCACCGAAATAAAGTGACGCTGCTTCACGCACCCCAACAGAGGCTGAAAAAATATACCTGCTTGTTTCTCGATTCACCCTTTTGGCCATAACTGAAGATGTTAATGGAAGAAAGGATTTATAACAGCAAAGCGTTCGCAACTCCTGGAAGCGCTGGTACTGGTCATACATGTCCAATATTAAGCTCAAATAAAACTGCAGGTTATTTTAGGCAAAAAAAAGTGTTCACTGGCATTCTACGTGTCATTTAGTTATGAATGCTCGTTCGGTTGGTTTTTAATGCAGTAAGAGAAACAATGTGTTCGCGAAAGAAAAAAAATCATGCATTCAAAATAGGCGCTTTGGGGTCTATCACGTGCATGATGAAAACAAATACAAAAAAAACCAAACTCTTGCTCGTGCTGTTGCAGGCAGAAATACTACAACAGCTAAAAAAGAATGCCAGCTGTAACCGAGAACGTGCGCGAGCACAGCGAAGGCGGGAAAATTGAATTGCAATAAACAAACCAGTCTTGAATTCACCGAGAGGTGTGAGACAGACAGGGGAAGTGCGTGTGGTGTGGTAGGAAACAGCGGACAACGGTGCCACAGTCCTTCTGGGGAATTACGGCAAACCACTTGACAGCTTTCAGGTTAAGCGGAACTGGTTTACCTTTTTAGCTGATTTATATTCGTTTCGTGTTTCGTTCTTTAAACTGCATTCTAAATAGGCGTTGAAAATTCATTGCTTCAAGAACGTGTTAGTAGACTGCCTGCAAACAGACGCAGCGCGCTGGCGAGTTAGCATGATGTTGTCCTACACAACGACAGTCCGCAGACACAGTGCCAAATGAGCAGACTGTCGGCCTGGTGGGAAAACGCCTCTTACGGTAGAGGAGCCTGGCAAGATATGAAGCGGAGGGTAAAATGCCTCGCATTTTATCATCTCCAATGACGCGCAGGGCGTATAGTAACTGTGTACGCCTCGGCTAGGAAAGTTACGATTCGGTGCGGTGCTAAGAGGCTTCTCTGACCCAATAAACTGTCCCCAGAACATTTATAAACGAAGTTGTGGTCCACGTGAAGTCTCTACTTTCCTCATCAAGGGCCAAGGCTTGGGCTTCACTGCAAAGGTTATGCAACTAGTATTGCACTGCCGCAACAGAGATCACCGGAAAGCACGGCCTACCCTGCCTCGCATTTGTACTGAATAACATGAACGCAGGTCTTTTACATACATTGACGTTGAACGCATGAACCTCTATTCAGACGAAAAACCTACATCCGCAAATTCATGTGGAACACGGCTATACAGCAAATGACTCCGTCTGAGCTTGTCTACGCAGTTTGTCTACGACGACCCTCGAGGCCATGCAGCCGCAAGTACAAGACAATCTCTACACCGACGACCAAGGGTACATACAAAGTACGATGAGATTCCAGGCAGCTTCCGCGCATTTGTACAGGGAACTAGCAGCTGGTGCATGCCGCGCAGTGGAGCCTCCGACGCCAAGACAGATTATCATCCCGGAGATCCAATGCGGGTTTGTACCCGATGCAACAACGCGGCGCCGGTGAGGAGCTTCTTTGCCCTAAATGAACCTGAAGATCAACGTGATGACGTGCACATTGTAGACGAATGAACCACGCTGTGCAGAGCAAGATGGCTTTCTGCGAAAGCACGTTTTGAATTTGAAAGGAAGTAGTGTCACATAAGTTGAATAATAAAATGTAAAAACATACATTTCATAATTTTAGCTGGAACAGATGCTATAAAAATGGCTGCGTGTAGTTTAGCAGGGACCCACACTTTTCACCATTCAAAGATGGAAATTAATATTCTTCGCTTCAACTGAGGGAAATGCAAGCTTGAGATAATGAATGAAAGGAAAGCAAGAGAAGCATTGTGGAGATCGCCACGTTCTTACCATAGAATTCCAGAGCTAAATAAATCTTTCCGTGCAATCATAAGAGCTTTATGTTATGTTAGTGCTAATAATTGCGTTGGAAAAAATATCATGCAGAAAAGTAGTTCAGAAATTACATAATGTAACCAAACCATCAGGGATGACCTTGGGTTGCCGATTAAAATCGAATAAACCGGCGTCCTGAGCTAAGTCACTACTGCCGATAACTGCCCAAAATTCTTCCCGAATATTTCTCTCACGGTTGATACGTTTTTTCTGAATTTTCCTTTTGAGTACGGATGATTACGTATTGCTACGGGCATTGTTCATAGCTATCTTTCCTTCTTCTGAGCCCGACTATATATCTTTTTTTGCTTACAAAATCATGCCGCCGCGCATTTTTTTTTTGAATAGCTGCTACTGCGAAACATTTGTCAGTTATTTTTTAAATTTCAGAATAAGCTCCAACTCTTGTTCTGCACAGCCGTCGCCGAAATCAGGCTTTAAAGTGGAATAAATTTTGAGCTTAGAGGCAATTTCTCGTTTATTTTTGTTGTGGTGAAGTATAAACAATTTCTCAATACGGTTTTATTCAAAATCCGTAATTTAAAGGGAAGTGCCCGACTGACTGACTGACTGACTGACTGACTGACTGACTGACCTGATGACTGACTGACTGGGCTGACTGACTGACTGATGACTACTGGCTGACTTACTGACTGACTGACTGACACGTCAATGCCTGGCCAAAACTGATAGGCCTAGAGACTAGTCATTTTGGGAGTACATTTGTGGCTTAGGTGCTCACTAAGGCGGAATTTTTTGGAAAGAACTACTAACAGAGGGAGAGGGGGAATTGTTTTTTCTTAAATTTGTGATCATCTCACTCACCCCCACACATACCCAAGTTCTTTTCCCCCAAGTGTGCAGCCAAGAAAAAATATAAAAAGTAGTGCTGCGGCTTCGCCCAAACCAACACTGTTGAGCCGAATTTGCATTTTCGAACAAAAGAGCATCCTTAAAAATTCTCCTATAAATATATTACTTTTTTGATTTATCCAAAAGGCTCTTGCGAATAAATGTTACGGATACAAGTGGAGAAAACAAATTTCAGGAATTTGGCCCTACGACACTGGTTAACGGGAGAAATTTGTTTTAAATGACACCCTTCAAAGCTGAAAGAGCATAACAGTTGACATCAACGGCTAGCCAAACTGCTGCTTCAAGAAGCTTCAAAATTATGTGCCTAATTTCAATATGGTATAATAGCTCAATATTGCCGAAATTGTTAAAACATGCACCCCGGAAATAAAAATGAAAAAAAATTTTTAGGGAAATTTAGTTTTTTGCAGGCAAATTTAAATTTTTAACGGTTTTTTATATAGGCCATGACCTTAAAATTCCGGTTTTTAAAAGGCTGAATTAAAATTTTTTTTTACAGTGTAATAAATTTAAGGAAAAAAAAAATTTTTTTTCCTGCCAATCCACCTTGTCCAATCCAATAGAGTTCTCCAAAAAACAATTTCTGTATTTTTTTTTGATCGCGTATAAAGGGGCCAGCGGAGTTTTTTAACTTACATCTTTGTGGACGTAGAATTCAGTTCATTATTCCCGAGTTCGCCTAGCGCTCGCCGTCTGTTGGGACACACTGCAACCACGCGCCTCTCCTAGGATCCATGTCATTTACAATAAAGGTATGACAGATGCTTCATACCAACTGAGGTAACACTTGCCATGGGTAAGCACCCGTTTCAGGGCGCCATCTTGGTGCGACTGGTTTCTGCTGAGTTCCAATAAAACATGACTTTCAGTCTTTTCCTGTTACCACACGCTTCCGGTAGGAACACATTTATTGACAGCCGGCGGGAGGTAATATTTGTGTATAAATTCACAAGTGAACTACATAATTATGACAAGTAACAAATACCTCAATGCGTGTTAAACACATTACTGTCGTTATTATAGCGGCCTACCTGGGAATCGCCAAGTACTACCGCCAGTAAGAAGCAAATATTTCTCAAGTGACTTTAGGGTGGCCTATTTTTCATCATGCACTGCCTGTATTCCTCTTGCGTAAACATTACAGTTTAATTTGCAGGGATGCTTTCCTTGGCCAGTTCTATAATGTGTTTTCACTTGAAACTGCAATTTTACTACGGACAGAACACAGAACGCTTGTCGTCTTCAGACAGCCCGAATATGAACACAATCACGGTCGCCGCAATAGTATACCGCCTCGTTCAACCTTAAAACATATCTGTGAAAACGCCTAGCTGTGCCAACGCGTATTACCGATGATCCTAAAGATATTGCAGTTTTTGTCGGTAGATGATTATGGAACGGGCGCTGAAACACGGCTCTCCTAATCTTCTTCCGTCTATGTTCTTTTTTCTCCCGGTTTCAATTTCGTGCCAAATTACCACGTTACACACATGAAGCAGAGGTACGCGATTACCCTGCATGCACAGCCGGTCTAATGGAAGCTGCCATCGTTATCAAAATTATTGTTGTCGCGTAGCCGGTCAATATGAATCACGCATGCCTCTGGCAGTGTCCTTTGCGTAGCGGTCTCCGCAAGAGAACGGTACTCTTTTTCAACGCATCCCGGATTGAAGTTAGCAGTATAAGGTTTCCACATCGCGTCTTGTACCGTTTGATGTATACAGACTGTTTAACGATTAGAATGGCCATGCTGGTGTCCAGATGCGCTGCTTGTCGGAAAAAATATATTGTTCATAGTAGAGGTGTCTGCCAACGTTTTCTGATTTATTTGCTCACCGTGAGGTAGGTCTTCCATGTTGAATTGTAATTAACTATGCGCACTGGTGTGGTTGGCCTTTGTTGTAGTTTGTAATAACACGCTTTAACTGGTTAACTGGCACTCCTGAAGAATGTACCTTCTCTTGAGTTATATTGATTAGGCCAGAAAAAGTCAGGGCAGTGAAAATTCGTGATAATAATTATGTTTTGAGGAAAAAATGAAGCGCATTTTTCAACAGTAAATAACGTTGAGCAGATTGTGCCGGTGTTTTGTAGCCTGTTGCGCATGCGGTATGTCTTGATGACGTTTTAATGATTTATTTATTGATTGATTGATTGATTGATTTTATTGATTTTTATTGATTGATTGATTGATTGATTGATTGTAGGGTTTAACGTGCCAACACAACGCAGGCGATGAGGCGCGCCATAGTGGATGGCTCCAGAATAATTTTGACTACCTTTGGATGTTCAACGTGTGTCGAAATCTAGATGACGTTTGACACGCTATATAAAAAATAATGTAAATCTTTTGGAATTCCTTGAGCTTTATTGACCTGTTATGGTGAATATCTTTACTACAATGCGAATATCATCACCTCAGTTCAATTAGCAGTATTCCCGTGAAGGGCGTATTCGCGTCAAGCTTTACTATGCCGAGTTCGCGCTACAAACACCGACTTGGTGGAGCCGGCGGCCGCCGGCTTCGCAATACCCACCACGTATCTCGGTATACTTCGACAGTTCCCGAAAGAAGATGCGGCAAATACTTCAAAGCCCCGCTTGAAGTTCTTTTAGCTGTGGATCACTTTAAGGTGCCTGTTTTGTCGTCATAGCTAGTCCTCGTTACGGAGTGTCACTCACTGAAATCAAGTGACGCTGCTTCACGCACCCCAACAGAGGCTGAAAAAATATACCTGCTTGTTTCTCGATTCACCCTTTTGGCCATAACTGAAGATGTTAATGGAAGCAGAGATTTATAACAGCAGAAGCGTTCGCAACTCCTGGAAGCGCTGGTACTGGTCATACATGTCTCTAATATTAAGCTCAAATAAAACTGCAGGTTATTTTAGGCAAAATAAATGTGTTTCACTGGCATTCTACGTGTCATTTAGTTATGAATGCTCGTTCGGTTGGTTTTTAATGCAGTAAGAGAAACAATGTGTTCGCGAAAGAAAAAAAAATCATGCATTCAAAATAGGCGCTTTGGGCTCTATCACGTGCATGATGAAAACAAATACAAAAAGAACCAAACTCTTGCTCGTGCTGTTGCAGGCAGAAATACTACAACAGCTAAAAAAGAATGCCAGCTGTAACCAGAGAACGTGCGCGAGCACAGCGAAGGCGGGAAAATTGAATTGCAATAAACAAACCAGTCTTGAATTCACCGAGAGGTGTGAGACAGACAGGGGAAGTGCGTGTGGTGTGGTAGGAAACAGCGGACAACGGTGCCACAGTCCTTCTGGGGAATTACGGCAAACCACTTGACAGCTTTCAGGTTAAGCGGAACTGGTTTACCTTTTTAGCTGATTTATATTCGTTTCGTGTTTCGTTCTTTAAACTGCATTCTAAATAGGCGTTGAAAATTCATTGCTTCAAGAACGTGTTAGTAGACTGCCTGCAAACAGACGCAGCGCGCTGGCGGTTAGCATGATGATGTCCTACACAATGACAGTCCGCAGACACAGTGCCAAATGAGCAGACTGTCGGCCTGGTGGGAAAACGCCTCTTACGGTAGAGGAGCCTGGCAAGATAAGAAGCGGAGGGTAAAATGCCTCGCATTTTATCATCTCCAATGACGCGCAGGGCGTATAGTAACTGTGTACGCCTCGGCTAGTGAAAGTTACGATTCGGTGCGGTGCTAAGAGGCTTCTCTGACCCAATAAACTGTCCCCAGAACATTTATAAACGAAGTTGTGGTCCGACGTGAAGTCTCTACTTTCCTCATCAAGGGCCAAGGCTTGGGCTTCACTGCAAAGGTTATGCAACTAGTATTGCACTGCCGCAACAGAGATCACCGGAAAGCACGGCCTACCCTGCCTCGCATTTGTACTGAATAACATGAACGCAGGTCTTTTACATACATTGACGTTGAACGCATGAACCTCTATTCAGACGAAAAACCTACATCCGCAAATTCATGTGGAACACGGCTATACAGCAAATGACTCCGTCTGAGCATGTCTACGCAGTTTGTCTACGACGACCCTCGAGGCCATGCAGCTGCAAGTACAAGACAATCTCTACACCGACGACGAAGGGTACATACAAAGTACGATGAGATTCCAGGCAGCTTCCGCGCGTTTGTACAGGGAACTAGCAGCTGGTGCATGCCGCGCAGTGGAGCCTCCGACGCCAAGACAGATTATCATCCCGGAGATCCAATGCGGGTTTGTACCCGATGCAACAACGCGGCGCCGGTGAGGAGCTTCTTTGCCCTAAATGAACCTGAAGATCAACGTGATGACGTGCACATTGTAGACGAATGAACCACGCTGTGCAGAGCAAGATGGCTTTCTGCGAAAGCACGTTTTGGATTTGAAAGAAAGTAGTGTCACATAAGTTGAATAATGAAATGTAAAAACATACATTTCATATTTTTAGCTGGAACAGATGCTTTAAAAATGGGTGTATGTAGTTTAGCACGGACCCACCATTTTCACCATTCAAAGATGGAAATTAATATTCTTCGCTTCAACTGAGGGAAACGCAGGCTTGAGATAATGAATGAAATGAAAGCAAGAGAAGCATTGTGGAGATCGCCACGTTCTTACCATAGAATTCAAGAGCTAAATAAATCTTTCCGTGGAATCATAAGAGCAATATGTTATTAGAGTGCTAATAATTGCGTTGGAAAAAAATATCATGCAGAAAAGTAGTTAGTTCAGAAATTACATAATGTAACCAACCAATCAGGGATGACCTTGGTTTGCCGATAAAAATCGAATAAACCGGCGTCCTTAGCTACGTCCCTACTGCCGATAACAGCCCAAACTTCTTCCCGAATATTTCTCTCGCGGTTCATAGGTTTTTTTCTGAATTTTCCTTTTGAGTACGGATGATTACTTATTGCTAAGGGCATTGTTCATAGCTATCTTTCCTTCTTCTGAGCCCGACTATATATCTTTCTTTGCTTACAAAATCATGCCACCGCGCATTGTTTTTTTTTTTGAATAGCTGCTACTGCGAAACATTTGTCAGTAATTTTTAAATTACAGAATAAGCTCCAGCTCTTGTTCTGCACAGCCGTCGCCGAAATCAGGCTTTAAAGTGGAATAAATTTTGAGCTTAGAGGCAATTTCTCGTTTATTTTTGTTGTGGTGAAGTATAAACAATTTCTCAATACGGTTTGTATTCAAAATCCGTAATTTAAAGGGAAGTGCCCGACTGACTGACTGACTGACTGACTGACTGACTGACTGACTGACTGACTGACTGACTGACTGACTGACTGACTGACTGACTGACTGACTGACTTACTGGCTGACTTACTGACTGACTGACTGACACGTCAATGCCTGGCCAAAACTGATAGGCCTAGAGACTAGTCATTTTGGGAGTACATTTGTGGCTTAGGTGCTCACTAAGGCGGAATTTTCGGAAAGAACTACTAACAGAGGGAGAGGGGGAATTGTTTTTTCTTAAATTTGTGATCATCTCACTCACCCCCACACATACCCAAGTTCTTTTCCCTCAAGTGTGCAGCCAAGAAAATATATAAAAAGTAGTGCTGCGGCTTCGCCCAAACCAACACTGTTGAGCCGAATTTGCATTTTCGAACAAAATGAGCATCCTTAAAAATTCTCCTATAAATATATTACTTTTTTGATTTATCCAAAAGGCTCTTGCGAATAAATGTTACGGATACAAGTGGAGAAAACAAATTTCAGGAATTTGGCCCTACGACACTGGTTAACGGGAGAAATTTGTTTTAAATGACACCCTTCAATAGCTGAAAGAGCATAACAGTTGACATCAACGGCTAGCCAAACTGCTGCTTCAAGAAGCTTCAAAATTATGTGACTAGTTTCAATATGGTATAATTGCTCAATATTGCCGAAATTGTTAAAACATGCACCACGGAGAGAGTGAAAAGCGATGAAAAATATTTTAGGACATTTATGTTTTATGTCAGGCAAATTAAATTATTGAACTGGTTTTCATTGATATATGTAGCCTATGCAGCCATATAAATAGGGTTCAACGAGATTTTGTATAAACGGACAATCGTAACTTCGAAAATTCTGCGTGGTTTTACAGATAGCTGAATAAATGTACAGCTCGTCATTAAATAGGAGTTTCGTTTTCCTGCCAATCCACCTTGTCCAATCCAATAGAGTTCTCCAAAAAACAATTTCTGTATTTTTTCTTGATGCGCGTATAAAGGGGCCAGCGGAGTTTTTTAACTTACATCTTTGTGGACGTAGAATTCAGTTCATTATTCCCGAGTTCGCCTAGCGCTCGCCGTCTGTTGGGACACACTGCAACCACGCGCCTCTCCTAGGATCACATGTCATTTACAATAAAGGTATGACAGATGCTTCATACCAACTGAGGTAACGCTTGCCATGGGTAAGCACCCGTTTCAGGGCGCCATCTTGGTGCGACTGGTTTCTGCTGAGTTCCAATAAAACATGACTTTCAGTCTTTTCCTGTTACCACATGCTTCCGGTAGGAACACATTTATTGACAGCCGGCGGGAGGTAATATTTGTGTATAAATTCACAGTGAACTACATAATTATGACAAGTAACAAATACCTCAATGCGTGTTAAACACATTACTGTCGTTATTATAGCGGCCTACCTGGGAATCGCCAAGTACTACCGCCAGTAAGAAGCAAATATTTCTCAAGTGACTTTAGGGTGGCCTATTTTTCATCATGCACTGCCTGTATTCCTCTTGCGTAAACATTACAGTTTAATTTGCAGGGATGCTTTCCTTGGCCAGTTCTATAATGTGTTTTCACTTGAAACCGGCAATTTTACGACGGACAGAACACAGAACGCTTGTCGTCTTCAACACACCCGAATATGAACACAATCACGGTCGCCGCAATAGTAAACCGCCTCGTCAACCTTAAACATATCTGTGAAAACGCCTAGCTGTGCCAACGCGTATTACCGATGATCCTAAAGATATTGCAGTTTTTGTCGGGAGATGATTATGGAACGGGCGCTGAAACACGGCTCTCCTAATCTTCTTCCGTCTATGTTCTTTTTTCTCCCGGTTTCAATTTCGTGCCAAATTACCACGTTACACACATGAAGCAGAGGTACGCGATTACCCTGCATGCACAGCCGGTCTAATGGAAGCTGCCATCGTTATCAAAATTATTGTTGTCGCGTAGCCGGTCAATATGAATCACGCATGCCTCTGGCAGGGGTCCTTTGCGTAGCGGTCTCCGCAAGAGAACGGTACTCTTTTTTCCAACGCATCCCGGATTGAAGTTAGCAGTATAAGGTTTCCACATCGCGTCTTGTAACCGTTGATGTATACAGACTGTTTAACGATTAGAATGGGCATGCTGGTGTCCAGATGCGCTGCTTGTCGGAAAAAATATATTGTTCATAGTAGAGGTGTCTGCCAACGTTTTCTGATTTATTTGCTCACCGTGAGGTAGGTCTTCCATGTTGAATTGTAATTAACTATGCGCACTGGTGTGGTTGGCCCTTGTTGTAGTTTTGTAATAACACGCTTTAACTGGTTAACTGGCACTCCCTGAAGAATGTACCTTCTCTTGAGTTATATTGATTAGGCCAGAAAAAGTCAGGGCAGTGAAAATTCGTGATAATAATTATGTTTGAGGAAAAAATGAAGCGCATTTTTCAACAGTAAATAACGTTGAGCAGATTGTGCCGGTGTTTTGTAGCCTGTTGCGCATGCGGTATGTCTTGATGACGTTTTAATGATTGATTGATTGATTGATTGATTGATTGATTGATTGATTGATTGATTGATTGATTGATTGATTGATTGTAGGGTTTAACGTGCCAACACAACGCAGGCGATGAGGCGCGCCATAGTGGATGGCTCCAGAATAATTTTGACTACCTTTGGATGTTCAACGTGTGTCGAAATCTAGATGACGTTTGACACGCTATATAAAAAATAATGTAAATCTTTTGGAATTCCTTGAGCTTTATTGACCTGTTATGGTGAATATCTTTACTACAATGTGAATATCATCACCTCAGTTCAATTAGCAGTATTCCCGTGAAGGGCGTATTCGGATGTTTATATAAAACGTCAGACACAGTAATAAGTTGGAAGAGCCAAGTTTATGGAATAGCGGCGATAACGGCGTAGTTGCCATAGGTAACAAAAAAGTTCGTGCTTTTGTTTTTCTTGGAAGGTGTTCACACTTCACGAAGGAATCACGAGCCCCCCGATGTTCACAGCCAGATCACCGACCAGCAAGGTAAATATCCCCACATTGGCCCATTGCACTTATATCTCTTTGGAAATAGTTGTAAAACTACACGCTAATGTTTTGTTGCTCCTAACGAGTCATTCTTGCACCGTCGAAAATGTTTGTTTCACTTGCGATAAGTAATATTACCAGCCGAACCATTCATATTGTAAAGATAACTGGGAAATGGATTGAAGGCGGGCCTTCCCGGGTGGCGTATTCCCAAACCATATCCCGTAGGGGCCCAGGCCGACCAACCCCCTTCAAACAGCGACGTCACAGCGTGACGCCACTTTCTCTTCGAGCGCGACTTCCTGCGCCATGGGTGTTTTTCCTCGTTTGAGGTGGCGGCGGATGGCTTCGCTCCGTGCGCGAAGCTGGGGCTGCGGCACTGTGGAGCTGACGCACATTTAGTAGAAGTTTAAGGAACCAACTACATGCAACGTACTATCGACGGTTTCTCGCGTGGCGACGCGAGCTGACGCACGAGCAATAGCGAATGTCTATGCTCGCCAGTTATCGGCGTCGACGCAGCGCGAGAAAGCAGCGGATGATGACGATGATGATTAGCGGCTTCTTCTTTGTAACGGGGTGGCGTTGCAGAGATGCCTTAGTAGCAACTCCACTGTACAATCACCTTGCCAAAAAACAAACAGAAAATTAAAAAATACCAAAATAAAAAGTGAATACTCTAGGAATACCCAAAGAGAATACCCTAGAAGAGAATACCCTAAGTGAAGAGAAAGCGGGAAACATGGCGCCATCTGGCGTACACGAATGCAACCGGGGCAACTTCTCAATCGGGATTGAAAGTGCCCGTATCTGCGCGTTTCCGCCGAGCGACGCCGGCGCTCGCACAACGCGTGATTTTGCATCCGTGTGGTTAGGACTTCAACCTTATCGTACCTATGCGATCTGGAAAGCACTACAAGTAAAGATAAATTTGTTTTGTCTTTTGTGGTCTCGCTGCTTCGCGGCGGTCGATGGTTTCGCTCCGTGCTCGAGCATGACGTATGCGCTGGGACGCTTCAATCACGAAGTATACCTTTGCACCTGTTCAATGTTATATGTACATCTGAGTTGTTCAGAAAAGTTCACACCCTGTAATCTATGTTTGTCAGCAAATTCTGTAGGCGTGCTCCCTAAGCGTAAAATACGTTCTACGTCCGCTGCTCTTTTTTTAGCATTACATGAGACTCTTTTATATGTACTGGTGTTTGAGAAACCCTATAAGGGCTGTTTTGGGTTTTATTCCAATTTATCATACTATATGATTGTGCTATATTGTACTATATTGCGCTATATTGTACTATATTGTTGGTTTTGCTGCCCGGCCGCGCCCGGCTCTGTTATGTGTGTCCCAAGCAAAGCGCGTGTTCCATTCTTTATTTTTAGGCTGCACGGGCTATCTCAATCAGATAAAGAGACTTTTTCGCACTAACGTCACTAGTCTAGAGTAATCTTCTTTGATTTACAATATTCTGGCTGTAAATCGACGGTTCGAGAACCACGCGCGCCGAAAGATAAAACTCCTGCACAGCGGAAGCCGCGGTGTTCGACTCGTGACGCTCGAATACGCACGTCACTTTGTTGACTGCTTCTTCGCTGCTTGTGTTTTTTTTTTAGATTTTAGGGGAGCACAATTGATTGATTGTGGGGTTTAACGCGCCGACGCAACTCAGGCGATGAGGCGCGCCATAGTCGAGTGCTCCGGATTAATTTTGACTACCTGGGGATCTTTGACGTGCGCCGAAATCTCGTACACACGGGCGTTTTTGCTTTTCGCCTCCATCAGAAAAGCATCCGGCGCGGCCGGGAATCGAACCCGCCACCTTGTGCTCAGCAGCACAACACCTTAACCACTGAGCCTCCGCGGCGGGTATAGGGGACAAGAAGTTCGCTCCAATAAACTTGTTTTCCTTGAATACAACTGGGTCCTTTTGGCTTCGTGACATCTGGTTGAAGCTCTGGAAGCCACGAAGCCACTCCAACCAGAGCCATCCCCTCACTGCAAGGTTTACTGCGCGAGTTCGGTCTCCTGCCAGTAGGGCCCAGAAGAACATACGCTGCAACCAACACCATGGTGCGAGAAGCAATGTCGCCAATAGTCTTGGACAAGCCCTGGCAACCGCCGTCCTTCCGGGGAGCCCCCTCTGAAGACCACGAAGAATGGTTCGAGAAGCTGGAGCGCGCCCGCATTTTCAACAGGTGTAACGCTGAAGAAACTTTCCGGCATGTCTTCTCTTACTTAGAAGATGCAGCTAAAACTTGGTTCGAGAAACCATGAGAGCTGTTTGGCCGACTAGACTTATTTCAAACGCGAGTTTCTTAAGATCTTCACTGCTATAGTGAGAAAAAAGCGAGCTGTTTTTTTTGCTTTAAGCTCGAACGCAGTACCGCAACGAAGAAGTCGTGATCTTCTTTGAAGAAATGAAGGAACTGTTTCGCCGTGCGGAACCATTTCGCCGAATGATGGAAGAAAAGAAACTGAGATTTCTAATGCGTGGCCTAAAGGAAGAACTGTTTGCTTGCGTTGTCCGCAAACCCCTTAAATCACTGGGCTTTTTCGCATATGAAGCTGCCGCGATGGAGAAGACGCTAGAAATTCGAACGAGGCAGTAGGACCGCCCTGTCAGCGCACTCTTCTCGGAGACCATCGGTGTCGCAACTGTAAGCTCCGACACATTGCGGGAGACCATCCGAGCAGTAGTCAGGGAGGAGCTTCAGAAGATTTCTCCAATGACGCCACAACCTCAAGTGGCTTCCCTGAATGACGTCATCCGAGATGAGGTTCCGCAAGCAATGGGGACTTCCTCGCCATTCAAAGCACCCCGCGAGCCACAAGCGATGGCCTACTCTGCAGCTCTTCAAACCTGCCCTGCTCCAACCCGTCATCAAAAGGCCCCGCCATACCACCGTCCACTGCCGCCCACCCGACCCCCCCATATTTGCCCGCAGTAGTACCACAGCGGAGAGGCCGACCACACCTATCGTTGCTGTCCCTACAAGAGACTCGGTTTGCGAGGCTTCTCCGTCGACGCCACACGCCCCCGACCCGCACAGTGCCCTACTGAGATCAAAGAATACCTCTCCACCACCAACCGAGGAACAGTCCGCTTCAATGGTTGACTTTCGCCCTACCCGTACAGGTCGCCCAATCACCGTAGCACTACTGATATGTCACGTGGAGGGTCCCCCAGCCCACGCGAGGGAAACTAAAAGCAGCCACTTATGGAGGTAAATTTGCACGTGTGCGGAAAAATAAAACACTCCAACAACGCAGCGACTCCATTAAGAGAATGATTCACAGCATGCCCTCACACCGACGACCCGATCCAACCCTGACGTGACTCCCGAACACGACGAAAGCAATACGCGACGACGCGTACTGAACATGACCGAACCTGGCGCTGAGAATTCGACGGCAACAACTACTCACAGTGCGCGACTGTCAACACATACAGGTAGAGATACAATGTCCCGACGTTCCCGAAACTCGAGGAAAGTAGCGTCCGACGTTCACACGTTCATCGACTGCCTTGATGTAGTCGCCTTCATAGACACAGAGGCGACTACTCAGTTGTGAGCGGACCGTTTGCGTCTAAGCAGAAGAACGTTACTACCAGATGACACGGTCCCAGTTACGTACAGCCGGAGTTGAACGTGCACATCACGCGTCACCATAGACGGCACAACGTCCCTGCTGCTTCCGTTGTTTTGCCTAACTGCTCCCGCGACGTAATTCTCGGAATGGACTTTTGGACGGACAACGGTGCAATAATTGTTCTACAGGCCAAATCTATAACTTTTTCCTTCGATGAGCATGAAGCCAGAACCAATCCCAGAACCCCGTGCTGCTCTAACGATCGCCGATGATCATGTCACCCTACCATCGTACGAAAGCTTGAGGATCACTGTCTACTGTGAAGATGCGGTAACGTAGAGAGTGATCAAAGGTTGGTTCTCAACTGCGGTGTCTCGGTCGAAAGAGGCATTGCGTGCTTTAACCTCCGCCATTTGTACGTTTTTTCACTAACTTCACCGCGGAGTACCAGCATGTAAAGAAGGGGGCTGGAATTGCGTTCCTCGACGAAACGCAAGAAACAAGTCAAGTGATCGTGGTCGCGAACTTTGAACGCGCACGCGCGGATACTTTCAAGCTGCCGCACCTTTTCGACATGAACCCCGCGCTGTCGCAGAAAAATAGGGGCAAATTATTACATTTGCTGCGTGGATACAGCGAGTGATTTTCGTCGAATTCAAAACTACGTCTGATACCTCTAGCGAAGCTCCGAATAGTAACCGAAGATGGAGCCCGGCCTACCCGACAGTCACCGTACCGCATCTCTACACGAGCGAAAGCCATCCGTCTCCAGTCGACGACGTGCACAGCAACGACATTATAGAGCTTTGAAAAGCCCTTGGGCTGTGCCGGTCGTACTCGTGACGAAAAAAGATGGCACACCAAGGTTCTGCGTTGACTACCGGCAGCTGAATAAAATCACCATAAAGGACGTGTACTCTCTTCCATGAATCGATGACGGCCAAGACAACTTCTGCCATGTAAAGAACTTCCAGTCGATGGATTTGAAGACAGGCTACTGACAAATTAAACTGGACGACAGGGATCAAGAAAAGACGGCGCTCATAACCCCAGACATCTTTTACAACTTCAAGGTGCGGCCGTTTGGGCTATGCCCAGCGCCAGCAACGTTTGAAAGATTCATGGATATTCTGCTTGCTGGAATGAAGTGGCACACCTGCCCAAAGACAAGAAGGGCGTGCGAAGATTTCTCAGACTGTGCGCATGCTACCGGCTCTTCATGGAAAACTTCGTACGCATTGCAGAGCCGCTCACGCGCTTGACGAATGATAGCACCCCTTTCAGTTGGAAAACGCCCAGGAAAAAGCATTCTGAGAGCTCCAACAACACCTACAAAACCCGCCCGTGCCCGCTCATTTCAACGAAAACGCCGATACGGAAAGGCACACCGTCGCGAGTGATATAGGTTTGAGTGCTGTCCTCATCCAAAATCAAAGCGGTTGCGAAACAAATTCAGGCCAATCCCCCAGGTGAACGTGGTTGGAAAGCAAAGCTGTAAATGGCACCCATAACGAGTACCCATGTGGCATCACTTAAATTCTTTCACGTCACTCTACTTATACTAAAACAAGATATAAGTGAAATGCTCATAACCACACCTGTTGCGACTTCAAAGAGATATTCTTGGTAAGGAATAAATCAATGCATGACGTGTGATGTGTGGTTTATGAATTTTTATTGTTGTAGCACAGGAGTGGAAACTTCTATTTTATAAAATAAAGGAAGCTCAAACCCTGTGTTAAAAGATCTCACTTCTCCGTTTCTGCCGCCGCGGACTGAAGCCACGAGATCGGAGGCAGAGACGGCGGCGGCGGAGAACGAGGAGAAGAAGAAAGAAATAATTCTATTGAGATTTCTTGACGGCACACAGTGCGGCCCAGGCGAGTGGTTCCTTCTTCACCGGAGCCCGTATGCAGTGCGCGGCGCCTGTCTACCAGCTGAAGCTGGGTAGGCGGAGAGGAGCCGGGCTGCAGCATCTCCCATTGCTTCTGTTGGGCAGTTGACGAAAAGAGAGGAGGGTGCTCAGGGCTAAAGTCGCACACTCCGGTTATGTGGCGGAGTATTCCTACTTCTGAGCAAAATTCTGAGCAAAATCCTAGCCAATCGGGTACAATAAGTGAAGACGATTCGGGTGTGGGAAGGAGCGGGATTGTATGAGCAGTAGGGTAGTTCATTGATCTGTGAAAAGTTCAGGGTAAGGCGAAGTTAGGGTCTACCTCTGGAGGCCATGATGCTGTATTCTGTCCTTAACGAGACAAGCGGGTGGCTCTCCACGTGCAGCTCCACAGCACGGGGGAAATAGCGGAGGCTTGTTGGTGGGCGTATTCGGTGCCCTTGATTAAAGCGTGAAAGGGTGCCCACATGAGATGAATGGAACCGTTTCGAGAGTGTGTTTGTAGAACACGCAGTGCAGGTCGGGACACCCAATCGAACTGGTAAATTTGGTAGGCTTGTTATGAATGGATGACTACCTTCCGAACACCTGGTTGACTGCGAGAAAAGGGTATGGCCTCTTCTGCTGCCGTCATGTCTTGGTTCTTGAGTGAGGCACACGCAAAAAGGTTGGTTCTGGAGATAGCCACAATGATTGCGTAATGCTGCTCTCGATGTAGGAGACGTCTGTGTAGACGACTTCATGATCCCTACCGAGGATGGGGTGGAGCGCTTGAGCCCGTCCTTGTTCGGGACCCCCGTCATGTGAGGGGTTCATATTTTTAAGCAAAGGGACAATCTACAGTTCTTGTCGCCAAGATCCAAGGAGTACATCAAATGGAGTTACATTCTGTGCTGGCCATCAAGGAGTATTTGAATATGTTCTCGCTGTGTCGTTTGGTTTGAGGGCGGATGACAAACAGCTGTGATTTTTTACGTGAAAACTGGAGCCCACATGCTTTAGACATTTGCGTGCTAGAAGTGAGAGGCTATGCGTTGGTGGGAGCATCCTTCATTTTTTTATTTTTAGCGCTACCGCGAAGCGCGCGCAGGGCCGTTAGACGTGTCGTGAGTGGAGCGCAGAGCGGAGCGAAAGGTCGGGCGAAGCTATCACGTGGCGTTATGCGAGAACGCATGAGGTAAACCCGTATAGATGCGGTCGGTGAGTGCACCACCTGCGTTCCGCGTCTCTGCGTGGGCTCGTAGCTAAATCGGTAAGACAACGGGCTCTCGCTTTGGTGCTCTATTATTTCCAGGTTCATTCCTGGCGGATCCAGTAAATTATGTTATTTGTTCGGAGGAGTTTTCTGTTGACCCCAACGGTCGCGAAAGAATACTTGGAGGGTAGAGGTAAAAAGCTTTGCTTTAAAAGAAATCGCATACGCCAGCAGTGGTCCATCGAAGGAGGACAGAAACTACTCAGCCTCCTAAAAAGAGTGCCTCGCTATTGTGTGGGCGATTTCAAAATTTCGCCCTTACGTGTACCATTCAAGGTTGCTACAGACCATCATGCGCTGTGTTGGCTCGCAAACTCGAAGGACCGCACTGGACGTTTGGGTGGTGGAGATTGCGCTGCAAGAGTTCGACATTACAGTCGTCTGTAAATGCGGCAGGGAACACTCCGACGCCGACTGCTGGTGCTACACACCCGTCGACCCACCACCAAAGACTCTGATGAAGACAGCGTGTTCTTCGGAGTGGTGACGGAGAGCGATCTAGCCGCCAAGCAACGTGCCAACCCCGACTTACGCGTCATGATTGACTACCTCGAAGGACGCAATGTTGCCGTGCTTAACGCTTTCAAACGGAGGTGACCACCATTCACCCTTAAAAACTCCGTCTTCGTGAACAAGAATTTCAGCACCGGAAAGGGAAGCAGTTATCTTTCTTATCATCCCGGGGATCTTCGCCACGAAATTTTTGAAGCGTGCCACGACTACCCGTCTTCCGGACATTTCAACACAGCTCGCACAATTGGAAAAATCAAGGCGAGGCACTACTGGCCCTGACTTACATCTACCATCACCTACTACGTCTGGAGCTGGAGTGACTGCCGGCGACGAAGAAGGCCTCCGACGAGACCAGCCG
>CM023450.1:203426723-203728914 GCA_013339765.2 Haemaphysalis longicornis | reverse complement strand
TAAATGATGGGTCAATTTTATAATGGTTGTGAAGTAGCTGAAAAAGAAATTTAAGGCGCGCTTGTTTTGCTCTAATCGCAAGTGTTTGGAGGCCAGAGCTTGCTAACATATTTGTGGGAGAATCAGTGCGCTTATATTTGTTGCAGATGAATCTTGCTGCCTTCCTCTGTACATTTTCTAGCTTTGAATGTTAGTGACTGTATAAGGAAAACATACTGTGTTAGCACATTCTAATACCAGTCTTACGTAAGTAGTATAGGCTAAAAGCTTGGTTGAGCGAGGGGCCAACCGAAGGCATCTGCGAAGATAAAAGAGCTTGCGCAGAGCAACTGAAGTAATATTAGGAATGTGCGCATCCCATCTGAGGTTTGAAGTAATCGTGACGCCTAAATATTTTTGTTCATTCACTTTTTCAAGCCTGGTGCCTCTAATGCTGTAGTCATACTGCATAGCTTCTTTTTTTCGGGTTATCGTCATGCACACTGTTTTTTTGGGGTTAATCGACATTTGCCACATGTCGCACCAGTTGGAAAGATGGTGTAAAGAATCGCTTAGTGCAAGGTGATCTGCATGACTTGTAATTTCTTTGTAAATAATGCAGTCGTCGGCGAAGAGCCTAATGTTGCAAGAGATACTGTCTGTGATATCGTTAATAAAAACAAGAAATAACAAAGGCCCCAAAACGGAGCCTTGTGGTACTCCGGACGTAACAGGCAAGGTTTCTGATGGTACTTGGTCATACAGGACATATTGCGAACGGTTAGTTAAGAAGTCCTTAACCCAATCTGTTAATATTCCATCTCCAATAATACTTCGAAGTTTTGCAATTAATTTTTGTGACATACGGAATCAAATGCTTTAGCAAAGTCTAGTAGTATGATATCCGTTTGCGTGCAATTGTTAATAGATAATGCTAAATCATGAACAACTTCTGTTAGTTGCGTGATAGTCGATAATCCGCTGCGAAACCCGTGCTGGCAAGATGACAAAACGCCCTTAGTCTCTAAAAAAACGGTTAAGTGTTTCAAGATTATATGTTCCAATATTTTGCATGACGTGCTGGTTAAAGATATTGGCCTAAAGTTTGAAGGGTTATCGCTATTTCCTGCTTTGGGAATCGGTGTGATTTTAGCTTTTTTCCAGTCGTCTGGAAGTTTTGCTAGGGCGAGAGATTTGCGGAAAATCATACCAAGGTATTTGCTGCACCATTCGGCGTATCGCTTAAGAAAGGGATTGGAACGTCATCTGGCCCGGAAGATTTTTTGGGTCTAGTCCGAGCAAAAGGCAAAATATTCCTTCATCAGTTACATCTAGAGGCTGATTACAGTATTATCCATATGTGCAAGCTGTGGAATTTCCCCGTCATCTTTTGTAAAAACGGAATGGAAAAAGTTGTTGTACATATTGGACTTTGCCGTTTTCTGTTGCAATGAAAGTTCAGGGCTGTTGTTTTTTCTAGGGCTGAAATGCTTCCAGAACCTTTGTGGGTTACCAGTAATGAATGACGGTAGCGTACTTTTAAAGTACTGTTGTTTTGCTTGCTTTGTTTTGGCCTTAAAGTGTGAAATAGCTATTTTTAGTTTTGATGTATTCGCACTGCAGCACTGTTGTTTTACCGCTTTCCGAAGTCGTTTGACTTTCCGCTTTGCGTGTAGAATTTCTCTTGTGATCCAGGGGTTATGTCTTTGCGGCCGTGTAGGCCGCAATGGAATAAATTTATTCATGCAGTGCAGAACAGTGCGCTTGAACCTTAGCCAGAGGTCATTTACAGTTGTGGCACGATCACAGTTCAATTCCACAAACTCGTAAAATTCATGAGCTAAATAAGTTAGTACGCTGGCGTCGTCTGCTTTACTGAAGTCTGGAACATGGTTTACTGTTGATTGTCGGTGTAATCTGTGATCAAGTGTTAACCGGCAAATAGGCACTCTGTGGTCTGAAATGCCCTCTACAACATCAACTTGAGTGTCCATATGGCTAAGGTGACTACTAATAAGTATTAAATCTAGTACACTTGTGGCTGTTCCTTGAACACGAGTTGGGCATGAAAACAATTTGATGGAGGTTAAAATTCAACATTAAATCGAATAAATCCTCTGAACCCTGTGAGGTGTGGTGCATGGTACTCCAGTTTATATCAGCAAGGTTAAAATCACCCATTATCACGACTGCAGAGCTATGGACATGCTGCTGAAGAAAATTGTGGATGGAAACTATGCATTCCGAACCAGAAGATGGACTACGATAAACGCAACCCGCCACTATGCTTGTGCTATTGCACAAAATTGTGCAGAAAACCGCTTCTGTGTCCGGAACGTCTGGCAGTAGTGTGTATGAAATGGAACGTCGAATTAACAACGCGACGCCTCCGCCTCGAGATGTCTGTCTTTTCGGATGACAGAATAGTTAGGGGGAGTGAATTCATGGTCGAGTAAATCTGATGAGAGCCAGGTTTCTGTGATTGCTTACAATATCTGGTTCATGAAGTAGCAACAGGTCTTCAGTGGCTGCACTTTATTCACGACGCTTCTGGCGTTCACGTTTAGCAATGTTATTTGTTTTGTTTATACTCCGCGTGTTTGGCCGGAGTTGGTATTTCGTAGTTTTTTGGTTTGTTCAGAGGCACCCTTCTTCTTTCTCCTCATCCCAAACGAACGCGCAGTCATTTATGTACAGCTTCTCGAAAGCCAGCGCCACTTTTTCCTTTTGTCTCGGTTCGATTTCGCACTGTCCCAAAGCTTTTTTCTAATTTCGCGAGTTTTGCGACAAAATCTTCGCCAATGGCGTAATCGGTGCCCTTTAGGTGTTTTCCCATTCTTTAATATGGCTTCCTTCTGACGCCGAATCGCCAAGTTTGAAGATAACTGGTCTGGTTTTATTGGGAGCAGGTTTACCTAGCCGGTGGATGCGCTCGATCGCAATCGCTTGTAGTTTTAGTTTATCCTGTATGACGTCATTGTTCACGGCTTGTGCGAGGGTTTCACTTGTCTCAATTGTGCTTCCGGCAATCCGTATACGATTAGATTGGATCTTCTGCTCCTATTCTCAAGATCGTCTATTCTTTTTCTAATGTTTGTATTACCCTAGTCATTGAATTAAGTTGCGTTTTGCAGTGCCCAAGCTCTACTTCAAGGACTGACAGAGCGTCAAGCTTGTTATCTATGTCTACTAGCCGCTTTTCTTTTATTTCTTTAATGTCGCTTGCAATGTCCTTCAGTTGGTTAAAAACTTCTTCAAGGGTGGGGCCTGGGTTAGTTTCAATGTCTCCTCCCAACAATAACAGTTTTTTAAGAAACTCCGTGCTATCTAACGCCATGCTAAGCAGCCGTGGGCACGGCAACCCCAACAAGAAGCGGTCACTTGAGCGAAAGCATTTACCATAGTTTCTGCTCACCTGCAGAACGAAGACAAATGGGTTAGCGAACCGCATTCCGCTGGTGAAGCCGTGCCAGTGGCCGTCGCATCAGTGAGGCTGGCTTTTATAGGTGGTCTGGAAGGGGGCGCTGCCAGTTGATTCTGCGCACCGAGATGCGCCGATGTCGTCTTGCGTGGACTGATTCCATTCAGCAGGCCCGGCACGTGTGGGACCGTCTTCAAGATTAGCGCCGTTTCGTTGATCCTCAGCCATCCAGTATCGCCATTGCTGGCGGGGTACAGGTGATGAGGCAGAACTGCAGAACGAAGACAAATGGGTTAGCGAACCGCATTCCGCTGGTGAAGCCGTGCCCAGTGGCCGTCGCATCAGTGAGGCTGGCTTTTATAGGTGGTCTGGAAGGGGGCGCTGCCAGTTGATTCTGCGCACCGAGATGCGCCGATGTCGTCTTGCGTGGACTGATTCCATTCAGCAGGCCCGGCACGTGTGGGACCGTCTTCAAGATTAGCGCCGTTCGTTGATCCTCAGCCATCAGTATCGCCATTGCTGGCGGGGTACAGGTGGATGAGGCAGAACTGCAGACGAAGACAAATGGGTTAGCGAACCGCATTCCGCTGGTGAAGCCGTGCCCATTTGCCACATGTCGCACCAGTTGGAAAGATGGTGTAAAGAATCGCTTAGTGCATGACAGAACAGACGGACTACTAAAGCTCCGTATGATTTACTTGAAAGTTGGGTGTGGGCAGCTTTCTATCACACTTGTAAGCCGGCAGGTTAATTTGCTAGCTTCATGGTTTTGTGACATAGTGTTTTTTACCTGACCTGGTGTTTATTTTGTATGTTTTCATTTAACTCTTGCTGTTCAATGAATCTTCCTCCGACACGAAAATGGCAACACACATATTCAACGGCTTCTCTGCAATAGAAAATGTGTGCTCACGGTAACAAAAGCGCCTAACAAGGTTGGCCTACAACCTGTAACCCCGTTAGTGACATTGCGTAGTCTAACAGGACGTGAGATCCAGTGAGCGCGTTAATAAATCAAAAAAGAACACTCCAACTACTATGAAAGCTCTAAATAGCTGATATGACGTCTTTGATCGCCAACCCTGCCTGCGGTGTTACCTAGTTAAAATTGCTTCATGAAGGAGACGCCCATTTCAATAGTTGAAATTATATCCTCACGCTTAATAAAATTCAGAAAGTCTAGGTTGACTTCTGCATCAAACAAAATATTGCAAGACCCTAAAAGAATACTGGGAGAAGTTAAGAGGTGTGAGCTTGCCAAGGCGTCCAAAAAATATAGTTATTCTTCCCCATCATATTTTCAAGAAGACCTACTAAATCAGTTTTCGTCATCATAATTTCCCGAGACTAGCTCACTTCCTGATTTGTTCTCATCTCTGTGTTTCTTTATTTGCCGAAGTCATTTTCAAGAAAGTGCATTCAATGAACCACGTCGTACAGTTTCCGTGTTGGTATTTTGGCTGTTCAGTGAATCCCAAGGGGTAGCCTCTTTGTCAGCGTTGTAATTCAAGCTTATTCCAGCCCTCGTGCAGTCCATTCAACGTTCAGGAGCCAAACTACCGCATATGACGCTTGTTTGCGCGTTTCATGCAACCACAATGGGCAAAATAAACACGACGCGTGCCCCCAATGTGCATTCTGTGGTGCCGGGAGGCGGAGCACCCGCAAAAGCAGAGTGAAGCTGTTGCTACCTATAAGCCGATCTCTCAGCGAATAGCTTATAAGCCGTTGGGTTGCTGGTACCGAGCATAGGATTGTTACCACGGCGGTAGCGGATGCCCATAAAAAAGCATCCGCTTTTGAAGACAAAAAAAACAAAAAGGGCGGAATGCCGAGAACTGATGCAAACAATCGGCAGTTGTGTTGATTTAAAGCCAAATTTCCACCTACATGGCACCACACGCGGCAGGTGCATGTTTTTTTCGTGCAAAATTATTTCCTTACTAGTCGGATACGAGGTGACTGTGACCGGCTACATCAACGAGTTCGGAAGAAAGAATTGAAGCCACAGACGTGGAAAGATTCAGAGATCTGGTTCCTTCAAAAACCGGGCAAAACAGCTTGTACTAGCAAATTGTGTCCAGTCTCGCTCACATAACGCATTCCAAATCTTGTGAAGCCCGACGTACTCAACCGTCTAGAATTTTTTTTCGAAACCACAGACTAAACGTCACAATCTACCTTCATGTTCGGTTAGCAGCTGTTAGGTCAGGACGTCTTATTACAACTAAACACCGATTATTTTTGAGGAGGGCAGTCGCACCACACGAAAAGCTATCCTGACTGAACAGTTAAAAGTTCGGTTTAGAACGTATAGCTCAGAGCACTGATAACGATACTTGGCACCCTAAGTTACAGGGTGCCTTGGTGAAACACATTCCTACTCCCGACAATACGGCCATCATGGCACGTCCAAGGGATCGTTCGATCAGCGCTACAAATTTTACATAGCCGTTATCGGCCCCGCAGTAGAATTAAACGACATCCCCAAAAATAAGCGCGCCCCGTATGCGCACGATGATTATTTCGATTACCAAGGGTTCACGGTGTCATGCAGGAGAGGCTTTAAGAGCGGAGGGCCTTGCTACCACGTGCAATCGGCTTTGGCGTCGCCTGCACTCCATCAAATTTTGAGTTAATCTTGGTACAGAAAGTACACTTGGAATCGTTACACAGCTTCAAAATGTCGCTTCACGAATACCGATTCACCCGACACACCCAATCGAAATGTTGGAAGGGGCTTCGGAAGAGAACAGAAAGCACCATGATCCTGCGGAGGCTCCAATTATACGCGATACAAATTTTTCGCATGCTACTTTGGGCGGCGAACAATAACGATAAACGTAAGGAACAAGACATGGTTTGTGTGGTGCAGCCCTTTGTACTGTCTTGAATTGTCTACGGGGCCACCTAAGTGGTTCTGGAGGCATAGGACCGCAAAGCTCCATGGATTACAATATAAAGTCGTAAATAAACTTTTCGGCACGCCTCGAGAACACCTATGCGCTCCCGTAGGACGTTAAGCTCGCACAATATAACTATTAACTGACCGAGGCCTACCTAACTGTGCAGAATGGGAGACTCGAAGGAACCCCCACCGGTACAGCACCATACAAGCTAGGATTCACGCCCGCACATCACGGAAGTGAATGTAAATGTCCCCCCTGACATAAGAGCGCGAGTTGTGGTCTGACCAATTCCTCTTAAAACTGGCGCAGCTTGCACTAGTTGTGCAAGCCTGGAGAAACAGCAGAGCAGGGAGTAGAAGTAGCTTCACGCCACACTAAGAGTGGATCCCACAAGAGTGGGAGCAGCTGGACGCCAGCATTGCAAATCCTATATGAATGGCAATTTAAAGCAAAGACCAATAATGTATGTACAGCATTTTATTCAGTAGCAATTGTCGTCATCCCTTTCGCCATCGTCTTCGGACGGCCCAACGGCGTAGAAGCGATCCTCTGGCAACGGGTAGTGGCCTGGCTGGACCTCCACTTCTTCGTCAGCTTGTCCAGTGGCCGTCCCCTCGTGTGGTTTGGGAAGGGATGGCTTGACAGATTTGTCATTACCGTCTTCGGCACGGCAGACCCGGGGCACGCCGGTAGCTACACGACGGCAACAACGAAGCCAGGGAGCTCCTCAGGCTGCGTAAGACCAGGCGCAAGCCGGTACGCCGCCCGGTGTTGGTATCTTTTTTTTTAAAGCTGGCTGCCTATTTTTTTATTAATGCCTACGCCAAGGCGGTGCCCGGAGCCCCACGGCAGGAAAATTGGGCCGTCTCTTGGAGGCCCACGCTCACGTGCCCTCGGAGTTTTCTGGTTACGCCGGATGTGTTTGTGTCGGCCTGAAGAACTTTGCTGCGAAAATATTGTGACGGGGTGTTCGGCTATGTACTGAGCCGACGGGTATGCGTCAGTGTCTGTGCTGGAGAGAGGTTCTGATGGGAGCTCAGCAGCTAGAAGAGGAAGTCGACGATGATCGCTCTCGACTTGGTTCGTGCGTGAATCTGGACACTCTGCTCTGGCCCGCCCTTGTAAATACTTTTGATTAATACAATAACTTCCCCGTAACACCCGCCGCGGTGGCTCAGTGGCTAAGGCGTTGCGCTGCTGAGCACGAGGTCGCGGGTTCGATTCCCGGCCGCGGCGGCCGCTTTTCTGATGGAGGCGAAAAGCAAAAACGCCCGTGTGTACGAGATTTCGGCGCACGTTAAAGATCCCCAGGTGGTCAAAATTAATCCGGAGCGCTCCACTACGGCGCGCCTCGTCGCCTGCGCTGCGTCGGCGCGTTAAACCCTACCATCAATCAATCCCCGTAACGTTTTTGGTGTGAGGTGCGGGGTACGACACGCACAGCACGGAGCTCCGCAGCAGACGGCAAGTTCTCCGACCAACGATGGCACCCGAGGGAGCTCGGTTCCCCATTCATCCCCATTCATCGTTATCTCCCAGCAGCGTGACCCGGACACGTTCTGCGGCACAGATGATGTTAACCTTGAAGACTGGCTGAAGACGGATAAGCGCATTAGCGCTCATAACAGGTGGGATCCCACCATCATGCTTGCGAACGTGAATAATTCTCTGAGGGGAGCGGCCAGGACTTGGTTTCGAACTAACGAGGAGACGGTAACAAGTTGGGACGACTGTAAATCCAAGCTGCGCGACCTGTTCGGGAACCCTGTAGACCGTCAAACCGCCACGAAGAAGGCACTGACTTCCCGTGTACCGACCCCTACCGAGCCCTATGTGGCGTACATTCTGGACGTACTATCCTTGTGCCAGAAAGGTGACGACCAAATGGCGGAAGCGGACAAAGTCGGGCATATCCTCAAGGGAATAGCGGACGACGCTTTCAATTTACACATGTACAAGGACTGCACAACCGCGCAATCAGTCATCAAGGAATGTCGCCGGTTTGAGCAGGCAAAAGGACGTCGCCTGACTACTAATTTTACCCGACTTCCAAACACCGCTCCAATGTCGTCGTGCGAGGATCGTTGTCTTTCCGAACATTGACCCCCGGAGACTGACATGAGCCCAGCTACGACGGGAAGTGTGACCAGGCTTATGAGATGAGAGCTCGAGGCTATGGCACCCAAGACACTTCCCTAATCGGAAACGTGCCTTCCGTCCATCCCTCTGATCCAAGCGGTCGTTCGGGAAGAGGTAGCCAAGCTCGCCTTTCAGCCGGTTTGCGCTGTGAGAGGCCAAGGCGTTCACGCACCTCACCTTTCCTAGAGCTACGGCAGCCGCAATGAATACCAACCGTGTACCTATCGTAGCCGCTACCTTTCGGAATGGAGGACACCCGACGACAAGCCGATTTGCGTCCCCTGCCGCCGAGTCGGGCATGTTGCACGGTACTGCCAGAGGCGTTCACTATTCTCATTCTGGCAAGACCTTTCCAGCTACACGCACCCTGATCAGATGCCTCGTCGCTTTACTCCACCGCCTCCGCCGCAACCAGTAGACGTCAACGCTCCGTTCCGCCGGTACAGCCGATCGCCGCCGCCCCAGCGCCGTCAGTCTCGTTCGCCACAGCCGCCCCGGCGTCCACTCTCGCCGACGCCGTATAACAACTCCCGTCCGGAAAACTAAATGATGCAGCTCTCAGAGGTGATGCTGCCTGTCCGACGACAACCGAAAACTCTCTGTTGACGCTTTGTACACGGAAAAATTTACTGAAGATTCAAGTTGACGATGTTGCCGTTACTGCCTTGATTGACACGGGTGCACATATGTGCCGTTACTGCCTTGATTGACACGGGTGCACATATGTCGATTATGAACTCGGAGCTTCGCCGCCGCCTTCGCAAGGTGCTAACGCCCCCCACTTAACGTGTTGTACGAGTCGCTGACGGAAGTACGGCCACTGTCGCAGGGATGTGTGCAGCGCCTGTTACTATAGCTGGCCGACAAACCGTCATGTTGTTTACTGTGCTAGACCAATGCACTCACGACGTTATTCTTGGCCTCGATTTTCTCGCGGACCACTCAGCACTAATCGATTGTTCGGCTGGAGTCCTTCACTTAGAGCTGCCTTCTTATCACGGCCACGACGACGTCCGCAGGCAGCACTTCTCTTCCTCAGCCGACGTTCGTTTACCGCCCCTAGCCACTAAACTCAACTCGTGTTCTTGCAACTGTCTTCCCTTGTCGCTGATGGTGATTACCTCGCGTCGCCTCTTGCTGACGTACTATTCGCGCGTAATGTGATGACGCCGCATGCTCTTGTAACGGTTTTCGATGGTCGCGTCCAACTGCCATTAACCAATTTTGGCTATACACCGCAGGTTATCCCAAAGGGAATGTCGCTAGCTACACTATGTACAATTTCACAGTGCGCGTTGAATGCATTAGCCGATGTCACTGGCCTAGACTCTGCGCGAGGCCAAGCCCACTTCGCCTCTGCCGCTCGATCTCGAACCCATGATAGCCTCTGATCTGCCAACTGTACACGCGAGGCAACTTAGTGATTTATTATCATCCTTTAGAGACATTTTTGACCTTGACAATCGCCCTCTGGGACAGGCCACTGCTGTTCAGCATCGCATACACACAGGGGATGCCAATCCCGTACGCAGACGACCTTACCGGGTGTCCATGACGGAACGCTAAGCCATTCAAGCGGAAGTGGACAAGATGCTTCGCAAAGACATTATTGAGCCTTCCACTCGTCCATGGGCATCCCCCGTTATCCTGGTCAAGAAGAAGGATGGTACATGGCGCTTTTGCGTAGGCTATCGTCACCTCAACAAGCTCACTACTAAAGACGTGTACCCCCTTCCTCGCATAGACGACGCGTTAGATTGCCTCCACGGGGTCAAGTACTTCTCTTCCATTGATCTCCGAACTGGATATTGGCAGATTGCCGTTGATAAGCTCGATCGCGAAAAAACAGCTTTCGTAATGCCGAATGGTCTTTATCAATTCAAAGTAATGCCCTTCGGCTTATGTAACGCGCCAGCCACGTTCGAGAGGATGATGGACTCCCTGCTCCATGGCTTTAAATGGTCAACTTGTCTCTGTTACCTTGATGACGTCATTGTTTTCTCGCCCACGTCTGAAAGCCATCTGGAACGACTTTCGGCGATCCTTGGCGTTTTCCGACGAGCAGGACTACCGCTGAATTCCAAGAAGTGCCGCTTCTGCCGACATGAGATCACAGTACTCGGCCATCTAGTTGACGCCACTGGAGTCCGCCCCGACCCTGAAAAGGTTCGGGCTGTCAGACAGTTCCCTAAACCTCGCCACGCCCAAAGACGTCCGAAGCTTCGTAGGCTTGTGTGCCTACTTTGGCCGCTTCATTAGAAATTTCGCGACTATCGCCCAGCCACTAACTGATCTCCTTCGCAAGAACGCTACCTTCTCGTGGAGCCCAGAACAAACGGAAGCCTTCCAAACGCTCACAAACATACTCACTGCTTCTCCCATTCTGGGACATTTCGACCCGGCGGCACCCACTGAAGTCCGTACAGATGCCAGCGGACACGGCATTGGCGCTGTTTTAGCACAACGGCAAGCAAACAGCGCCCGAGTCATTGCTTACGCCAGCCGTCTTCTCTCGTCGTCAGAGCGGAACTATGCTATTACGGAGCGCGAATGTCTTGCTCTTGCATGGGCGGTAGGAACATTCCGTCCCTACCTCTACGGGAGGCCGTTCACAGTTGTCACCGACCACCACGCCCTTTGCTGGCTCTCCTTCTTAAAGGTCCCCACGGGCCGCTTGGGGTGTTGGGCTTTGACCTTACAAGAATACTGCATTACTGTCTCCTACAAATCTGGTCGTACACACCAAGATGCGGACTGCTTGTCCCGGCATCCCGTCGTTCCACCTGGTTCCTCTGCCCAGGACGCCGACGCCTGTGTCCTGGCTATTTCTGATTTGATTCGTATTGAGGATGAACAGCGTCGTGACAACACCTTACGAGCGATCATAGACAATCTGCGCTCATCTGCACACGATCCTTCGCTGCAGGCGTACCTAGTACAAGATGGGGTGCTTTACCGCCGCAACTTTCGCCCTGACGGCCCTGCTTTGCTCCTCGTTGTTCCGCAACACCTTAGAAGGTCCGTGCTCCATCAATTTCACGATGCACCTTTGCAGGCCATCTGGGTCTGACACGCACCTATTACCGCGTCAGGCGGCGCGTCTTCTGGCCTGCCCTATATAGGTCGGTTCGACGCTACGTCAGTGCTTGTGACGCCTACCAGCGACGGAAAAGGTTAGCAACGGCGCCGGCTGGTCCCTTACAGTCCCTCGACGTGCCGAGCGAACCGTTCTACCGTGTAGGGATGGACCTCCTTGGTCCCTTCCCTTTCTCAACCTCCGGGAACAAGTGGATTGCCGTGAAAACGGACTATGCTACCCGTTTTGCTATTACGCGGGCTCTACCTACAAGTTGTGCGACTGATGTCGCTGACTTCCTCCTTCACGACGTCATTTTACACCACGGCGCTCCACGTCAACTTCTCACCGACCGGGGACGATACTTTTTATCCAAAGTGGTCGCTGATCTCCTTCGTTTGAGTTCCACGACAGACAAGCTCACCACTTCTTACAATCCCCAAACCAATGGACGTACGGAACGTTTTAACCGCACCCTTACGGACATGGTGTCTATGTATGTCTCCGAGGATCACAAAGATAGGGACTTGACGTTGCCGTATGTGACTTTTGCGTACAACTCCTCGCGCCAGGATACAGCTGGTTTTTCACCCTTTTATGTCCTCTATGGACGTGAGCCCACTTTGCCTCTTGACACCTTGATGCCCTCATCAATCACTCCACCGACCGAATATGCATTCGAAGCTATTTCTCGAGCAACTCTAGCCCGTGAGGTCGCCCGCGCCCGCCTTTCGGCCTCGCAGGTTTCGCAGAAAACACGTTATGACCTTAAGCACCGCAACGTCTATTATCCTCCTGGAACACTCGTATTGTTATGGTCTCCTTCTCGCCGCGTGGGCCTCTCTGAAAAGCTTCTTCCGCCTTATCATGGCCCCTATAAGGTCCTCCGGCAGGTCACCGATGTGACGTATGAGATCAGTCCTGTTGCAGAGTCCACATCGTCTTCAACGCCGAAGACCGACATCGTGCATGTACTGCGGCTGAAGCCCTACAATTCTCCCAGCTTGGACGCAACACCTTAGTCAGCACCGAGTCGGTGCTTTGCCGGCCGGGGGGCTATGTGATGGGGATGTTCGGCTATGTACTGAGCCGATGGGTATGCCTAAGTGTCTGTGCTGGAGAGAGGGTCTGATGAGAGCTCAGCAGCTAGAAGAGGAAGTCCCTTGGTTCGTGCGTGAATCTGGACACTCTGCTCTGGCTCCCCCTTGTAAATACTTTTGGTTATTACAATACCTTCCCCGTAACAATATGTTGCTGAAGAGGGACGCACGGCCACTCCACCGGAAAAGCAGTATAGGCCTCTTGCGCTGGAGTTTTGGCGACATGCACCGCCCCTAGTAGCCCACGCCCCTGGCTAGTACAAAAGCAGGTGACCCTCACCGCCCTCCATGTGTGTTCAATTACAAGCCACAAGCCAAAGCGAAAGTTGGTTGTACTTAGTTTTGTCGCTTTGTAGCGCGTTTAAATGACTGCGTACTGTATGAAATACCCCTGAAAGTAGTTGCAGAGGCAAAACAAAATAATATATGCTAAAACAAGCCGATTTATTCGCTTTCTTTGGAATGAACTGTCGCGGTCGTCGCGGCGTGGGACAGTATCACCAGGCCGTATATTCCAACTTCCTAACGACAATTTCGGTTCTTTCTTTCACGAGTACTATAAACACGGAACGCTGCTGCTAAATGGAAAAGGTTGCTTCAGCGGGAGCATGCAAGCGAACGCAAGAATTGCAAAGCCGACTCATTTGACACTGCTGGCCTGGCACCGCCTTGAAAACGAGTCGTAATTTTTTGTATTTTCGCAAACTAAATTATTCTTGCGTAACGTTTTACGCCGCACGAATTACGAACGGCAGGGTACATGCATACTAGCGAGGAGGCGAGGCGATAGCATCAAATAAACAAATTAGGCGTTACTAAAGTAAGCAAAAAAAGGCACTAAATTGCACGCCCGCTGCCTGCAAAGATGTGTACTTCTATATTTGCATACAATACCAGCCGCACAAAAGGCGAGTAGCACCGTATATTTACATACGATCATCACTGAATCTTTCGGTTATGTTCTGCTGCAGTCGTCGTCGCTAACAATCTGAACACCGACACGCCAGTTTTGTCTTCAAATTTAATTTCGAATTGAAATAAATTTTATTCATCAAGTGTGAACATAAAATATGAATGGGTACAGACGCACTGGGAGGTCCCAAGGTAAGGACCGCAGGCGGGACCTTCCATGATGATCGTGGAAAAAACGAGCAATCATCAAGCAACACTAGGATACAATGTAAGCAAATAAACACTGTGCATAAAACAGAGAAAGATGAACACAAAAACCAGAGAAAACAAAAAAATATTACACTAAGAAGCAAGAACACTAAAAAACAAAGAATACATCTGCAATCTATTCAAAAATGGGGATATAAATACCACATCAACAACAAGACATGGCACTACAGTTACAATTCAATCAAACAGAAGGGCCCAACAAGGGCCTAACAAGAAAGTCTTTTATTTGGATTTAAAAACGCAAACTGAATTAAAAGATTTAATATCAGAGGTTAGTGAATTCCAGAGCGAAATGGTAGAGAATTGAATCGTATGTCTGCCGTAGTTAGTGTGTATACACGGAAGTAACAGATTCTGGCGTAAAGCAAAGCACGTTGAATTGAGAATAAAAGTGATGTGTTGAGGGAGAATATCTAAAGCAAGGTGATCGTGCAAAATGTTAAAAAAGAAAATACCGATACTGTACCTATACTGATGATGAAGGGGCAAAACACGGAGCTGATAGAACAGCGGGGAAGATTCTGCTTCTCGGTGGGAAAATTTAATGATGCGTAAAGTTAGTTTCTGCAGTGTTATAAATGGTGCGATGTGGGTATAATAAGTACCACCGCAGGAAGAAATGCAGTAATATAGGTGACTGTGGACGAAACCGTAATACAATGTTAGAAGAGTCTGCAAGTTCAAGTATGGTAAAGCTTTAATCAAAACTCTTATACCGAACATAGCTTTCTTTGAAATGAAGATTACGTGCTCATGAAATTTAAGGTGAGAATCGTATATTACGCCAAGAACACTAGTACTACGACGAAGTTCAGATTTAACACCTGAAATATACAGGGAAGGGATGGCGGAAATTTTTTTTTTGAGGGGAACTAAAAAGCAGAAAGCAGTTTTAAGAGCGTTATTAGATAACTTGTTAAGGAGACACCATCGCTCGAAGGAAAACAGGTCAGCTTAGAGCATTTGGGTGTAGGTACACCTGTTTTGACGGGAGTTGAAGAAGGTGGTGTCGTCAGCATACAGTAGACATTGTGAACAGGTTAAACAGCGAGTAAGATCATTAACGTAAATTAAAAAGAGCAGTGGGCCCAAGAATGAGCCTTGTTGAATGCCTCTGTTAACTGTTACCGGGGGTGGTGTTGCTGTGGAAACTGTAACTATTTCTTGCCTTTTTAAAAGAAAGCTGCGTAACAAACTAAGAGCAGGACCTGTAATGCCATAACGCTCAAGTTTAGTAAAAAGAATGTCATGTCAATGGTGTCAAATGCTTTCGAGAAATCTACAAAAACAGCAGCAGCAACGTCGCCGCGATCAATGAAAGATTTAATTTTGTCTGTTAGACGTGCAGTCGCAATGTTAGTAGATAGGGCAGCACGAAAGCCAAACTGAGATGCAGTGAGTAAGTTGAATTTTTTAAGGTAGCGGGAAAGACGGGTCTTAATAGGTTTTTCTAGAATATTATCTAAAAAGGTAAGAATAGAAATGGGTCGATAATTATCCATAAAGCTCGCGTCGCCACTTTTGAGTACAGGAACAATTTTTGCTATTTTCAAGGCCTATGGAAATGAACCGGTTTAAAAAATTAAGAATTCACGAAACAATTGGAAGCACAAGTTTCAAATAGAACCCATGAATACCATCTAAGTCATGCCCTGTAGTCTTTAATCCTGCAATGGTTTCAAATAGAACCCATGAATACCATCTAAGTCATGCCCTGTAGTCTTTAATCCTGCAATGGTAGCTTCGATTGTATCAGAACAAGAAGGATAAAGAAAAAAAGATTGGGGGCAACGCAAAAGGTCAGAAGGTTAAGGGCACCAGGGAAGTTGTGAGCTATAGCCGAAAAATGATCGCTAAAAGCACTAGCAATATTTGCAGGTTCAGTAAATGATGACTCGCCCTGAGCAATGGATTTATTGGGCTTATGATGAGTAGCGTTATTCAAGAATAGCTTAACTAACTTCCATGTTTTTATGTTGTTACCACACCTATTGAATTCGTTGTCGTAGTAGCGGCGCTTGGCGGCTTTAAGAAGCGAGCACAGAACTTGAGAGTAGCGTTTATAACGTGATCGGAGTTCAGAATTTAAAGGTTTACGCTTCATCTTTTTATATAGGTTATCTTTTTTACGCAAGGCAAGAAGAAGGAAATTTGAAAGCCAAGGGCACCAATGGGCAATGTAACGCCTTTGGAAAGTTAATAATGTTGTACAGTCATATACAGAATTCATCATTGCATCAGAAAATCGCTGTAAAGCGGTATCAGGATTCAAGACATTCAATGTGCTGAACCAGTCTATTTCTGATACAAGGTTCAAAAATTTTTCACCATCAAAAATAGAATGGTTGAAGGTTACAGTTTTGTTTTTTTCCTGCTTGTGCAGGTACAAAAATACGGGGAAGTGATCGGTAATATCCCAATCGATATAGCCTGCTTCCGTTGGAGAATCGTGACTAGAAAAGATATGATCAAAAAGAGAATGGGAAGAATGATCTACAACATGTGTAGGCGTATTTATGAGTGACTCATAACCGTAGCTACGAAAGGCACTGGTGTAGTTCGAAGTAATAGGATTCGCAGAATAAAGAATAATGTTAAAGTCACCCATAATGAACACATTTTTGTTTTGGAAAGACAGCTGATGAAGCACATGAATAAGCGCATTGCCAAAATCAGCTGCATTAGAAGAATGAGAGCGCTAAACGGCGACAAAGACTGTCCTTTTAACATTTAAAGAATCAATTGGATCCTGTTCAACCCAGACAGACTCGCGTTTGGGAACATTTATGTTTATATCTTTACGTGGACAATCTCGAGAGCTGTTTTGAAACGAAAATGGCAGAGCCCTTGTAAGGGCTACCACTACGATGATCGTATTCGCAACCGTAGTCGGCATAGCCATATATATCGTGATCCTCAAAAGTACGCCAGGTTTCAGAAGTATGAAGTAGTGCAGAATTCTTGTTACAGTGCTTTTTAAGACTACGATCGTTGAAACGAATTGTGCTGAAAACATTCGCGTTACCTAAACATTTAGCTACATTTGCTAGTGAAGCACAATTCATAATAGAAGAAGAGAGAAAGCTACAAAGCCAAGAAAAGTAGCCTACTCCTAAAAAATTCCAAGGTCGTGGTCAGTCAGTATCCGAAATACATGACTGTTGGTTGTTTTTCGCACCTTAAAAACACAGTTCTCGGTCCACACGAACATCCAGTTTTTGTCTTTCTTTAGCGCGTGCGCCTTTTCGAGCAATCTCTTGTTTTCCGGGGTAAGGTGTTCGTTGATGAAAATGGATGTATCCTCGCGATCATTGAAATTGAGGGATGAGGTAGAAAGGCGGGCTCTGCGGGCTTCAGAAAGAAAACTGGAACGCTTGCCTCGTGACCGAAACCTGACAATGATGTTTAGTTGATTTTTTATATGTGTGGGGACCCCATGCACAGTATCAAGATCATCAGGAGTCACTGGACAACCGACTTTGACTCCGATTAGTTGTAGGATGTCGGAGCAGTTTTCGTCTTGAGTTACAGGAGCTCCCTTAATCTCAACGTTATTTAAACGTGAGTATTGCTCGACTTGAGCCACTTTTTTGGAAAGGCGATAGTTGCACTCAGCCTGTGACTTGTTTCTGGCAATAAGGGTGGAATTTTTTATCTTCACAGCCTCAAACGTCTTATTCATGAAATCCATGGAAAGTTTAATCTGGTTTAGTTCACGCTGTAGATCCTTAATATAAGCAGATTTGCTGTCTACCAATGCGAGTTTCAGCGCATCCAGTGCTGCAGAAAATTTCTCCAATTTTTCATCAACAGCAACCTTATATTGTTCTAACTCGTCAGAAAGCGAGGCGACAGTGTGGTTCATGGCTGATGCGAGCGATCCAGACACTGGGGAACCAATCAGAAGTTCAAGGAAATAATTCCCACTGTATTACCTGGGTGAAAAGATGATTCTGATTAGTGGCCGGTCCTGAGTGGTTCGCAGCGGTGGATCGCTCGCCCAAAAGTGATGGCCGTTGTCGCGAAGAGCAGTTTATGAAGGATCCGGCGTTGACTGGAGGGCTACCCCGCTTTGTAGGCGGGAACTACAGGCTTCCGGTAACAGCTGAGCTGCGCACGCATCAGCGGAACTGGTGACAGAGTGGTCAGTGGCAGGCGTCGGTGAATCTGCAGACGATCCGGCACCGTTGTATCAGTCGGGAGTGTATCAAATGAAGTACCAAATGGAGTGGTAGCCAATGCCATAGTGGCATTGGCTACCACACTCCGGTGTAAGAAAAGCTGTGCTACATACAAGAAAGTGACAGAAAGTGGCATAGAACACAATTGCCCTGGTAGCCGAATTGGTAAGGTATCCAAGATATAACCGGGAGGCGTGGGTTCGTTCACCACTCTGGTCGCATCTTTTCCCCACTTCCTTCCCTATACAAGTTTGAAATGTTAACTTCATTATTGGTACTACAGGAATAAAAGGCCTACCTATTCTCCTATGCCTGCCTTGGCATCGCACACTACCAGCCTTCCTTTATGCATTTTTCCAAAGGAGCTCCTCATTCCTAACCATAATATTGGTATAGTAAGAGATGATGTACACTGGTACTTGCCGAGCCGAAAAGAAAAGCTACCCTTTATTGGGTGGGGTACATTTGCAAAACATTGATTGGTTGATTGTGGGGCTCAACGCGCTGACACTCCACAGGCTATGAGGCGTGCCGCAGTGGAGGCCTTCGGAACAAATTTGACCACCTGGGTGCCCTTACGCGCGCCGAAATCTCGAACACACGGGCATTTTCGTTTTTCACCACCAGTAGAGACTCGACCGCTGCTGCCAAGAACCGAAGCCCACGTCCTTGGGCTCAGCAGCACAATGCCATAGCCACTCAGCCACCGTGGCGGGTTATTTACGCAAAAAAGCGGCAATGGTAGGTGCAACCACACAGTTGTGTCTGCGTAACAAAAGGGCTGGGCTGTGGCAACCTCTACAGCGGAATTAATCTTAGAGATCTAGGGAAGCCAACATGGTTGCTTGGTAAAAAAAGTGAGGTCAGCTTGTCCTAAATCCAGCCCCCTGCACTTGCTCCTGTGATCAAAGTGCCAAAAGAGAAACTGGTGCCACGAATAGCACCATTTTTTACTGCAACCAAAGCTTTTTATCTAATGAAGAAAAATCTACAACACTTTTGGCAGCTCAGACAGCTCTGGGCAACTAAAGGATAAAGCCAAACAAAAATTTCCCAGTATTTCCCCGAGGGGAAGAATGTGAAAGTGCGAAGGCAGGAGTTGAATTTGCCTGGTTCGGTAATGTTCGCGAAAGAGAGATCACACACACACACACACACACACAACTACAAAGAAAGAAAGATGCATTTATTCACAGACACCTATTTGTGTTGTCGTTGTACTTGATTGCTAGAGCGGACCTCAGCTTTAAAATTTCGTGTCAGTACTCCTTTAAGTGGGTGCATTAGCCCTTCTCACGCCCGATTCCTGGCCAATCCACCACGTGTGTATGTGCCATGCACAGACACCTATTTGTGTTGTCGTTGTACTTGATTGCTAGAGCGGATCTCAGCTTTCAAATTTCGTGTCAGTGCGCCTTTAAGTGGGTGCATTAGCCCTTCTCACGCCCGATTCCTGGCAAACCACCACGTGTGTATGTGCCATGCACAAACACCTATTTGTGTTGTCGTTGTACTTGATTGCTAGAGCGGATCTCAGCTTTCAAATTTCGTGTCAGTACTCCTTTAAGCGGGTGCATTAGCCCTTCTCACGCCCGATTCCTGTCCAATCCCCCACGTGGGTATGTGCCATGTCAGCGGCCAGGCAGCGCGCGCCCATCTCCCCCCGTTGCCAAGGAAGACGAGGAGCACGCGAACCCGCAGCTGTTGCTATGTGGACGGACGGCGGTCACCGGAATTCAGGGTCGCTTATAAAGTGCATTCGCACTTAAAAATCTTGCTGCAAAAGACCACATTTGGTTTTCCTAGTGCATAGTATTGGACGTAGTTACATCAGTGGGAAATATTACCACATTTTATTCATTCTAATACCCTATTCGCGTGGACAGTTCAGAGTGCTTTGAAAACTGGCTGCCCCTGTGTGGCGGTCGAACCCAAGCATGCAAAGAATGCTCGGCTGGTGGCTTCAGAACATGGTCCTCACACTGTTCTGACTCCGAAGTGGGAGTGCTGTCGAGATTAGGAGGCAAGTGGTCACCCGACACCAGCTGCCGTGCCCATCATCCGCGGGCCGCCGATTTGTATGATTTGTGCAACTCCACTGTCACACGCCGAAGCCTAGCCAGCAAGAAGTCGTCAAAGTGTTTAGTCAACCATGGTGTTTTTAACAGCAGAGGTTTTGTACAAGCTGTAGGTTCGCCGTTGCAGAACAAAAATACCAGGAAAATGTCCGTGCCTCATGGCGACCGCCGAGCATCCTTGGCATGCGTGCGGCCACAGAAAGGATAAAAAGAAACAGAAAAACACACGAAGAGAAGGAAAATGCCAACCGCTCCAGAGCGCGGGCCTCACAGCAACCGCAGAGTACCAAGCTTGCGCAGTGACATTCGCCAACCCCCCCCCCTCACACACACAGTGCTGTTGAAAACTGCTCCCGCGCATGTAAAAAAGAAAATCCACCGCTAATGCTAAGGATGAAAAGACACACTGCTTGGAAGAGGTCACCACTACCGCCACATTCTCTAGAAATCAATATGCATGACTGAACACTCGCCTACGAGTGTGCCAATCCTTCCTTAGGTGAATTACAGATCCCGTCAACCCTGCCTCGAGTCGATGGCGAAGATCTGGTTGACTGTGCATCCACCACTCACTTTGACGAATACAACAACCTCTTTAACGCAATCATGGTTGCCAGCACCGCAACTATGCAAATAAACAATGATACTAAACAATGATACTGAAACCTGACTGTGCCCGGCAATGCTCACCTACAACAACTTCGCGATTAAAGTTTCGCACGCGAGTGCAAGCTTCCCTGAATTCTTTGCTTTTCATGCGAAAACACACTGCTCACATGATGGCGACACTGATGCAGCCACAGATGCCACCCTTTTGTTGCTGGGGGCGGCAACAAGGCAGCTAACATGAAGCGGTGCAGGTAGCTCGAACTGCTTCCTTGTTTTTACTCTCTCAAATAGCCTTCAATCCACAAACAAAGTTGTACATGCGCGAAAGCACCTGAGAATGTGGTTGAAAATGGCAGTGCAAATAGTCATTCAGGCTCCTTGTGAAAGAGGCAATCAAATATCTTTCGTAGCAGTAAGCTCGTAACGCGATTGCATGTGTTTGCAAATGGCCCCATGGGTGTGCTTCGCTTTATTCGAAGAAGTAGTAAGCCCCTCCCACTGTCCCGGAGTGCAGTACTAACCGTGTCGCGGTGCCCTGCTGCTCTGGAATCGAATAAAGCTTTTGGCTGGGGCGCAACGTCCCTAGCTCTAATTGGGAGTGACTTACGAAAGCATCCTAGTGCTGCGAGCCAGAGAAACAGACAGGCCACCCGAATACAGAATAACATGTTTTTGCTTGTTACAAGCAGGTAATTTAGTAAATTCATGCACCTGATTAAACCAAACCTAGAAAACAATCACTTTGTACAATGAAATAACTTACTCTGCGTAACGTTGAAGAGCTCCAGATGGGCATAGGGTTTCCTCCCCTTGTGCCCGAACAAAATGAACTGCTGTCCCATGGAGTCAATGAAAAGCTGAGCCTCCACTCTGGCACTCCCTGATTGAGGTGTAGTGCCTGCAACAATAGCAAGCTGATGGACCTGTGGGACGTCGGTGATGTATGGTGCTCTTTGCGCAAGCTTGTGCTCGCAACTGAAGGAGGCAAAACACATTTTGAATTCACGCAACAAAATCGAATGGCAATAAAGCTTGGTAGCCCTAACTCACACAATAATTCGCTCAGTGCAAGATGAAAGCCATCAATTTTAACACATGTTTTTGTGGAAAAAGAACCAGTTAATAAAGCACGGGAAAAAGAAAATTGAGAATTCACCTCCAAACTGCTTCCAAAGGCTTGTCATAAGTCATAAGTGCAGTGACATTTTCGATACCAGGCAAAATGAAGCTATACATTTACAGTGGCTCCAGCTATACCTAAGAAAGTCTGCATGAGCCGACACAAAGTCTAACTAACAAAAAACAAAATTTGATGCTCTTACCAGTTGCTTTGAGAACCCTGCATTGCACCGCAATTTTGTCTCCATTGCAGTTACCTCTTCCTTAGTTTTTAAAGGGAGTGGTATGATGTCATCTTTTGTCATGCCTTGTTCATTCTTGCTGAGGATATCTAATACAGACTTAAGCTGCTGCTTCACTCCGCATATTTCGCGAAGTATTAGAAGTGAATTATCTGAAAGCATAGAAGCAAAAAAAACCCAAACCATTAACGACTATTGTTAAAACAAGACTTTTTCTAGGTATCTGATTGCAAAAAAATCATTACACTTCAAAAGCTACTTTTCACATGCATAAATTAAGAAAGGAAAGGCCCAAACTCAATCTGTTAGCTACCCTCAGGAAACAACAAGTTAAGCATGAACAAATGGGCGAGTTGGTAGGGATACACGACAACTTCCCCAGAAAGCTTTTGTCGGTGCTCGAGCACTATCAAGACTGCGTACGACAAGGTCGGATAATTGCTGATTCAGCCGGCGCCATTTCTGACACCGCGACAAACTTTCCAAAGGTTTCATCCGCCGATCCATACCTGTGGGATGGTGGGCACATGTGTCGGGAAGCTCAGCAGCTCAGTAGGTTGACCTGACAGCGGCTGTGGGCAGTCAAAACGACAGCCGTTCAAACTTCATCGATATCGGAGGGCACTCGAAACGACAGCCGTTGAAACTTCAGCGACGACTGTGGTCAGTCAAAACTGTCGCCGTTCAAACATCGGCGACGAAAAAGGCGTGAATGCGAGTGAAGAAGCGCTTGTTGCCACGTGCAGCAAAGAAATCCGCAGACAAAACAAGTATTACAGCGGTTTGCTAAAATTTGTTTGCTAAACATGGGACATAAAACACGTCAAATTTATAATACTAACAACTGATTACTTTTGCCGTTTTTCAACAACCTTTTGTGTTTTTTTATCATCTGAGAATAAAATTCGGTCCTGTAGATGAGAGCCTCTGTTGTTCAAAAGCCTTTCCGGGCCCATGGAGGCATGGAGGCCGTAGCCTCCGTGTTTGAATTTCCAAACAAGCCGACTACAGGCGCACTAGTATCTTTCCTTGTGGTATTTCATTTCCCCGGTGTTCGTAACATGGTTTTAGAATAAAATAAATTCCCAAACTGCTATGGTATGCAACGTATAATTTTTAGTGTATAGTGAGAATTTAATGGTTTGTAAACTCGTCCAATGCTTCACAGATTGGTTACTAGCGACCCCTGTACTAAAGCGTCAGGAGATGTGGGGAAAAAATACTGTACAAGCATGTGTCGAAGAGTGGCACGACAAATACGTGTGTGGGGCGAAACGGGCGAAACTTAGGACGGTGCGCTGCCAGCCTACGATTTAAATTTTACTGACCGTGCCGTATGCTTGATGTAAGGGCTGTTTGTTTAAAGCGCTCTGCATGTGTATGACAAAGGACGAAAGCACTGCTCACCTGCACCAGCGATCGTCGTGTTCTGCGCGCTCTCTTCAATTGAGACGACATTCTACTCATGCTTCCTTTGGCCTTTCCAGCACACCCCAGCCCTCCTGGGTTGAAATAAAGTTCAGGCGATGCAGCACTTCGCTACGGCCGTGACTACGCCGTTGGTTTCCAAGGTACAGCTTGCGAACCCTGAGCCTCACCGTTCGATTCACCGGTGATGCCGACGGGTGAAGGACGAGTTCATGGCGTTGCCTGCGCACTCTTCCGAGGAGGCGCAAAAGCAGATGAAAAAACGTGCAGGTGTGGTTCCTCCATGACGGAGTCGGCTTTGCGCCGCTGTGAACTGGTTCAGGAGGAGCAGGATGAATCGAACAGAGCCATATTTATTCGGGACCATAAGCGTCGGGTACTCTTAAAGTGACGCGCGTAAAAAGCATTCACTTGCATTCTGTGGTCTTGCCACAGCCATTTAAAATAAGACTGCTTTGTACGAATGCACGCGTGTAGCATTCGTCTTTTAGCCACCGCAGCAAAAACTCAACTCACCAAGCTCAAGACGTCATAAATCGTATTCAGATGTCTGTACGTAAACAGCGGGTGCAAAAGGGGCGCAATTGCCCTCCCCCAATTGCCCCACAAGAAGAGTTGCCTACTTTCACCCTGTGTCTGGCCTCTCCTTGCAACGCAACAGGTTTTCCATTTAAAAAATCCGGCCGACGACCAAAGCTCAACGGCCTTAGCGCGACGTGCTAAACGCAAAGGAAAGGTTTTTTCCACGGTAATCGTCCTTGCAAGCTCCTTAAGACACCTACAAAACGTCTATCCCGAGGTGACTATGGCACGTATTGCATAGCTAGCCAGAATACATTATTAGTTGGTGTCTTCGGTTCTAAGCTACAGAAGACGCGTGCACGACAATTATTGCAGTACAGCTAGATGATATCGCGTTATCGAAAATGTCTTAAACACATTTTTAAAACGCCACCTCTTAGCTGTCTTGCATTCAACGTCCTGTAGATGTGTTCAATAGCTGAACATGTGGTACATCTAATAGTGATATCTTTCAGCTGTCTACACAAAACGTACTGTAGACATCTCATGATAGATGCTTTGTAGGTGTCTTAAGAAGCTTACAACACCAACCAGCTAGGACAAACGTCTTGTACACGTTGAGGTTCGTATGTCTTCTAGCCATCTTAGCACATATGACCTGTCAACGCCTCATGGAGCTCAAGACGTTGGAGATCTTGCACATGTGTCCTGTAGCTATCTCTTTTACGACATCTTTGAGACATACGAAAATAGACGGCTTATAGGTAACGTTTACAGCGCAAGATGTCTAAGACCTTGCAAGACCATGGTCGACATCTCTTAGACGTTTTGTGTTCTGTGGGCTAGCTCTATTCGTTACAATAATACTGGCCCGCAAAGTACACAACAAAATATGCTCTCAGCAGGATTTGGACATGTATTACAAAAAATATATATTTTCTTAGCAAACGATATTTCGGGCACGTAATGTTCACCAGGCGTAGAATAATCATAAAAATTACCATTCCCGCCTGATTGTATATTTTTTGGTAAACGTCGCTACATTTTGCCGCGGCGCATGGGCAGGTAGTGGGCGGGGTCAACTCGGGTGGGTTTTAAATTTTTTTTCAGTCGGCCAACATTTTTTCCGCCAGAAATATTTGTGAATCCCCACATTACATACATTCGGGAATGAGGTAAATAAATTTCATGCGAATTGTAGAGGTCGACCAGCCATGCTTCTTTTGATCTTATCTTAAATGACTCATGACTACTCTTATTTGGAAGATTTAGCCCCGAACTTGGTTCGAAAACGATGAAAGTTCTCTGACTGACTATACTCTCTTTAAGAGCAAGTTCCTTAAAGTGTTTGATACCGTCATGCGAAAGGTATGAGCCGAACATTTGCTAGAGATGTGCACGCAAAACCCCAACAAGAAGGTAGTGATCTTTGTTTAGGAGGTGAAGAGTCTGTTTTGCCGTGCGGACCGGGAAATACCAGAAGAAAAGAAACTACGGTTTCTGACGCGAGAGGTAAAGCAAGAGCTTTTTGTTTGTCTTGTCCGTAACCCTCGAAAGACGGTGGCTGAATTCGCGTCTTAGGTGGCCGCGATGGAGAAAACTCTTAAAGTTCGAACAAGGCAGTTTAACTGACCAGCCAATGCGATGATTTCGGAAACGATCGGTGGCGGGGACACTAGCTCCGACACACTACGCGAGACCATCCGTGCAGTGGTGAGGAATAAGCTGCGGAAACTATTTCCGGCGACGCTGCAAGCCCAAGTCGCTTGCCTAACTGAATTGATGAGGGAAGAATTTGAAAACGCTTTAGGAATTTCAATGTCACCCGAAGTACCCCGCGAGCCACAAACGATGGCTTACTCCGCGGCTGTTCGTCGACCCCGCCCTTCTCCGACATGCCGTCAAGAGGCCCCGCCGTACGGCCGCCCACTGTTGCCCGCCCGACCCCCAGTTATCCGAAACCAGACGCCGAAGAAGACTGCCGTATGGCGAACACCGGATAATCGTAAACGGTGCTCCCACTGCAGAGAGGTCGACCACGTATATCGTCGCTGCTCATACAGGAGACTGCGACTTCGCGGTTTCTCCGTCGACGCAACAGGCCCCCGATCAAGCCAGCGCCCATCTGATACCGAGGAATACCTGTCCAACACCAGCTTTGGCCCATCTCGGTACATCCGTGCGCCTTCGCCCAACCCGTACCAAGAGCCCAGCCCCGCCGGAATGTTGACTTCCAACGTGGATGGTCCCCTAGCCCACGCATGGCAAAATAAAGGCAGAAACTTCTGGAGGTGAAGTTTCACAACGGCGGAAAAATGAAATCCCTACAATGACGCAGCGATCTGCCGAAGACAGTGACTCACGACATGCCCTCATCCCGATGACGTGACCTTACCAATGACGTGACTACCGAACACGACGATAGTCGCAATGCGCGACGCGCACCCGACATGACCAAGCCTGACACTGAGAAGACGACGCTAATGACGACACATAATATCCGACCACCGACATGCACAAGCCGAGATACCATGCCCCGACGCAACCAAAATTTGAAGAAAGCGGCGTTTGACGTCCAGTTGTCCATCGACCACTTTCATGTAGTCGCCCTCATAGACACGGAGCCGACTTTTCAGTAAAGAGATGGACATTCACGTCGAAGCTGAAGAAAGTTCCCACAAGATAGGACGGTCCGCGCATACACACAGCAGGAGGCTATCTGTTAACGCCAAGAGGAGCATGCACATTGGGCGTCACCTTAAACGGCACCAGGCACCCTGCTGCTTTTGTCATTTTGCCTAACTGTTCCCGCGACGTATATCTCCGAATGGACTTTTTGAAGGAGAATGGTGCAATAATTTATCTACAGACCAAGTCTTAAACTTTTCCCGCCGTTCACTCCATGAAGCCGGAACTTAACCCCGAACACCGTGCTTCTGTGAGGTACGCCGATAATCATGTCACCTTGCCACCCCACGCAACGGTGATGATTTCCTTGTCTATTGTGAGGATGCTGCTCCTGACGTCAATGGTATCGTAGAGAGACCAAAGTTTGCTTCTCTACCGCCGTGTCTCCATCGCAACAGACATTGCCCGCTTTAGGCAACGCAAATTCCACGTTTTGGTCAGTAATTTCACCGAGGAGTACCACCATCTAAACAAGAGCGCTGCAATTACGTACCTCGAAGAAACGCAAAAAACAATTCAACTGATAGCCCTTGCCAAATTTGAACGCGCACCCGCAGATGCTTTCAAGCTTCCCCATCCTCGCATCGAGAACCCGCCGCTGCCGCAAAAAGGCGGGACAAATTATTGGATTTGCTGCTGCACTACAGCGAGTGCTTTTCGTGGAACTCAAAGTTACGTTTGACACCACCAGCGAAGCACCGAATTATAACCGAAGATGGAGCCCAACCAACTGGGCAGTCACCGTACCGCGTGTCTTCACACGAGCCGGAAGCCATCAGGGCAGAAGTCGAAGACATACTCAGCGACATTATACAGCCATCGAAAAGCTCCTGGGCTGCGCCAGTCGTCCTCGTGACCAAGAAAGGTGGCACATTAGGTTCTGTGAGGGCTACAGATGAGTGAACAAGATCACCAAAGTGGACGTGTATCTCCTGCCCCGAAATCGACGAGCCCACGACCACTTCTTCTACGTGAAGTACTTCTCATCGATGGACTTAAAGACAGCCTACTATGAAATAGAAGTGGACGAGAGAGATCGAGAGAAGACTGCATTTAGAACCCCGGATGGCTTTTACGAGTTCAATGTGATGCCGTTCGGCCTGCGCATGACACCAGCAGCTTTTTAGAGTCATGGGCACCGTGATAGATGGCCTGAACTGGCTCACCTATCTCGTATGCATCGACGACGTTGTGGTATTCGCCCGGACTTTCAAAAAACACCTTGTTATGTTGAAGTCTGTACTAGAAGCCATTCGTACATCGGGGTTAACGCTGAAACCTAACAAGTGCCGCTTCGCGTGCGAGGAGGTCAAGTGTTGGGGCCACGTCTTCAACGCACCAGGAGTGCTGCCTGACCCGGCCAAAACTTCAGCAATTGCAAATTCCAAAGACAGAAATACAAGAAGGGCGTTAGAATATTTCTCGGAGTATGCGTATACTACCGGTGGTTCGTCGTATTAAACTTCAAAACAAAAACAGCGCTCATACTGGACAGAAAGAAGGAGGCTAGACACACAGCGCTGACTACCAACAAAGCAAACTTTGCGCGCATTGCAGATCCATTCACGCGCTTGACAAATGATAGCACCCTTTTCATCTGGAAAAGCGCCCAAGAGGAAGCTTTCTGCGAGCTGCAACAACGCCTGACAAGCCCGCCTGTGCTCGATCATTTCTACAAAAACGCCAAAAGTGAAAAGCGTACGGACATCAGTGACAGAGGCTTGGTGGTCGTCCTCGTGCAAAAGCAAAATGGTTCTGAAAAAGTAATCGCCTATGCCGGGCGTGGTCAGTCTAAGAAAGAAAAAAAATTCCTCAACTTATCAGAAAGTGTGGCTCGCGATTATAAGGACATTTGAAAATTTCGCCCATGCGTGTATGGAAGAATGTTCTAGGTTGTGACAGACCACCATGTGCTGTGTTAGCCTGCCAATTTGAAGGACTCTTCTGGCTCGCTGAGTAGGTGGAGCTTTCCTGCAAGAATTGAACTTTGCAATAGTCTACAAATCAGGCAGGAAACACTGCCTGTCTCACGCCATCATCGACGCACCACCACAACATTCCGACAAAAACGGGGCATTCTTCGGAGCCTTGACGGAAAACGAACTAGCCGCCCTGCAGCATGCCGACCCCGAGTTACGCGTCATGATCGACTATCGCGAAGGAGCCAAAGTCAGCTGCAAAGGGCCTTCAAACACAATTCACCTGCATTCACCCTTACAAGCTCCGTCCTCGTGAAGAAAAACTTCAACCGCGGAACGAGAACAAATTGTCGTCTTGTGGTTACCGCACACTTTCGTGACGAAATTTTGGAAGCGTGCCATGACAACCCGTCAACCGGATTTCTCGGCGCAGCACGAACGATGGGAAAAATTAAGGCGAAGTACTACTATCCCCACCTTACAACCGATATGTCGCACTACGTCCGCAGCTGCCGTGACTGCCCGCGAGGAAAAACGCCCCCGACGAGACCCGCCCGGCTTCTGCAGCCCATCGGCGTCCCTTCGACACCCTTTCAACACAATAAAATTTGTCTTCTGCCCGTTCCCAACTTCAAGATCCGAGAACAGTGGATTGTCGTAGCGAAAGACTACATGACGCGCTACGCAGAGACCGCCGCTCTTTCGAGTGGGACTGCACAAGAAGTCGCCAGTTCTTCATAAACCAAGCTTTGCTACGACATGGAGCCCTGAAGTCCTAATCACGAACCGGGAAACGGCCCTCACTGTGGCGATTATGCAAGGAATCTTACGCCAGAGCAACACGGATCACCGATGAACGACGGCGTAACACTCTGAAACGAAACAACCAACGAAACGTTTGAATAAAATGACCGCGCATATGCGGTCTATGTATATCGATGTCGAACATGAGACTTCGGACGATGTCATCCGGTATGACACGCATGCGTAAAATAAGCGATACAGGAAACTACAAAGATGACACCATTCGAGCTTGTCGGTGGAACACGGCTAACTACAATGCTTGACGCCATGCTTGACGCACGTAGTAGACGATGACCTCAACACGACGTGAAGGATACCTTCAACAAGCGGAGGAGGCCTGCCAGCTCGCTGCAGTTCGTATTACGGACCAGTAGCTGGTGGATCCGGCCGCTACAACCTGCGATGCCGAGACGCCGAGTACAACACAGAAGATCCTTAGTGGGTTTGGACTCCCATTCGACGACGCCGACTATGTGAGAAGCTTCTGCGACGGTATTTCCAACCTTGGTATTCGTATACTCGGTATACTCGGTATACGTATACTCGGTATACTTCCTCGGTATACGCTTTTAAACGGAAAACCAAAATGTATTTTCTCCATGATGTGTAAGATTTTTCTTGTAGATCTGTTGACTGTGATTTTTTGTGTTATATTACTTTTTCTGCACAAAAACGAAAAGCGGGCACGGTAATTTTATTTCTGTAACATTTTGTTACGCAAGAAAAGCGTGTAATTCTCTTCAGTTATGTCTTCTTAATATGCTTTATTTTGGCATATGTTGCTGTTGTTACACCGGAAGTGTGCATGCTTGTTGTATGTATTTTCGCATGTAAAGCTGCTTCTGCTGTCACTTGTGCTGTCAGGTGCTAGGGGCCTAGTCGGGCGAGTATTGCAGTCGTCTTTGCGACAGCTGCTGAACCTGGGGCAACTGCAATGCCTCAATCGCCTTTTGCCTCAGCACCTTGGCAATTTTATTGTCAGAAGTTCAATAAACAAACAAACAAACAAGATTCTACGACGTGTTGCCCAAGTTACCTGCCAAGTGATCCCCGATGCTGATTCCGGCACATCACGACGACGCATCCGACCCGAAGTCATCCACGTGGTTTGCTTCAAACCTTACTACGCAAGATGACGGACATTTTTTGACGTTTTTTGTTGCTGTTTGTTCGCCAGTCGTTTTGTTTTAGCATCGGTTGGATGCACTGTTAACCAGATGTAAGGCAGCAAATCATGCATTGGGTTTGTTTGCTTTGGTTTCGTTTTCATTGCCCGGCGGCGCCCTGGTGAGTTATCTGTGTCCCAAGCGAAGCGCGTGTTCTTTTCGTCCCCCACTTGATGTAGAGTCTTCCTGCCACAATAAAGGCTACCCCCCCCCCCTCCTCCTTTATTTTTATGCCGCACGTATTATTATTTTTATAGGGAGAGTGTTTCGAACTAACATCACCAGCATAGAATAATTTTCATTGATATACAGTGTCTGTATGTAAATCTACGGTTGGAGAAACAATCGCGCCAAAAGATAAAAGGGTTGCTGAGCAGATGCAGCGGTATTCGATTTGCCTGCAATCGCCTTGGCGCTTCATTTTGTTGACTGCTGCTTCACTGCGTCTGTATTCTTTGGGTTTCTAAGGGAGCACAAGTTACCCCCAATAAACTCGTTTCACCATCGTGTCAACTGCGTCATCTTTGGCTGCGTGACACTATTGACCCGAGTTCTCTTTACTCTTTGCTGTATCCAAAGAGCACACGCCTTACCCAAACAACCCGCCCAAAGAGAACTGCAAAATCAGCCTTATCGGGCATTGCAAAAACTGCTCATGTACGCAGATATTGTTCCGTTGCAAGAAGTTTAGCAGGCTTCTAGATCCTTACAAACCGAAAGGTTTCTAAGGCTCGTCAACCAGCATAGTGAATGATGGTCGCTTACGACTTGAAACGGCCGTCCATACAGGTAAGGTCGAAATTTCAACACCGCCCATACAACCGCAAGGCATTCTTTTTCAGTTGCCGAGTAGTTCGACTCCGCACGGGAGAGCGTCCTGCTTGCGAAAGCAAGAACCTTTTCGGCACCATCTTGCTTTTGTACTAAAACTGCTCCTAATCCGATATTGCTTGCGTCCGTGTGGATGCTGGTCGCTGCGTCTTCGTCAAAATGGGCTAAAACCGGCGGTGTTTGCATGCGCTGCTTCAGCTCATCAAATGCCGTTTGCTGTTCCTTGTTCCACACAAATGGGGTATCATCTCGGATTAGGCAGGTTAACGGGGCTGCAATGTGAGAAAAGGCTGGAATAAATCGCCGGTAATACGAGCAGAGTCCCAAAAAGCGGCGTACGCCTTTTTTGTCCGTAGGTTTCGGGAAATCGGCGACAGCTGCAATTTTGTCAGGGTCTGGCTGTACTCCTTCGTGGCTAACGACGTGACCTAAAAAGCGGAGCTTCTCGTAACCGAAATGGCACTTCTCCGGCTTGAGTGTGAGTCCGGCGGAACGTAATGCCTGGAGGACCAAGCAAAGTCTTTCTAAGTGATCCTCGAAAGTGGCGGAAAAGACGACAACGTCATCGAGGTACACAAGGCACGTTTACCATTTCAGGCCGGTCAAGACAGTGTCCATGAGACGTTGAAATGTTGCTGGAGCTGAGCATAAACCAAAAGGGAGAACCTTAAATTCATAAAGTCCATCCGGTGTCACAAATGCAGTTTTCTCCCGGTCCCGCTCATCGACCTCGATCTGCCAGTAACCACTCCTGAGATCCATCGACGAAAAATACCGTGCGTGGCGCAGTCTGTCAAGGGAATCGTCGATTCGCGGTAGCGGGTACACATCCTTCTTGGTGACTTGGTTTAGCTTGCGGTAGTCGACACAGAAGCGCAGACTACCATCTTTCTTCCGCACCAAAACAACAGGAGAAGCCCAGGGGCTTTGCGATGGCTGTATCACATCGTCCTCCAGCATTTGTTTTACCTGGTCCCGTATAGCTTCTCGTTCCTTGGGAGAGACACGATACGGGTTTTGGCGAACAGGTCTCCCATCCTCCATGGTAATGATCCGATGCTTCGTAAGGGGCGTTTGTCGTACCTTGGTTGTAGAAGAGAAGCAATCAATAAACTGTTGTAATAGTTCCAGCAGCCATTGTTGCTTCGTGGCTGGTAGATCAGGGCATATGTCGAAGACGGAGGGTTCACCGCCACCTGGCGCTGTTTCGGCCTGTAAGGCTAGACATCCGAAGTTTTCTTCAATGTTCTCAAAGCGTGCTACGGCGGTTCCTTTGGAGATTTGCTGGCGTTCGTTGCTGAAGTTTGTAAGAAGTACTTCGGTGCAATTATCATTTAGGTGCACTACTCCTCGTGCGATCGAGATGCCACGGGTAAAAAGAAGGTCACTTGTTGCTTCAGCTATCCCTTCGCCACACCACGAACCCTCGCACTTCACGGAAACCAAGGCGCATGACCTCGGTGGCAAGACGACGTCTTCATCAACGATACGCAAGGTCGACGAGCATTGTTCGTAATCGAGGTCTCGAGCCGTGACGTCGTTAGAGAATGTGACTAGGCGCTCTGGGATATTGATAATGGCGTGATATTCTCGCAGAAAGTCCATTCCCAAGATAAGGTCTTTACAGCACTGGGGAAGGATGACGAAAGTGCCGACAAAATTCGCCTTACTTATACGGATTCTCGCAGTACACTTGCCCGTCGGCGTCATTACATCGCCGCCTGCGGATCGAATCTGTGGCCCAGTCCACGGCGTTTTGACTTTTCTGAGCTTTTCTGGGAGTCCTTGGCTCATTATCGAAAAATCTGCGCCAGTGTCCACCAGAGCAGTTACTTCCTGCCCGTCGATTAAAACAGAAAGATCGGCGCTCACCACTTCATCGGCGCATTCTTCCGCCGTACGCCTATCGACCGCCGGCGACATTGGAGGGTCTTCACAGCTCCCATCGACAGCAACCTTGCCTCCATAGGTTGCCGGTTCTAGTTTCCCCGGTGGGGACTTGGAGACCTCCCCCTTGACGCATCCTGAGAGCTTCGACGATTGAACGAAGTGTTCAAGCGAGCTGGCGAGGGCGAGCGTGGTCGCTGTCTCACAGACTGCTCTTGCCTCGCCACGAGATAGGTGTCAATTTCAGGTGGTCGTTCCCCGAAACGAGGAGGGCGACGAGCGGCGGGTGAAAAACCGGCAAGTCCAATGTCGCGGTATGGGCAGCGACGGTACACGTGACCCGCCTCGCCGCAGTGGTAGCATAGCGGTGTTTCGTCTGCCGTGCGCCATACGTTGGTCTTGCGTATCGGTGGCTGGAAGATTGGCTCAGTGCGGGACCATGTCCCAGAAGGCGGCTTTCGTTGCGTTGGGAAAGAGGGCCGTGCAGACGAAGGACGACCCAGGGCATTCGCATAGCTCACTTGTAAAACTTCTTGGCTGGGTTCAGGTGGGGCAATCGCTTGACGAATCTCTTCGCGGACGACCTCAGCGATGGTAGCAATGGCTGGCTGCGAGGCACTCGTGGTAAGCTTTCTCAGTTCTTCTTGGACGATGCTCCGGACGAGGTCACGCAGCGAATTTTCGTTGGCTGGGGAAATAAAAGGCGGCGTGCGCCGAAGTTGCATTGTCCATTCGGTTGTATTGGCGGCAGCGATCCCGCAGAGCTCGTTCGATGGCGGTAGCTTCTTTTATAAACTGCGGCACAGTCTGTGGCGGGTTTCGCACGAGTCCAACAAAGAGCTGCTCCTTCACTCCGTGCATAAGGTACCGGAGCTTTTTCGGCTCGGACATGTCGGGATCGGCTCGGCGAAAAAGACGCGCCATGTCCTCAGCGAACATTGCCACACTTTCGTTTGGCTTCTGCACGCGCGATTCAAGGAGTTGCAATGCGTTGTCCCTACGATCTGCGTTAGGGAATGCCTCGCGAATGTCGTGGCGGAAGTCGTCCCACGTTCGAAGGCTCGCTTCATGGTTCTCGAACCATACACGGCCACCGTCCTCTAGCCAGTAGTAGACGTTTCTTAGTTTGTGGACGGCATTCCAGAGGTTGCATGAAGCAACTCGTTCGTACTGGTCTAGCCACTCGTCGACGTCTTCGTACACTTCGCCATGGAAGCTGGGTGGCTGCCGAGGTTGTTGGAAAATCACCTGTGAGTTGTTGGACTCCATGGTTTGCGTTTTGCGAGCTTGACGCGACTGAGCGTTCCCAGGCATGAGGCCGAATTCAGGGGTTAGGCCCAGAAGGCGACGGCTGCTGCGATGGACAGGCGTGTCGATGAGAAGAGGACTGACGGGGCTAGATGAGCGGCTGCCGGTAGGACTGCTGGACCTACCCAGCACCTCCACCAGTGTTCCGTTGCAAGAAGTGTAGCAGGCGAAGTTGGGGCAAGGACAAACTGAGATTTATTTAGGCGAACTTGTGCCTGTAGAAAGAAAGCCACCAAAAAGACGTGGAGTCACACGAAGCGCTGATCAGCCAAATCAGCGTTCCAAAGCACGAGCCGTTCCACGAACTCTCCGGCACGCGCCACGTGGATGAGCCTTTCGTCGTCGTCGTCTTCGTGGCTCCGTCTCATAGCAGACGCATTCGTGACAATATTATCTAAACCCATCGATTGACCAGAACTCGGTACTTTTATCGCGGACCAGGCCACAAGAAGGCAAAAATAACACTGAGACAACTCTATGAAAACACTAACCTACATGAAACACGTCAGAACACTATCAATACGACAGTTGACGACCCCCTCAGTGAACATTGCAAAGCCTCCGCCCCACTCTACCACATTATATGGGCATGCTAGAAAAACCCACATCTTCTCTAATCCCGAAACTCCTGAGAAATCAGTGGCACTGTGAGCTGAGAAGCCCTTGCTGCAATACAGAGTTAAGTTAGCGGTATGGGCGAAGATTGCCGTGCGTACAACGGAGGATTGTACTTAGGACCTGGGCGACGTACAGTCTTTCTCAAAATTTCGTTAGGAATGACAACAGTAGCGGAGCTAGCGCGCTGCCAAACAGGGGCGCTGCGTTTGCCGCTGTCGGCTGGTTGCGAGAGTAAAGACAGCGAAAAAAACTTTCACTTTTTTTTGCGTGGTGCGGCTCGCGATACAAGAGCGGCACGAGAGCGCGCGCGGAAGCGAATTGCCTGCTCTAAAAAATTGGCAGCTTGTTTTCCGTATTGGGCCAGCTGCACCACGAAAGCAACAGCGGAACTTCCGCTCGCTCTCTTTACCCGCGCACCTTAGCCTACGGCGGCAACCAGAGCGACCCTGCTTGGCCACGCGCCTGTTCCGGCCAGCTCCGGTTGCGGACTACGAAGATTTCACTAAAATTTACGTTCTCGCTTAAGCTGTTATAACGTGTTTTCTCTTTCTTTCTCTTGAGTGATTACGGAACATTGGCCCAAAAGTAATATCAATATAGTACCGCAATCCACTATTGCCCGCCCGATCCCCGCAGAGCAAAACCAGATGCCAGGGAGGACGGACGTATGGCGAACCCCCGATAATCAACATCTTTGCTACCACTGCGGTGAGGCCGACCACACCTACCGTCGCTGCCCCTACAAAAGGCGTGGTTCGCGAGGGTTCTCCATCGACGCACCGCGTCTCCTACCCAACGAGCACCCTATTGAGATCCAGGAATACCTGTTCAACACCAACCGAAGTACAGCGAGCATCAACCGTTCGCCGTCGCCCTACACACACCGATCGCCAAGTCGCCGAAGAAACGCAGATTTCACCCGAAAAAACTCTCCCAGCCGCGCGGGGGAAACAAAAAGAAGGAACTTCTGGAGGAAAAGTTGCACAAGGGCGAAAGAACAAAAACCCTCCAACAGCGCAAGAACGCACCCCAAACCGTGCCCTGAGCCGGACGACCCGATCTAACCTTGACGAGACTCACTAAAACGCCGACAGCCACCCGGCGCGACGTGTATCCCACATGACCGAGACTGCTGCTGAGAAGGCAATGAACAGAAACACAGTGCCCGACCGTCAAAACGCACAAACTCGATGCGAAGCCCCGACGCATGCGGAACACAAGGTGGCGTCCGACTTTAATGGTGTCCATCTACGGCTTTGATGTAGTCGCCCGCATAGACACGGGGCCGACTAATCACTAATGAGCGGATCATTCGCGTCTAATTTGAATAAAGTTACGACCAGACGGGATGGTCCGCACATACGCACAGCAGGAGGCCATCGCGTAACATCAAGTGCAACGTCCACATCCCCGGTTACCATTGATGTCACCACATACCCTGATGCGTTCGTCATATTGCCTAACTGCTCTCGCGACATTATTCCCGGAATGGACTTTTTAACGCACAACGATGCAATAATGGATCTGAAGACCAAGTCGAAAACATTTCGTCCGATTACTTCATTATGCCGGAATCAAATCCCATACACATGCGCAGCTGTAAGGATCGCCGATGATCACGTCAATCTGCCACGCCGCGCATGGTTGATGATCACCGTTTACTATAAAGCGGCTGTCCTTGACGTCGATGCTATCGTAGAGGGCTACCAAATTTTGCTTCACGAATGTGGTGTCTTCATCGCAAGAGACATTGCGGGATTTAAGCAACGCCATTCCCACGTTTTGATCACTAATTTCACCGAGGAGTTCCAGCATTTAGACAAGGGCGCTGCAATAGCGTTCCTTGAAGAAACGCAAGAAGCAAGTGACGTGATAGCGGTCGCGGAATATGAACTCGCACGCACAGGTGCTTTCAAGCTGCCGCATAACTTCGACGTGAACAAGGCGGTAGCGCAAAAAAATTGGAAGAAATTATGGGTTGTGCTGCGTCGCTAGAGCGAGTGTTTTTTGTGGAACTCAAAATTACGGGTGACACCCACAGCAAAGCACGAATTATAACTGAAGATGCAGCCAGACCTACCCGACCGTCACCGCACCGGGTGTCTTCACACGAGCAGGAAGCCATCCCGACACAAGTGGAAGACATGCTTTGCGACATTATAGAGCCATCGAAGAGCCCTTGGGCTGCGCCGATCGTACTTGTTTAGAAAAAAGACGACATACAAGGGTTTTGCGTTGACTACCAGCAACTGAAAGAAAACTAAAAAAGACATGTACACCCTGCCACGAATTGACGAAGCCCTCGACGACCTCTGTAACCCAAAGTACTTCTCTTCGACGGATTTGAAGACAGACTGCTGGCAAATTGAAGTGAACGCGAATGACGGGGAGAAGACTGCTTTCAGAAACCAAACCAGGATGGCCTATACGAATAAAATGTGATGCCATTTTGGCTGTGCTTGACACCAGCAACGTTTCAGAGTCATAGCCATCGTTCTAGTTTGCCTGAAGTGGCACACCTGTATCGTATACCTCGACGACGCTGTGGTATTCTCCCAGACTGTAACTCCGGCAGATGAACATCTTGCAAGGTAGGAGTCTGTACTAGAGGCCATTCGTACATTGGGATTAACGCGGAAGCCCGAAAATTGCAGCTTCACGTTCCAGGAGCGAATGTTGTTGGGACACGTCGTCAATATCGTGAGAGTCCTTTCTGACCCGGCCAAAACTTCAGCCATAGAGAAATTCCCAAGATCGCAAGACAAGAAACGCTGCGAAGATTTCTTGGACTATGCGCGTACTACTGATGCTTCGTCGCAAGCATCACTCTCATTGCAGAGCCACTCACGAGCTTGAAAAAAGATAGCATCCCTTTCAGGGGGGAAAACGCCTAGGAAAAAGCATTGTGCGAGCTTCAACAACGCCTGCAAAATCCGCCCATGCTCGCTCATTTTGACGAGAACGCCGATAGAGAACTGCACACGGACGCGAGTGATATAGGCTTGGGTGCTCTTTTCGTCCAAAATCAAAGTGGTTGCGCAAAATATTCACCTATACAAGCCGTCGTCTGACCAAGGAAGAAAAAACACCCGGCCTCTGAGAAAGAATGCATGGCTGTTATAAGGGAGATTTCAAAACTTCGCCCATACCTGTAGGAAAACACCATTGAAGGTTGTGACAGACCACCACGCACTATGTTTGCTCGCCAATTTCAGGGACACCTCTGGCCGTCTTGGGCGATGGAGAGTGCCTCTGTAATAATGTGACGTTACAGTAGTCTATAACTCCGCCAGGAAACACACCCACGCCGACTGCCTTTCTTGCGCCCCCGTCGTGACCAGCACGAGACTCCGACTAAGACGCTGCACATTCTTCGGAGTCGTGATGGAAAGAGACCTCTCCGACCAGCAGCGTTGCGACTCCGAGTTACGCGTCATGATCACTATTACGATGTACGAAACTTCAGCGCGCCAAGGGCCTTCGAACACCACTTACCTACAGTCAGCCTCAAAAGATCCGTCCTCGTGAAGGAAATTTTCAATCGTGAACCGAGAACAAGTTATGTTCTTTTCATCCCCGTAGACCTGCTTGACAAAATTTCCGGAAGCTGGCCACGACGACCGTCTTCCGGACATCTCGGCACAGCACGCAATATGGGGAAAAATAGAGGCAAAGTGCTACTGGCCCAGCCTTACAACCGATGTGTCCCACTACGTCGGCAGCTTCCTTGACATTCAGCGGCGAAAAACGTCCCCGACGAGACCCGCCGGACTTCTGCCGCCGATCCAACTCCAATCTAGGCCCTTTCAGTAGATCTGAAGGGATCTCCAGGGCCCGTTAACGACGTCGCGATCCAGGAACAAGTGGATTGTCGTAGCGATAAACTACATAACGCTCTACAAAGACACCGCCGCTCTCTCTAGGGGTACTGCACAAAACGTCACGAAGTTGTTCATGAACCATGTTGTTCTGCGACATGGAGCTCCTGGATTCCTAATTACGGACCGTACAATGTCCTGTTGGAAATCATGGAAATCAAGGAGAAAGAGGTGGTTCCTTCAACGCACCTCTCGAATCATCATCATTGTATATAGGGTTCCATCCTGTCCCATTAAAGCGGCGGCTCCCGTTAGTGGTCCCGGCTCGGTCCTTTCCGCGACACGGCCTTTGCTGCCGAGGTTATGCAAGGAATCTTACGCTACAGCAACACGGATCACTGAAGAACGACGGGGTACCACCCCCAAAGAACGGACTAGCGGAACGTCTGAAAAAAAACATTCGCGGATACGTCGACGTCGAACATAACACTTGGGACCATGGCCTCACGTATGTCACGTTTGCGTAAAATACAGCGATCGGGGTAACAACGAAGATGACACCCTTCGAGCTTTTCTAGGGAAGACAGCCGACTACAATCCTTGACGCCATGCTTCCGCACGTAAAAGACGACCACCTCAACGTCGACGTTCAAGGATAGATGCAGCGTGCGAAGGAGCCCCGCCAGCTCACTCGAGTTCGTAGAACAGGCCATGTGTGGGGCATCGTGTGTGGGTTTGGACTCCCACGCGACGATGTAGACTCAGAAGCTTCTGCGACGGTATTTCAGACCCTACCAGGTTCTACGACGTGTTGGCCAACTTATCGACGAAGTTATCCACGACGATAACTCTGGCACAACACGAAGACGCATGCCTTCGGAAGTCATACACGTATTTCGCGCCAAAGCTTATTGGGCAAGGTGACAGACTTTTTTGTGGTTGTTGTGTGGTCGGACACTCGTTTTAATTTAACGTCGGGTCGATGCACTGTTAATGAGGTTTAATCCCGTAAACCATGCATTGGGTTTCTTTGTTTGTTTATGTTTATACTGCCCGGCGGCGCCAGAATGTGTTATCTGCGTGCAAAGCGAAGCGCGTGTTCCATTCGTTATCTTATTGCCGCCCGTGTTAGCTCTTTTGATTGGGAGAATGTTTCGAATTAACGTAAGCAGTGTAGAATACTCTTCTGTGATCTAGAGTGTTCTGGATCTAAGTTCATGGTTCGAAAAACACTCGCGGTGATAGATAAAAGCCTGCAGAGAAGACGCCGTGGTATTCGACTCCAATGCTTTCCTGCGCAAGTAACTTTGCTGACTGCTAATTCACTGCCTGTGTATTCTTTGAGTTGTTAGGGGTGAACAAGCTCGCTCCAATAAACTTGTTTTCCTAGAAGACAACTGCGCCGTCTTTGGCCGCGTGACAATATTCTCATGTGCTATAGAGCAGCTATAGAACAACAACACGAAAGTACATGTGCTATAGAGCAACAACACGAAAGTATCAATGTAAGCTACTCTTTGGTTGACACGAAGAATACAGCACATAACGACCTACTCCATAACTTGCGGTCTGTCAAGAGGATCTCCCGGCAAACCTCAAATCTAAAGCACAAGCAGAGAAAAGTGCCAGGCCGAGCCACATCTGTTCAAGGAAGAAGACTCGGTATTGTGCAAGCTGCTCAGGTAGAATAGGCTCACGCCATGCTTTGACCGTGACCGACACATTATCACATGGGGGCAAGAATCCAAGGTCAGCGCTGTCACTCAGGTGAAAGAAATAACATGCAACGCGCGCTCCTTCAAGAATGTCGAGTGGGGGCACAAGACTCACATATTAGACGACGAATGTGACTATCATGTGCTTCCGAGGAATGCAGCTGTGTAGCCTTAAGAGAGCTGCCCATCCCAAACTGGCAACATCGAAATGTAGGGAGGGAAAGCACAGCTGGAGAACGCTGCACCACGAGCTGATAACAATTACATAAGGAACAAGGAAGTCAGGCACGATTGCCCATCAGATCGTCAAGATGGCTCCAGTTGCTGCGCTATACTTTGAATTAAACTCTACAGTTGCATCTGGAACAAGGAAATCAGGCACGATTGCCCATCAGATCGTCAAGATGGCTCCAGCTGCTGCGCTAGACTATGAGTTAAACTCTACAGTTGTTTTCGTTTCTCCTAAGACACTCCTCCATTTCGCTGTGTCGTGATTTTTCAAACTTGTGTATTCTGGAACTTCCATTCTGCAACGTTCAATTTAGACCGATGAATTTAGTGAAGTTAGTGAACCCAAGATAATCCGTAAGACCGCACCTGGCTTGGTGAAAACAGAAATACAAAACATCATGTAGTTTTGGAAATCATGGCGGTATCTACGGCCTATCAGTCCGTAGCGCCAAACACTACACAAAGTGAGGAATACTTTCTTTCCACATTTTTACAAATAAGTTTCTGATTCGAATTTCATAAGTGTTTTCTCTACATTTTCCATTGACAATGTTTTCTCCTGAGATATAGGGCACGTGTGAAGCTCTCACTTCACTTCTCATAGGATGATTGTACGTGGAAAGCCTACACTTCAACTAATATTGGTCATCCCCGTCGTTGGCTAGTTGCTGCACGTTATTGCCTGCCATGTAGACAGAAACATGTATTTCTACACGCTCTTCACAAAGCAATGACCCGTAAATACGCATTTCCTACCCGACATTCGTGACAACAGAGCAATATCAATGAAGTTCATGTGGGGGTGTGGGATATTGACTGAGGCTTAGCGACCGAGCTGCCCAGAAAGGAGATCACATCAGCTACGGGCCACACACAAAAGGGCGGTTTTTCGAAATTAACGCCTGTAAATGAAAAAATGTCGCCTACACTTAACCAAGGTCACGAAAGATGCCAAGCTTTGTCCAATACAAATGTAGAGTGCTCAATAAAATCAGACAAAGCCCAATCAACGACGAGGCTCAGCTAGCAGAATGTGTTGCTACGATGTTGCATTCATTTGTGTTGTGATTGGAATATCTGAATGTGCTCATTTGGGTTGCTCGGCGTTGTATTTGATTTGCGGTTCATATCGGTACTGTGCGTGGAGCGATCACTGTGCCATGTGTGCACCTGTTAGATAATGTCACAATTGTCATCAACCCTACCGCATGACGTCAAACGGCATTCGTCTCCCCCAATCGAACCGGTTCCTACATTTGTTTAGGCAGTGTGTGATTGACGTGCCATTTGTGATGTAAAGCCAATGTGTGATGTTGGCTTTCCTGCAGTGCGTGTTTTCGATACCACCAAAAGTCGACCATAGAAAGCTTCCCTTTGAAACTGCCCCACAATCGGCGGGGTTATTTCAAGCCTTCTGAGGGAGTGAAGGCTCCGTTGGACGGTAAAATTATTTCTCGTAATCGGGATCAGCGCTTGGCAAAACCTTTGAAACTGCTTCACCATATCTTACGTCCAATTGAGAGGGTGACTATTGCGGTGATGCTTGATTCTGCACTTCGAGCTTGTGTGGTTTCAAAAAAGAATAGCAGGGCATCTGCAAAGGAGCATACTTCTTTCATTGTGGTTCTTGGCACAAATTTTATATGCGAACACATCTCATTCACCCGCCTTGTCCCTGCATCCATCCGGCGAAGTCGGCGTCCACCCTCCCCCATTCTCCTAGCCGCGCCAGCTGCGCTCTCCGCCGCTCACCACCTCTCCTCTCCGATAGCGAACAATCTCTCGCGAGGGGCATTGAATTGGATTCGATTAAATTGGCTTGGCTTGGCTTGGCTTGGATTGGATTGGATTGGTTTGGCTTGGATTGGATTGGATTTGGATTGGTTAAAGTGGATTGTGTTGGGTTGTGTTGCGTTATAGCCACGGCAGACGCACTGGCGCCGGCGCATCCCCTCACCGTTATGCGCGCTATAAAACGCGGTGCCTGCGCCGCTCCGCTCCATCGTTCCAGCGCCGTTCCTCCGCTGTCCAACGCTGCAACGTGAACCCCCTATGCGTCGCATATACACAGGGGTTCCCGTGAGAGGAGGTGGGAGTTTTTCTTGTGCGGCACGTTTTTGAGGTAAACGTTACAACTTTTCTGTCGTTGTTGGCGCGGACATTGTTCCTGTATCAATGGTGAGAATCGGCGTGTCTCAGTCTAACACACAAGTGAAAGCAAAGGGTTTTTCGTTGAGCTTCCTGCAATATTCTATGCTAGTATGAGCAACAAAGGAAGGTAGGTGCGCTGATGGTATTACGACACGAGGCCGGCTTTTAAGAGCATTAGCACAATAGCAGCAGACGAGCAAATTGACTCTTTCTTTCGGGCTTCCGTGTGAGTGAACTTATTTTCCCAAGGCAGTACTAAAAGCGTGGAAAATTCAAGGTAATTGACAAGAGCTTTTTCGCAGTGTGAATGCTGGTGGGGTGGCGCTGTGACTGGTATCGATGGACATCTTGACAATGGCGCGGAAGCTGTGTGCTCTTCAGTTGGATAGGTTGGCGAGCAGTTACCAGTAAATCATGGCGGCTGTGATGCGTGTTTCCGACGTAAGTGAGTAAGCAGTTCCCCGAAAATAAACATAGTGCCAGTAAGGCGCCGCGGGCTCGCAAAGCTGGGGCTTCTAGTTGTACACTTCATCGTGCCACTAACACGATATCATAAAAAACACAGGTGCTTCGAAGGATTCAGTGTAGAAACGGACTTGCAGGACTGCCAATATTAGACGAGGGCTCTTGGCAAGAAAATAAATAAACATTATTCTTAAGCAACCACAATGCAAACAGAATAACAAAACAAAATACTGAATTACAAATGGAGACAATAGCCAGCAAAAGTTACATCGTATGTCCATCAAGAGAAAATTTCTGATTCTGATAAAAACACACAGTAAAGTCAACAGCTAAGCTCGCCGCGATAAGGCGGAGTCCTCAGTGCGTCATTGTTCTGGTGATGACGCAATGTGAGGTGGGGAGGAGCAGCGATAACAGTGTCTCCCATGCATAGACGTCCGCGAAGAAGACGCGGCGTTGTACTCAACGACAGTGGTCTGCTCGGCACCCGCTAATTACCCGGTGCCAATTTACGGAAGAAAGAGGGCAGCAGGCAACTGCAAAATGCCGGTCGACGATGGGCTCCAGGCAGCTGGCTGTCCAGATTCTTGGCATGCCCAAGTTTCCCGCCTACCGCTAGTCATTAGTTGCGCCTCGCCCGAACGTTTTCAGACCGCTTAGACCCCTCTTGAGCTCTGGTCCCAAAATTTCGACGCGTTTCAAGTCTTCCACCAGAACGTAGTCCTTCACAAGCATCGACGTCTCCCCTCTCGCCATCTCCAACGAGCGGGCCCTCTTTCTCCACCTCCTTTCTTGTGCTGGCCTCGCATTGGCCCAACTCATTCTTTCGTGGGGCTCAGTGCTTCTATTTTTGGGGGTGTGGTGATTTTTAGAGAAAGCAGGGGAAAGAAAAGAACTTGGAATATTGTTGAACACTTCGGGAAGCTCACCCTCATACAATAGAGTTCATGGAAGGGAATGAGGGTTTCAAAGGATCGGAAAAGAGAAAGAGGAAAGAATCAAGGGAGTGGGACACAGTCACTGTCGCGGTCAAGGCTCAAATACTACAAAGGCTGCACCTGTCCGGTCACAACCACGAAGTTGAGGAGGTGCTGGAAGACCCCGGCTGGAAGGTGTCCGATCGCGTGGGGAACGGGAAGTCTTCCAGCTTGTGGCTTGGCTAACCGAATCTCTGGAGAGCAGCCAGGAGGTCCTCCCTCGCGGTGTCGTGGTGGTGGCAACAGCACACTAAGTGTTAGAACGTCGCGGACCCCGGGCAGCTGGCGCAGTGGGGGGGGGGCGGAAGGGACGACCGGCGTCCCCGGTGGTGCAGGTGTACCAACGTTGCAACAAGACGGAGCGACCGGGCGTCTCTACTGATGTGTACGGGCAGGATACATGGGGCCTGACCATTGACCATTTCAGCATATAGATGCAGGGCCTCCACCACTCGGGCCAGGATAGTCCTTGAAGCATCGCATGAAACCACATCCCGAGAGGCTGGTACCCCTGCCTGGTGAGCAGCATCCTTAGCGAGGGCGTCTGCAACGTCGTTGCCCATGAAGCCCAAGTGCGGTGGCAGCCAGTGAAGTCGCAGTGGACACCCCTGGACCTCCACTGCATGATGCTTGGCCACCAGAGACCGCTCTACGTAGCTGCTGGAGCTGGCTTGCCTAGTCGGCAGCTCTGAGACAGAGGAGGGCAGACCGGGAATCCGTCAGGATGACGGCCATCCGGAGGTGGGTGCCCTGCTCTAGAAAAAGATCCTTGGCAAAGTGGAGTCCAGCCACCTCTGCTTAGGTGCATGTGGCCAGGAAAGGGAGGCTGCACACCTGGCTGGTGCCACGTTCCAGGGCCGGGCAGGCAGCTCCGGCTGTGCCCGTCGACAGTTGCACGGAGCCATCCCTGTGCACCAGCACAAGTGCGGCAGTGTCATCCTGCAGCAGGGCGGCCATATCTTGGTAGATGGCCTGGGGTGGAGGGGACCTCTTGCTATGGACCTCCGGCAATGTGGTGGCGATGCGTAGAGCCTGCGCGGGCGTGGGGGTGGTGGCTCCAGGTGGAGGCGGTGCGGCAGCGCGATATGGCTCTAGTAGGTACTAAGCAGCATACCCATGAGAGAGTTGGGCCGGTTGCGGTAGCGCTGGAGGAGTGCCGTGCCGTCCGGTGTGCCCTGCAGGTGGTGGATGTGGTGTAGTGCCACCTGCGGGGCCCGCATCTGGATACGCCGAAGCCTGCCTCTGTGTATGTCGCCTCCACCGGGGAAGTTCCGGAAGGCCCAGGCAAAAGTGGAAAGCCTGGCGCTGAACTACCTCAAGTTCCTCCCACTGGCGCGGCGTGAGTTGCACCAGAGGCAGAACATTGCGGATGGCAGACGACGCCATCCAGTGGGACACTCGAAGGACCACGGTATGTGTACAGCACTGACCACGCGTCAATAACCTTCACAAGCGCTGGTCGACCCTCGTTGTGTGCTTCAAGAGCGCCTTCACAGCAGGTAGCCAGGACAACTAGCAGTCAAGCAGGAGCCCCAGATGCTTGGCCCTGGTGCACCACGGAAGGAACTGGCCGTTCAAGGTGAGTGGCGGTGTCGCCTTGCGTGCCCTGAAACCCCACGGGTGGAAGACAAGGCCCTGCGTTTTCGACTCGTACATATGCTGGCCGCAGCTTTTCAGGAAGACGGCGACTGCCCACAGCGCCCCCTGGAGTCACGCCTTCACCTTGGAGAGTAGTCTCATTAGTCCATGTGCCCAGATGGCGGTGTCGTCGGCATAGACTACCGACCCACTGGAAACGCACGCCCAGCCGGTAGGCTGGGCGGGAGTGGAGCCAGGACAAGGTTGAAGAGGAATTGGTGGACTGCACTCCCCTGGGGAACCCCACAGCTGACTTCTCGTGTGCTGCTGGTTATTTGGCTAACGTTGACTCGGAGGGTCCGGTTGGCCAGGAACGCCCTCGCGTATCTCCGGACGTGCACCACAACACCCATGCCGTCGAGGTAATCCAGGACAGCTTTGTGGGGGACGTTGTCGAGGGCCGACTTCATGTCCACCAGGAGCAAAAGGCCACTTCTTTGTCATGGCGGGCCTGCGCCAGCTTAGACACCCCATCTATCAGGGAGTCTGCCGGGCAGCGGTGGCGCCTGCAGCCGCTTTGCTGCTCCTGGAAGACGCCCCGACGATCAGCAATCTACTGGAGGCGGGCCGGCACAGTGGTCTCGGATCAGCTTTCCAACTGCGGACGTCAGGGAAACCGATGGGTACGAAGCAGGCTGGTTGGGTGGCTTACCGACCTTCAGCATCGGCCTGACATGTGCCACCCAGAAAGAGGGTAGAAGGCTTCCATCCCTGAACACCTTGTTAAAGAACTGCAGAAGCGGCTCCAGCTGGGTGACGTGCAGGTTCCGGAGCGTCTGGTACGTCACCCGGTCTATACGGCGGGCGCTCCGCCGCTTCGGGCTTCGATCCAGGGCTGCCCGCCGCTACCGGAGTGCATATGTCGGCACCGCAAATGGCCACCACCTTCGGGTCTTGATTTGGCCCAGCTGCACGCTCTGCCGGCGTCCCTTGGGAGACGCCGGCAGAGCGTGCAGCTGGGCCATTGTGGCAAGTGAAGCCGTGGTGAACCGGTCGGCTAGCCACACTGCAATGGCCTGCTCGCTGACGCTCAAGGAAAGGGCGGAGGCCTGCAGAGGGTGCTGGTTGGGGACGGCAGGATGAAGCAAAGCCGGGAAGACTGTCCAGGCTTTGGTTGGATCCATACGCGAGTCCATGGACAAGCAGAGCGACTTCCATCTCTGCCTCCGCCGCTGTGTGGCTCTCCTTCTGCACGGCGCATCCTCATGCCGGTACACGGTCCAGTCTTCCGGGCGCTGAGGGCCATCCCCACGTACCCCGTGCAGTCTCTGGGCATGTTCCCGCCCCGTTATAGCCATCGTAGTTGTGGAAACGAGCGCCTCACATTACACACAAACACAAGCTGCGCAATGCAAATGTGGGTTGTGCCAGTTTGTGTTTCAAGATGATTGATGAGCACAAATACCACAAATAGTCGAGACACTGTACCTTACACATTAGTGGCTTCCACTTGAGCAGCACCTTACTCTTTCCACTGTTCTAGAGCCAAAACGTTTACCTTCGGGTCTTGATTTGGCGGTTTTCAACGAAAACCTCCACCCAGACTTCATCAGCCTTATCATTGGTATTCCTTCAAAAGCTGACTGAGGAGCCGAAGCTTTTTTCTTAATATTGCAAAATGGTCGATCACTAGAAACTTTTTTTCGTAAACACCCATAACTTCAACTGTCTCCTGATGTTTTAGAAATGCTCCGATAGCCATGAAAAGTAAACAGCCAATCGGCTAAACCTACATGTGTTACCAACGCAACCACTGTAGTAGCGGTCTACAGATACCGAAAAGACACCCCGTCGCCAGTGCCTCTTTCATACTTTTACTGAAAGCACCAGTTCGAGATTTTCAATTTTCGTCATTCTTGCAATCAGTTTTTTTGGGAAGACACGTCCCGCTAAGATAACTGCAAATGAAACAAAGAGTAAATGCAGACAAAAAACAAGAAAGCAGTAACCACCGTCCTGAGAGAGTCGTCTGTAAAGAAATGCGCCTACTGAACAAGATGCGGCCGGATGACCACCGACTTGGCAGTTTGAAAGTAGGAAATGATATTGAGAGTCATCCGGGATCCTACGCTAAGAGGGTGACGGAAATATCCGGAGCTCCACTGTGTCTCAATGCGACCAGTATTCTCACTGCTTGGAATGGGGCGAGAGGTGAAGCCATTCGCTCCCGATTACGTTTCACCATCCCAGTGTTGGGGACGCTGTGTAGAAGAGGGTTTCGGGTATTGATGGCAACGCTGCTGCCCTAGGTCATCCCGCAGAGGGGAGCATGGGGTTCAAAAGCTCCAAAAACAGAGATCCAAGAAAAGCATTACGAATCGATCAGAAATAAATGGTACCTTAAATAGGCCACTAAAAAGCTCCCAGCAAAGCGGCAAAACAGACCTGAGAAAAGCGTTGAAAATTTTTAGTCCTGCGTGGGCTCCGATGTGTGAAAAAACGGGACCTGTTAGTCGCATGGTGCAACATAAGGAAATTGGTTGTGTACTGTTAGCTTGGTGATAAAAAAGACTTGTCCTGCTCGGTCCAACAGACGCCCGATGAGAAAATAAAAACGTCCGGATTAGTTTAAGGATGTGCCCTTCTGATGGCAGTGCGGATAGGCACCGATGGGGCGACGTCTCCCTTTCCCTACGTTCTTACGCGCAGTCACCTAGCGTTGTTCTGCCATCCTCCAAAGACAGGCAGGAATGTGGCTGCCGCCAAGGGGGCCGGCATGCTGAAAACGTTTGTACTGGCCTGGCAAGCATCCTTTTATGCGGCGTCGGGAGAGGCTTTTGTCCCCTCCTCGTCGTGAGTACGGAGGCGACTGAGTCCAAGCCTTAAGTGGTATGCATGGTTTACGAGGGTGGAAAACGCAATTCGTGTGTTCAGTTTTTTTAATTAAGGCTGTGAGTGATAGATGGCTGAATCGCTCCGTGGTCGATTTTCGGTGCTGCCCAACCCTACGTATTTTTTTGCCAACTGCCAGAACAATAAATTCCCATTTATATAACTTAAGAGAGAATCGCCACAATAGACAAACGCGACATAAATAAACCTCGATAATGCCAACACTTCGAACGCACTATGACTAACAGTGCTTGAATGATACCTTGACAGTTTTGTAAAACTAATTATACAAAGGCAATTGTAGGCGGTTGTGGTTTTTGGTGTTTGTGGGAAAGGAACATAAAAGCAAATGTCCTGAGAATAGTTTGAGCTCTGCAGGGAGCTCATCTGCACATAATCCAGAGGGGGGGAAGGACAGTAGATTGGGAGCAAAATGATTAGGAACAGAGAGAGATCTACAAAGACATAAATAGAGGACAAAAAATAGGATATAGGGCCTTAAGTCCGGGCACATCAGTGAGCCACTGTGGCCCGGGCTACAGCTCATTTTGAAAAATCAGCAATAAAATTACGCTGTATCTTGAGTAACATGTACAATTTAGCCCGATGTGATATTTGAAAAGACGTTTAATAAAGGGAAGCAGTTTGGCATATTGTAATTTTTCCTGCCCGCTCTTAAAAATATCAAGAAATTGCACTGCGTACGCACTTAAGCGGTGGGCTCGCGGAGGCCTCCCGGCGGTTAAAGCATGATCAAGAAAACGCGTTGTGCTGGTAGTTGTTGTTGTTGTTCCTGGTGAATGGGCTCATACTCATGTGGGGGATTGCCCAGGAATCGGGCGTGACAAGGGCTAATGCGCCCGCTGAAAACACACGAAACCTAAACACCTCGCTATTTATATGCAAAAAGAAAGAAAATGGATTTGGTTGAAAGTTGTAAGTGGATTTTTGAGTAAAACAACTGAGCTTTTTATACCGGAAAAACTACATGCAAGAATCAAAGCTAACAGGGTTGGCGGCTGGTCTCGGAAACGTATGCATGAATGGCTGCAACCACCCCTCGGTGACAATATCCCTGTGATGTGGCCCCAAAAGATAGTAGTACGGGCATGGAAAAAGGCAGGCCAATTCGTCGCAATGGCGTGGCAAGATGACGCTGCCTTATCATTGTAAAACAACGGCAATGCAATAGGAAGTGCTCTAAAGTCTCCTGATCACCGCAGGCAGCACATCGGGATGATGAGTCTAGAGGAGCCCGGTGCACATAAAAGTTGAGTTGGAGGACTCGACATATGAAGGTAGTTAAAGTGACCTCGCATTGTCGATATTCCCAAAAACAGGTATACCAATTATGTTTTAAATGGACATCCTGCACTCTTGCTAGGCGCTGACAAGTACGAAACCTTGTTCCTGCTACAATGAAGGAAATAGAGCATAGGTGAACTGGATGCCCATATGGCGACGATCGCGAAAAGGAATCAGCCTGTTCATTTAGCTGTAACCCTTCGTGACCTGAAACCTCAGTGAGGCAGATGTCCCGCAAATGGGAAGGCAGAAGGATGTTGAATGTACGAATAAGAGCGGAAGTTTTGAATGAAGACATAGCAGAACAAACCGATAAGGAGTCAGTAATTATTGCTGCGTGAAAGTGCTGCGGAGGTACGTATTTTAAGGCCTGTACTAACGCTAGCAGTTAGGCTGGAAATATCGGTGTGAAATCATGTTCACGCAGCAAGACCGACGAGTAAAGGTGTGAACTAAAAATTCCCAAACCTCCTCGCTCCTCACGCTGGGATGCATCTGGTGCAACTATTGCATAATCCTTAAAGATTGCCAAATGGTTGTTGAGTATTAATGTTAAAAATTGTGACGTAAGCATGTTAGCGTTAATGGGGAAAATAATATGGAAAGTTATATGTGCAGGAGAAACGTTACAGGGCATTGTCAGTACTGCGGGAATATTGATGCTCAATGGTGAGTGTAACGTCTGGGCATAAACACACTGTGGTCGAATGTACCGAGGCCAGCAAGAGCTGAAAAAGAGCGCTGGCTGAGCAACCATCAATGAAAAATATCTGCTGTGTGCAGATTCAAAAATCCTCATAACCGTCTGTGCTGTTAGTAGCCGAAACCATCCTCACGACGACCGCCCATGGTCACCTACCCACGTTATTCAAACCAAGCATACTAACTTAGGGAGATTGGCCAAGACTGCAGCTATTGGAGAGCAGTTACAAAATAAAAAAATCCCTAGCGATCGTGCATGCATGCAACGCGATAACTGCCAAGTGTGCCGGCGCATATTTTTCAATACTAGCATGCTCTCCTAGGGAGATTGGCCAAGAGTGCGGCGACCGCCCGGCAGAAACAAATCATCGTAAAGGCCTAACTTTCGTGTCTACGTGCATCGTCACGACTTCCCAGCGTCCCCTGCGCGCGTTGGTAAACCAAAACATAACAAGATCGTTTGTCAAGCCAAGCACTTACGATGATTGTTCAAGATTGAGGTGACCGCCCGTTCGTTAGAAAAACAAAAAGTGGCCCTCTAACTACTCCTTTCGTCAGAAGTATCGACGAAAGCCGATAGTCGACTGGCGCCCCGGCAAGTAGATGTCTACCTTCTCTTCTGCGCTCACCTCTCATGCTGTTTTTCTGTCATCTCGTTCCGCCCGGGATAACACGCGAAAGGTTTTCTGAAGTCAATTCGAATTTACTGTGTTCCACTGCTCCAAGTCGGGTGCCTCGACGCCACCGTTGCCGTACGGCGGTGATGCGCGTACCGAGGCACCCTACTACAACGTTTTTAGAGCCACGTTGACCCACTCCACGAGCCTTCAAAGTGGCACACGGAACCTGTCTAGTGGGACATTTCGTTGCTGTAGCGTTTCATTTTTGAATGCCGTCAGGTAGCGTGGGCCACAGCAGGCGACGGTATTCTGCAGATGAAGTAGTATTTATTTGATATAACAAAAACAGAGAATCCGTGAATTTTTCCATAAAGGAACACTGCCAATATCGCTCATGTATTGATTTTCTGCCTTATAATTGCGGAGTGTCTTCGTGGTGAACAATGTTGACAAGTATAAACATTAACACCGGACCTATACGTCTTGATTTGCTGTGGCTACATAAGACTGTTGCACAGAGTCCGATTAACGTTGGCCAAGTGGCTGAATCGATTCACAGAGAGACATACAGACCGACCAAAATTTCTGCGTTAGAGTATCCCACGAAAGACTACCGTCCTTAAAAAATGCGTAGCGCTCGTCGGTACGCGCCTCGCGGCGACCTTCCCGAGTCCCCGGCGCACGCTTGTCAAGCCAGGAAATACCTACTTAAGCAGATTGGCTAAGAGTGGCCACAAAAACTACAGCGTTCTGGGTAATCGTGGCAAAACTTGGTCCTTACGTAAAAAACTCCAGCGAAGGCCGTAGTCGGGGCCACACATGCTCGGAACGAGAGCGACGCGTCATAACGCACTGCCCTGCGAAGTGAAGACCAATGTTTGAAACTTCCAAAAAAGGGGGCTCATACTTACAGCAACAATGATAGAGTGAAGGTCGCTGTGGCAGAGATAAAAAAATAAAACCGGGGCCAATCGCGGACATAAACAATTGTGATGGTTGTGAAAGTTGCTTACAGCTTTTAACTGCCTTGAAATCTTACAAGTTACAGTGAGCTTGCTTCATTTATTGCTGTGGTGATATTCTGGCTATATCGCCTATTCTATGTATAACTGTTAGGAGTTATTATCCTATTGTGTCATGCTTATGTCAATTTAATGTGCCTAAATAATTTGCGCACTCGTCGGTTAAATATAAAAAATGTGGGAACTGCTACGTTGTCAACATATAGGAATAACGGCCTGTGTCAAGCTGGTGTCAAAGCTTTGTGTCTCACCTCTTCCTTCTAAGAAAATAAATACGATGATGATGATCAATTTCCGCACTCGTCGGTTAAATATAAAAAATGTGGGAACTGCTACGTTGTCAACATATAGAAATAAGGGCCTGTATCAAGCTGGTGTCGAAGCTTCGTGTCCCACCCCTTCCTTCTAAGAAAATAAATACGATGATGATGATCACATTCTCCCAGAGTATCCAAGAAGCATCCGCCATAATCGGCCACCACAGCCAGAACCAAGTCATGCTTGGTGCTGGCTCACCTTCGAAGCAGCAGATTTCAACAAAAGAGCTCACGCTGGCGTCAGGTTTGTGCACAGTCTTTTCTACCGTCCCCAAGATAGGTGGTTGTATATTACTGGTCTTTCGAAATACCCAATTTATATTCACACTGGGCATTACTGGCTGTATTCGTTTGTACGACTTGCTATCAAATCAAACATTTTCGAAACAGGAAATTGTTATTTGTTTCTTGACGAGCAGATTCGTTCATCACTTTCTCGTGCGAAATTCCGTTATGAAAGTAAGCTGATGTTTGCTTCAAGCTATCGTCTCATCATGTTTCCCGTCTGCAAAAAAACTCGCTGTTTTGAGAACTGTTCTCTTGAAGTCCCGGATTCAGCCGCTGAAGAGGACACAGTCGTCAGTTTTCTGTAGGCATAAATGTTTCCCCGTTGCGTCGAAAAGGGAGAGATATGGCATCACTTGCTATTCCAGAATTTCATCTTCCTGGAATTCTCGCAGTCCTCTGCGCGAAGAACAAGCCTCAGGGATCGAAAGACAACCATGTGTATTTGAAGTAAGCTGAGCTGTGCAGTCATCCAAAAACTGGCTATTGGAGTCCCAGAAAGGGAGGCATTGGGAGGCAAGCATACCTGGAGCGTGTAAGCAAAAGCCTAAATGTTGAACCTTACTTGCCTATATGGTGTGTCGATTACTGGTTCAATCATCATAAAACTTGTCTCTTAACGCCGTACTTCCAAGTAGCATTACTCATGCAGCACCAAGAACCCCATCCGGCCGTTCACCTTTCGATACCCGTGTTAATGGTTTTTCAAAATTTGCTGGTTTCATTTGAACACGACTTCATGAGGAAAGATCTGGCATATTGCAGTCTTCAACATTACTCCGTATGCATCGAGCTGTATACCACACGTTCACTTATCCTTATTTAATATGTGCACGTTCATAAAGCGTCTGAAGCCCATTTAGGCTTGGAGATTTGTTCAAGTGCTCATTATTTTCAAGGTTATTCAGCACAAAATCTTCCTTGGGCCACCTAAACCCGTCCTGCATAGTCGCCCTATTTATTGGTGTTGATGTATAGATTAGCCAGCCGGCCTAAATATAAAATGCTTCAGAAACGAGTTTATATGGGCAAACGAACATTCTAAAACCAAAAATGTGGGGTAATACTTGACATTTGCCCACATTACTCAGGGAAAAAAACATCTGTTACATCAGGCAAAAGAGCAATGCTCTATAGGTACTACGCACTGTGTTTTGAATTTAAAAAAGATTTGCGCTTGATATATTCGTTAGGAAATAAAAATACGCGAGGAAACTTATATTCACACCCAGAAATATGCAACAGCTCTATCCCAACCCCCGACCATAGGTATGCTCTGTCAAGAAATCGCGGCCCATAATCACGTCATAAGTACATCCGTCCAAAACAGAGAAAGGAACCCTGATATCGTGGTCGACGATTGGGACGCCACAGATGCCCATTCCAGCGATCGCCGGTATGTCGTCGGCAACTTGAACTTGCGAAAAGGCTGGTGTGAGATCTTTTCGCAAGTGCGCCCTTAGGTTAGCACTCATAGCGGAAATATGGGCCGCTGTATCAAACAATGCCCGAACAGACATGCAATCAACTTTCTCGTCGAACAAATTCTCCCTTTTCGGCAGCATTTGGGTCTCGGACAGGAACGCAGCATTACCTCGGGGAGCTGCACTCAAGAGATTTCCTAGTCGAGGCGTGCGTCCGCGAGGTTTGCAAGGGAGAGCAGCGGGGCAGCGGAGAGAAGGACTGTCCGCGCTGGGGTAACGGGGAACCACCAAATCGTAAGGCTGAGTAAACGCATCGGCACCATTGCGTTGCTGGTAGCAGGTAGCAGAGGTTTATTTAAGAGTGCGGGACACGGTTGTTCCAAGTGTTTCGAGCGGAACAAAACCAGCAGCTCTGGCAATACCGGGCAACATGGCCGACACGGATGCAGGTAAAGCAAATCGGCCGATCAATGGGTGTTCCCCATTGAGCCGGGTTCCTCTATGACCGTGCAAATCCTCTTGGCGGAAAGGGATCGGGGACGACTGAGATGGCCCATAATGATAGAAGGACACGGCGTTGGAGAGAAATTTCCGCCTGGCAGGATGGCTCAAGGGGCCGGCTGGCTGCAAGTCCTTACAGGAAATATCGTCGCACACAACTGCATGGATGGCAGAGAGCGTCGGCAGATGGACACAAGCTACGGAGTGTTAGGTAGTGATCGGAGTCATGACCTACGGACGATACGGGTCACCGTGTCTGCAGTGGTTTCTGCTGGTATTGGGTGCTGTGGTGAAACCGGGGTCTCATATGAAGACGTTGCACGGGTATTTGTAAGGCGCATGAATTTCTGAGGAATTCGGCAGCTTTTTGCTTGTGTGAAGCGCTTGCATTCAACCAAAATTGAACTTACAGTCGAGAAGTCTTTGCACACAAGCAGATCGAATTCATCATTCGTTATTCCTTTCCAAATATGGTAAACATTATCCTACTCGGCCATGCGGTCGTTAGCTTTGTTTGGAAGGGCCAGTACGTCTAGTATGTCGGCGATGTACGGCTCAGTTGAAGTCTGCGCTCGTGACGCAACCTCATTTTTGGCAGCAATCTGGTGACCAAATGGCTTGACAAGGAGCTTAATTATCTCTCCATTGCAGCTGTCCCTACTAGTAAGTGTTCCTGAATTGCTATTGTTCCACGTCATCGCTGTACCTTTTGGGGTGGAAGGAAAGGTGAGCCATCATAATGGTGGGATGCCATCTATTGTGGCCACTCCCACGCTTACAAAAACACACCCAGTCCTGCACGTCGACATCGTCGGTGCCGTAAAATAAACCAGGGTCTTGAGGGTGGCTCAAGACGACAAGCGGCGTAGAGGCACTAGGGGTATAAAAATGCGGTGCCATGGTGGCGCCTTGAATATGACGCCCACTTCGAAGATCCGTCATCAGAACCTGTGTGCCAGGCGTGTCCAGGTCTCACTGTGCTCACGGAAGGGGCAGGTAGAGCAGGACGGTGCCGAAACGGCTCTCTTAACCAAATGGTACGAGGTAGACCGCTGTTTACAAGTGGCCGGTTACAGAAGGAACGAAAAAAGAGAGCGCCGCCCAAGCAAGGGGCCGAAGTACAGGCGCGTCTCCGTCAGCGTCTTCTTCATCTTCCCCACTTGATGATGATCCCGACCCACCGCTCGTCTCGCGTACCCTTTACAGCGAGCGTATGAAATGTCTCGAAACAATATAAGGCATGGAGTACGATGTCACGTTAAACGGGAGAAGAACCACATCAATTGTCACATACTGTGAGCATGCCCCATTTCATAGGAATGCTTAAATGGGTACCCAGCGACAGGGACGAGAGGTGAGAAAAAAGAGGTAAAGGGTTGAGAAAACAGGGAGCGAAGTGACTAAGGAAAGAATAATACACTACCGCCAACGCCATTTGCCGCTGTCGCTCGCTTGTAGGCTTGTTCTGGCTGGCCTAACGCGGGCGATGACAATGACGTCGCTGTTGCTGTAGTCGCCCCCGGTGGCCTGCGTGAAATAATTTTTTTCTTCTCGCTGTCGTCCGCACTAGCTGTTTGCTGTACTAATTGAAGTGCGTTTTTCGCGTCGCTAGTTGCAGTCGGTGCATGTGGTAACTTCTTAAGAAGTAGCGGCGTCATATCATAGGGCCCAAAAAAAAGCATGTTTAGTTTACAAATACACGACCTCGGCTAGAGTGGCCGAAATACGGGGTTGTATGAAAAACGATGGCTCCAAGGGCTGCCTTCTGACCATGATAGAAGAGAAGGCCCTCGATGTCAGCTCGTGAATTAGGTTGGCAAAAGCTTTTTAAGCGCGAGAATGACATGGAAAGTATTGCGTAAATAATGGCTCTTACACGACGGGTACCAAATGGTCCAGTTTTTTTGACAGCGTCTCTTCCTCTGAAGTGGTATGGACGTATCTGCTACGTGCCAGCTTCGCGAAAAATTAGGTGCTGGGTCGCTGCCGGATGGTCATGCTGCGCGACACAGGTCAACTTTCATCAAGTGGCCCGACCAACACAAGCTCACTCGGGATTCTGGGGGTGCTACATTTCCCGCTTACTCTTGCTGCATTTACAGCTGCAGATCGGGACTTATACTTATTTCTTTCCTACAACATTGCTGCATTCCCAACCGCTGCCACAAAACAATAAATAGAAAGTAACGTGGGCCCCCTAAGGCTTCAGCTGCCTTTCCCTAAGCTGCATGCCCTGCACCCTGGACCAACATTGCCCGTGCACGGCTCCACACAATTACTGCGCTGTGGATTGACTGAAAACGGCCTATATTAGGAGTTTGTGTGCACAAATGACAGTTCGGCCTAGCTGTGGCCAACGCTATCTTTCGGGGGATAGCTCTGAGATTCGAGTGCTATTCTCAGATGTCTGAGCCGTGCTGGTTTACTTCTCTTGCGTCACCATTCTTGCGTAAATTGTTCATTCAAAAGAGATGTCAAATTTGGCAATGTTTGATTTTAACCAGTAAACGTCGGGGTTGCAATAAAATATTGTATTTCACATAAATATGCATCCTTACAGTGTAGCTGCGAGATTTTGTGTTGTGTATTGTTAATAAATTTTTTACATACTTTGGAGAGCTAAAATATTGGCATTTGGTTGGTTCATTTTTCAGGTAATGGAGAGTAAGTGCACCTTCACTCATTTCGGTTCTATTGGCTATACTGCTTTCTTTATTGATAAGATTTCATAGTTTGCAGCCCCACAACTATACAATGACAATTTGGACATATACGTTAAAACTGCTTCAATTACAGCAAAGAAACCATTCGGTATTTTCATTTAGCACCCATCGGAACGTGACGAACTCAGAAGCGAACAAAATGAAATTACGCACAGCATGGATGATATAAAATTAGCAGTACGATTCTGTAGCAAGCTGTATTAGAGCCCACAGCCCGCGAGGAAGCAGAAAGCCATTTAAGAGAACGAAAACACGAGGAGGTGCAGCTGCGATGGCATAAATGTGCATGACTTAAGTGACGAAGGAGATATTGTACTAGAAAACGTCCCAAACCCATTTTATAGCATGCCCAAGAACTCTGCTTTGGGGACTTCAGAGCGTAGACCCGTCAGCCACCCGCTATTGTATATGAACCGCTTACAAGGTTAACAATATATTGCACAGCCGACAGTTTAACTTCCCAACACCAGAGAGAACAGGCTTTGTTTGCAAAAGTATCCTGAAAAAAGGATCATATCCCTGTCATCAGCCAAGTGACTATCGCGGGCGTCATTGTCTGGCTTTGAAAGTTTGAATACAGATACAAAAACACATCAGTCGATTCAGTTAGAAAGCTTGGCCGTACTGTTAGGGACAATTAGTGCTAAACCTAATTTAGTGCTCATTAAAGATAATGGCAGAACCCTGCTCACGGTAGAGTAACGAATGGCTAGAACACATGAGCTGGAAGTAGACGAATCGTGAGCGTTCATCACTACTTGGCAGGAGCCGCCCGCTGAAGGAAGCAATTGGCTTAGGTACAATCGGCAAGAACAATAGTATATAAATGCTGGCTACCGATATAATATGAAAGAATAGTATACTACCATTGCACATGGCTGCAAGGGTCGTACGTGGTATAAACTTTGCGCCTTACAAAACAGCTGGAAAGAAAACATTGGTCAGTTTAATGGGCCACAAAACGAGGGATGATAGGAGTGGTGCTCACAGACACGAAACAAATTTTCTGATTGGGGGAACAACCTCAATCTTAGGATATGGTAGTCCAAACTAAGAAAAAGAAATGGATTCACGAAGGGCATGTCGTAAGATGAAATCACAATCGGTGGCTACCATGTTATCAGGGTGGTGCCAAGAGACCTGATGAAAAGCGTATCGGGGTCGAGATATGAATTGGGAAAATCGGATGCGAAGACGTCGCCGGCGCAAAAATCCCCTTATCCTAAAGTGCACTCAATGAGCTCATGATTATTATCATAAAACTCGAAATTTCCATCACCATACACAGACGCAGAGTACTCCTTTTCATGTCACTACCTTCCTAAAATTCTGGAATGCAGAGTTTGCTTTCTGTACCCAATTGTAGTTGGTTTATATCAAATTTCAGGGGTTGGTAAGTGACGGTTGCTAGAAGTGTCTGGTCGCCACGTAACACACGCATATTTAAAGCACATACACTTGCCTTTGTGTCAGCAATGGGGGACAGAACGCGAAAGGAAAAGGAAACTAGTTGCAATTAGGACTCGGTGAAGGGGCTCTGGTTGCCGCACATTAGGGCATGGTACGCTTTCGTATGCATGTGTGACGAGGTGCCAAGTCAATCCGCCGTGCGCGGGTATGTGCCACGATGTCATGCGCGCTGATGATGAGAAGGCAGCGGGAGTGCTAGAAGGGGGACGAAACGGCGACATCGGCTTGAGCTCGGGATCGCGCTTGGAATTGCAAAGAAACCCATTAACGGCGCCCGTGCTACTGCGCCGAGACGTCGACAGCTCTTGCCGGGGCTACAGGGCCATCGCCACAGCGCCGGATACCCGTGTCTGTCGCTGCGCCGAGCATCCGCGCCTTGCGCCGGGTCGCCTGGTCGTCGGACCAACCAGGACGGGGCCGCAACCTCTTCGGGCAGACAACCCGTTAGATCCACCCCTATTACCTGTGCCTGCTGCCGCTTCTACCGTGCCGGGCGCCACTGGACCTCATCGGACGCTGCGCAGCAACGTGAGCACGTTCGGGTGGCATTAGGCGCTGACGCCGCACCCGACTAAGGTTACTAAACTAGCACGACTAGGACTGACAAGGACTGCTGTCCTCTTTCCTTTCTCTTAGTCTTATTATTGGTTTTTTTTTTCTTTCGCTCCGCGCACCGCGTGTTTCACGTTCCGACAATACAACCCCTGCATTCTTCGTCCATGCCATGTCTCCGACCGTTATGACTTCTGGCACGTGTCTCGGCTAACCCGAACTTCATCAAAACTGGCGTCCGCGACAGGACCTCTCAACAACATCTAGAGAGGACGACGAGATTTGCGACACAGTTGTTCCGGCTGGAGAAGCGACATGAAGGTTGAAAAGCTTGTAGCAAGTGGAAAGGAGCTAGGACTCCGTGACGCCGAGCTGCGAGAGTGGGTGAAAGCGGAACAAGACCGGTTGAGAGAACAAAGGGCAGCAGAACGTGAGGCTGTGAAGGCAGCAGCAGATCTGGAGAGTGCTAGGCACGAGAACCTGCTGCTTAACCTAAGGCTCCAGGAAGGCGCGCGAAATAACCCGCAAGCTGATGGCTATGTTGCAGGCGCGCCTCAGGCTGAACCAACGATTTCTGCCAGCCCCCACAAGTTTATACCTCCGTTCGACGAGCGTAGAGATGACCTTGATGCGTACCTGCTTAGGTTTGAGAGGGTCGCGCGCGCGCAAAAATATCCGGAGGACAAATGGGCCGTAGGACTCAGCACCTGCCTCACCGGTGACGCCCTCTCCGTGATAGGAAGGATGACGCCAAAAGATTCGCTGGACTACCAGAAGGTCAAGCTGGCTCTCCTTCAGCGGTTTCGTTTTACCCCTCAAGGGTATAACGACAAGTTCCGCCTGGCCAAAGCTGAGGACCGAGAAACTGGAACCCAGCTTGTTTCCCACCTCTCTGGATATTTGGACCGGTGGTTGGAGACGTCTGGGGTGCCCAAGACATACGAGGCAGTACGCGACGAGATGATCGCTGAACAATTTCTACGGTGCTGCTCCTCCCAGCTGGCAATCTTCATCAAGGAGAGGGAATGCAAGTCCACAAAATAGATCGCCGAAGCATGTGACCGCTTCCTTGAAGCTCAGAGGGTCGCAAACCTGGGCAAGTTCCGGGGCGAAATGAAAGAGCCCCATGTCGACACCCCTACCAAGAGAGGCCCCACATGTTTCATCTGTGGCAAAACCAGACATTGTGCTCCTGACTGCAGGATAGCAGCCCGTGCTGCCCCCTGTAAAAACTGCGGGAAACGGGGGCACAAGACGGACAGCTGCCGGTCCAAACCGCCAAAGAACAAACTGGTCTCCCCTTGCACTTTTGCAAAACGCCCTGGCGGAGGAGTGAATACGGACACTGGCGGCAAAGGCAAACGCAAACTGGCCCCCACACATTCCGGGGGTGAAGAATGCGAGCTCCAAAAAGGAAGCCTGGCAAGCAACATGCCTGTGGCCACCGGCCAGGTTTACGGGCGTTTGGTTTCTGTTCTACGAGACACCGGCTGCAACACCATCATCGTACGTCGGGAACTCATTCCAGACAGGTGTCTCACGGGCCAAGCGTCCATGGTTCTGTTTGTGGACAACACCACGCGGTACCTTGAAGAGGCATGCATCTACGTCAATACGTCGTATTTCACAGGACATGTTCTGGCGAAATGCATGGCCGACCCCCTGTATGACCTGATACTGGGGAACATACCTGGTGTTAGGGACACCAACAGTCCTAACCCTGCATGGAAGCCACAGCAACCAAGGCATCCAGCATCTCCAGCGGTGCTCGGTGGAGAAGAACATCCTTCTTCGGCCGACGAGAACACCAGCCGTGTCCATCAGAAGGTACAGCGTAACCGGCCGGCAAGTCCCATCAGGTTCGCCGGTGTTACCAGAAAAGAGATGCGGCAACAGCAGCAGCTGGACAAGACTCTGGCCAACTGCATGAAGATGGCAGCGACAAAGTCGTCTTCCGATAAGGAAAACCCCTGCAAGTTTGTTTGTGAAAAGGGGCTGCTGTACCGTCGGTACGCGTTACCATCTGGCCGCTTCAACCAGCAACTTGTTGTTCCACATCCTTTCAGAGAAGCGGTCATAAGGGAGGGCCATAAAGGAGTCCCAGATCATCACCGATTTTTAAAAACAACTAAAAAAATCATCCGGGAGTTCTACTGGCCAACCATTTACGGCGACCTCCGAAGATTTCTGAGAACTTGTCAGCCATGCAAGACGACAAATCCGAAAATCGAGGTGAGCATTGCTCTTTCGAGAAAGATGCCTACTGTTGGCCTGTGCGTAACGAAAAGTCTGCTGTCAAGCAAAACGACAAGCCCGTAGCGCACCGACAGGCCACGCCGAATAGAAGCATCTGTGCTGTGAGGTCAACCTGCTCAACCTTGTTTTAGCGTTTCGGCAGTGTTGTATTGTCCAGACGATGCTTACTTCCGGTTCACGAAATCTGTTGACTGTGCGAACAGTGTTTCTGTTTTGTTTTCCTGCACCACCTTTCGCCCACCGGTGCCATCTGAAAGTGTGCGCGACTCCGCCCCAGCAACTTTCTGAAGCCGGGGGTACTGTGACGAGATGCCAAGTCAATACGCCGTGCGCGGGTATGTGCCACGATGTCATGCGCGCTGATGATGAAAAGGCAGCGGGAGTGCGAGAAGGGGGACGAAACGGCGACATCGGCTCGAGCTCGGGGTCGCGCTTGGAATCGCGAAGAAACCCATTAACGGCGCCCGTGCTACCGCGACGGGACGTCGACAGCTCTTGCCGGGGCTACAGGGCCATCGCCACAGCGCCGGATACCCGTGTCTGTAGCCTCGCCGAGCATCCGCGCCTTGCGCCGGGTCGCCTGGTCGTCGGACCAACCAGGAGGGGGCCGCAACCTCTTCGGACAGACCACCCGTTGGATCCACCCCTATTACCTGTGCCTGCTGCCGCTTCTACCGTGCCGGGTGCCACTGGACCTCATCGGACGCTGCGCAGCAACGTGAGCACTTTCGGTTGGCATAGGCGCTGACGCCGCACCCGACTAAGGTTACTGGACTAGCGCGACTAGGACTGACAAGGACTGCTGTCCTCTTGACTTTCTCTTAGTCTTATTATTTGTTTTTTTTTCTTTCGCTCCGCGCACCGCGTGTCTCACGCTCCGACAGTACAACCACTGCATTCTTCGTCCATGCCATGTCTCCTACCCTTATGACTTCTGGCACGTGTCTCGGCTAACCCGAACTTCATCACAGCAAGCATACGGAAAAATGGGGGTAAGGCTGCGTAGTAATCAGCCATTCGCATGCCACAAAATTGACAATCTGCCATCTGTGAGCAGCCATCACACGATGCGTAAAATAATTGTCCCGTTCCAAAGTGGCGAACAGGTTTACTTTTATCTCAAGAAAGAGACTAAGCTTCCATATGCCTTGTTGGTGTGCCGAACACGGGCTTTTTTTGTTATCTAGCAACCCAAATATTCGGTCTGCAGTGGATCTAAGCCAGCGGACAATGATGATGATGTTTGTGCATTTACAAAGTAAATGCAGACAAATACACAAAGTATTTAAGCTAATACGCTGGCCCACACAGCAATGCCTTCATTTCAGTCTTCGTCTGCATAATTTAGTGAAGCCCGAGTTTTCAAACAAAAACAAGCGCACGCACATGCATACCAGAGTGCGTAGGTGTGTAGGTTATATTAGCATCCGTGGCCTATGTGCGTTCAAAAATGTAGCGTACCACCACCATCATTTAAACGAAATTCGTACTCTCCTATGCTCATATGATTGGTGTACCAAATTGGAAAGTACCGCAACTCAAGTTTGGGTAAGGTAGCAGTGGCGGACAATATATTGCCACGTAGCAAAAGACCACGCAGTTGTATCGAAGGAAAAGCAAGTTTACTACAGCTTAGTTGTGCTGTTCTAACGAGTCAAGGAGTACACAGGCAGCGTAGCAGCAGCCAACAAGGTGACGTGCGGAGTTTGGTTTTGGGAAATGGACTGCGGCGGCGTCTGCTCGGCGAGCAGAGATTGCTTCCAGAGCACAAATTCCAGAGATTGCGCGATTGTTTCCCGAATAGTTGAATTCCATCGAAAACACTGGTGACCACACAAGCTTTTCTAGCAGAGTAACGACAGGCAAAAAACTGTTCCTAACAAATTAAATAACCCGAGCGGCACATAAAAGAATGATTGGAACACTTGCTGAACTTGGCAAACAAATAATGCCGCCACGGTCAACCTTGTCGTAAAATAACACAAATTCGCGGCACTCACCCCCCTCCAAGAGTGAATCGACCCGATGCTAAAATAAAACAATAGTCCAAATAAACACAAGTGGTCTGTCATCTTGCGCAGTAAGGCTGTAGGCGAACCAAGTGGACGACTTCGGGCAGCATGTGTCTCGTCGCGATGTGCTGGAATCCCTGGCGGGAGCACCCTCGTAGATAAGATGGCCAACTCTTAGTTGGATTCTGTAGGGCCTTAAGTACCATAGAAGGAGCTTCTTACGCAGTCTATGTCATCTCATGGGAGTCCAAGTCCACACACGATTACCTGGGACGTACTCGTCGTATCGAACAAAGAGGTTGTAGCTCCGGGCAACTGCCAGCTGCTGGCTTCTAGACGTACGCGAGCAAAGTGGTTGGCTTGCTCCGCACGATGCACGTATCCTTGGACGTTCCCGTTGCAGTCGTCCTTGTCTACGTGAGGTAGCATGGCATTAGCATCAACGTTGGCTGTCCACCATAAACCAGCTCAAATTGAGTCACCCACGTAATTTTTGCACAGCTGTATTGTTCGCGAACGTAACATTACGGAGTATTTCGTAGCATGTTTTATGCTCAACGTCGACGTACACAGCATATCGGCAGTTGTCTGGTTTAGTCTTTCGGTTAGTCTATACATGTGAGGGTGATGCGCCATCGTATTCCGTTGATCAATGTTGCTGTAACACAGGAGCTCCCGAGTGAATGCCCTTCCGCGGTCCTTAATTTGTACTTAGGGTGCCCAAGTCGCACAACAAATTGATCGATAAAGAACTTTACGGCTTTTTATGCAGTCTCCCTTGGGAGAGCGGCGCTGTTTGCTGAGCACGTCATGCAGTTGGTCTCTACGATATAAACTTGTTCTCGGATTGTGGCGTAGGGGGCCAACCCAAAAGGTCAATTCCGATCTGCTGGAAGGGCCGCGATGGGACGGCGATCGACTGTAGAAGTCGGGGGGGTCTCGTCGGTGGCGTTTTTGTCACTGCCTGTCGGGGCAGATCCGTATGTTATAGGTAGATCACGTGTGAGGCGGGCCAAACGTAGTGTGCCTTGAGTTATCGAATAGTGCGGGCTGAGATGTCACGAAGACGGGTCGTCATGAGACGATTGAAAAAGTTGATCCCGAAACTTTTTGGGGCGGGGCCGGTAAAAAGAATATTTGTTGTCTTTCGTGTGTTGAAGCTTTCTTCCCGAGGACAGAGTTTTTGAGGTGAATTCAGGTAACCTGCTCGTGAAAACCCTTAGCGTGCTGACGTTGCCTCCTTTGAGGTACTCGATCATGACGCGTAACTCGAGATCCGCATGCTACTGGGCGGCTGCGTCGCTATCCGTCACGAGGCTGAAGAAAGCGCTGTTTCATCGGATTCTTGTGGTGGTGGGTCCGAAGGGGACTCAAGAGAGGCAGTCGGAATCTTCATGTTTCTTGCATGATTTATATAATATTGTAACGCTGAATTCGTGCAGGCGCAAACTGCACCTACCGACCGCTAGAAGGTTCCTTCAAATTTGCGAGCCAACACAGCGCGTGCTGGTCTGACTCAACCTTAAACGGTCTGCTAACACGTATGGGGGAATTTTGAAATGGCCCAATCAATAGCGAGGCACTCTTGCTCAGAGGATAAGTAGTTTGTCTCTTCCTTCGACAGACCACGGCTTGCATAGGCGATTACGTTTTTGTAATAGCTTTGCCTTTGGACAAGGACGGCACCTGAACCTACGTCGCTGGCGTCCGTGTGCATTTCTATTTCGCCGTTGATGTCGAAATGAGCGAGCATGGCCGGGCTTTGAGTTGTTGTTACATCTTGCAGAAGGATTTCTATTGGGCGTTTGGTAGATAATATATTTGATAGAGACCAATACCTCTCAATTCGCGGCTGTTACACGTTGTGAGTGTCTAACGGTGATCTTAGTCTAATTGCAGGAGATGTGTACAACATTGATCTGTACAGTTAACTCACAGCCTTAAGTATGGTGGGGTAAATTATACATGTTAAATTTAACGTTATATTTCCGAAACGCTTGCAGATATCCGCATCAAATTTGTTGTGCGGAGACAAGATGCCACTGGGTAAAACATGAAGCACTCTGTCTGGGTCTAGACTGTGTATCTTTTCTTGTGGCCCACTCCCAAAGTTTCAGGTGTGTTTGTTCATTGAATGTACCTTTTCTCTGGAACAAAAAAGAGGAATGTGATGATGATGCGCTGTGTTATTCTAAATAACCATTGGTTTTATCTGAACTAAAGACATTTGATACTTTACTTGGAGTGTGGGCGCAAAAAATACTGTCACGTCATGCACGCAGCTGTAAGAGGGTGCCTTGAGGTATAACTTTTTTTGCAGTAGTAATCTTTATGTTAACGTAATTGTTTTAGTTCAGAATATTTGCGATTAGCTGTAGAACATGTGTGGAAAGTTTCACTGTAATCAAATCAATACTTTTCACAAAAGGTACATTGAATTTGAAGAAGTTACAAAAAACTCAATTTCAGAAAAATAAAGTTTTATGTTTGCGTATTGCTCAAGTATGCTTAAAATGAACCAGGAGAATACATTTCGCTGCTGGCTTTTTTAGAGGTGTTTTTAAAACGCTTCTTGGTGTTCCTTTTCGCCCGTCGTCTTTCTTTGCTTTCGACGGAGCCATAGAATTCTGCCCAGTCAACACGCTCTTTATACATCCTGTTGAAGGCAATTTCACAAAACACACCTGGAACAACAATTCCAAGGGCCTCCAGAACTGCTTTCCGCGAGGAATCGCCATCATTGTAGTATGCTACAGCATCATTAGTAGCTGTTTTAACCGTGTCAGCGCTGACAAATGTTGTCTTGGGGCAGCGGCACCAGATGAGTTGGTTCAGTGACTCATTAGTGTTCTGGGTTCTTCCATGGAGACTTTTTCTCAGAAGAGCTGGATCTGACAACGCCTTGAACACTGGCTTGAGGACATCCGTCACTGCTTCAGGAATGTTGTGTTTGTGGGAGTAGGTTTCGCTTCCCTCAACAAGGCTGCGATTATACCCACACCATGAGGATGGTCCTTTTAGGCAGAGTCCGTGCTGCGGCTTGGCATCTTTTGATAACTTGTGAAAGTATATTCCCCATACAGCTCGTCTCATGTTATCTAAACTATCTACATTTTCCCGGATAGCTTTGCCACAGTAAACCTGAAGGGAGTCGATGTCCTTTTCTGAGAGGCGTCCTTTCCCTGAAAGTGGCCGACCATCGGCGAGCTTTTTCCCTTTCCAATTTTTTGATGTTCCTGAGCCTCATGCCCATTCGCTTCTGCACGTGTCCCACACATTCATGCTTTTCTATGGCCTTCTTGTAGGGCTGTGAGTCTCTGACAGAAATGTATGCCTTAGTGTCTCCATCACCAATGTAACTTGTGTACATTAGCTGGTGCGTTTCAACAGAGCGTCTAAAAATTTTTACTGCTCCAGAACATTCAATTCCACCAGTAGTCCATCGTAGGTAACTTTACATTCACTCATGTTGTCATCTGTGTGAAGGTTGCGAGCACAGATGTGGCAAAACATGGATTCTACTTCAAAGTCCAACACCTTTCCTGTGTCAGCCGATATTGCTGCTACGACACCATGTAGTGAAGAATAACCACGCTTCATCCATGTTCCATCCACTGTGACCGCAGTTTCCAGGTCTCCATCAGAGTAGAAGGCCTCTTTCTTCAGTTCTTCAGCAGCTTTTGCCATACTATTTCTAACTGTGGTGGTGGATGCGTCAAGAAGCCTTGCGTTGCACGACGCAAACTTTGTTGGTGGTGGCGGTAGATTCAGCACAGCACACATGGTGCGACCCGATGGCAATCCTTTTTCGCAGGTACGAAGGGCGTACACGAACCTTTCAATCACTTCAAAGATGTTGCCAGAAGTGCGCCTGGATGTCTCGAGCACATTGCAAGAATCGCACTCGCTGCAGGTGACATTTATAGAGGACGCCAAACCGCTACGCCTGTCAGAAGCCTCTTCCAAAATAATTTCTCCCTTGTTGCCCTTTTTACACACAGCAACGTTTTGCAAAAAGCTACGGAGAAGAGCGATGTCGATCAGGCGGTAACCAGTTGTACATGCGCCGTCTACGTCAAAAGATGCACCACCATGCCTCTCACCTAGTTTCGCGAAGCTTGCGCTTCGTCGAGCCGGTTTGTTGCTGTCTTGCTTTGTCGTAAACCGATTACCTTTAAAAGTTCTCTTTTCGGTCCATTTGTTGGATGATTGTGCCATCTTCCGTTATCGCAGTGCGTTTTAAACTCGAAGCAAAAGCAACGCGACCACGACCGTAAACGTGGGAACAATCACAAAAATAGTACATACTACAAGAGCACCACTAGCGGCAAGTCTCTTAAAGTTAGTAATTTCAAAAATATACGCTGATTTATACGCTACATATACTGAAAACACAGACGCAAGCAAAAAAAACGTGAAATAATGCAGTGAGCCGCGAAAAACTACGCTAAACATACCGTCCTCTGAACCGATGTCTCAGCTGTGTCCGCCATTTTAAACGCCAGGGCGCGCGGCACACTTCGGCGCGGAATTTAAACCGGTTTGAGAGGGCACTTGACGACGCGCTTCCACGGTGTTGTTCCTCATACTGCACTCGGTTTTTCTGCGCCAAAATTGCAAATTCGCTTTTTTGGCCGATTTACCCTACCATACCCCCTTAAGAAAAGCAGAAAGCTTTCGTTGTCTGGGCCTTAGTATTCTTCATCACGCTCATGTACAAGAGAATGCCTTGGGAATGCCCCAACCATTGTTTGGTTACCCTGTCTAGGTGTTCTACTTGTGTCGAAACACTAAGTTAAATACACTAAGGGGAAAGTGGAAAACCAATTTGGTGTACTTGCATCCTACTGCACGTTGCGTTCTCCGTTAGGTGTTCACTATGCCTAGCCTCTCTACTCAAGCACGCGACCTACAAAACGCGAATTGTTAAATAATTTTAACTTGTAACATCATTAAAATGGTCATGAAACAGAAATGCCAGTTTTGTTGACTCGAAACGTTGCCGCAATAGAGTAATTGCGAATCGGAACATTGCCGCAATAGAGTAATTGCGAGAGAAATTTTACGTGAACTTTCCTGAATTAACTAGATAAAAAAGAAAACACAGAACACGCACACGAGTGGCGGGTTACTTCTCGAACTAAACCAATGACGTATTTTGGGCAGCTCGTGACGGTTGTCCGAGGCCGCCAAAATTAAATAGAGATGACAGGATTGCCGAACCAGCTATTTGTGGGTGGTATTTGGTGGATAATTTTTTTAAGCAGTGATAGTTTTGTGGTATACAGAAGCTGTGAAAGGTTGTGTAAACAAAGAGGCTTGTTGTGTGGCAGTTTGCCCCCAACGAAGGCCTAGCATATCGGCCGAAATATTTTGGACATGCGGTTTTAATGAAAGAACGCGGATCTGAAGTTGTAAATTTTGATGGATGAACATTGCCCTCGTCTTCCCATTCGCTTGGTTTCTGTTGTTTATTTTCGTTATATTGTATGTATTGGAAGTAACCGCTCCAGGTAGGGCCAAATTTCTGGTCTGCAGCAATATTAAAAAATAACAAAAATAACAAACTCTCCCATTAAGGCATTAAGGTGGGCTAGTTGGTTATTTGACTGCATTTTACTATCAAAAAATATACACAGACGAGGAAGAAGTACACAGGACCCTCGCTAGACTAGCGAGTGTCCTGCGTACTACTTTTTCGTCCGTGTATATTTTTCGCATGTAAAATGCAGTCAAACACAGTATTCGGGTGCAGAGGGCTTGTCTGACACGACAGCAGGCCCACTTATATCAGGGACATGGCAACATACGTGGCCCTTTTACCCTACACATAGTTTGCCGCCACTGGTGTAATAGCTGGCCCAAGCCCTTCATGATTTACCAAACCAAATATCAGCCTTCAGTCGCAAGCAGCTGTAAAACACCCGACAACACCTGCGGTCAGGCGAGCTTAAACAGTAGAGGCTGCTAAGAATCTCAAGGTCCCGACAAGCCCGCCTCTGGGACTTGAACTTGGCTGCACTCAACACATGAACTCTCTGTAACAAGGGAAGCTTGACTGTACTATTAACACTCCTGGACGTTAAATGGGATGTGTTTAGGAAAAGTGAATTTTGAAGAACAGAAGAAGGCTTCATAGAACTGACTAACGGACATGTTCAGCGCTATCGTGGACGTAACGAAAAGGAAGAGCGCATGGTAGAATTTTTGGTCCGTCAGGAGATAGCACGGTACGTGGAAGAATTCCTCAGTGTTACTGAAATAGTCGGAGTCGTTTTCATCACGGTTAATGGGCGATGCAAGTTATAGATTATACCAACAGTAAGTTACAAGGATGGGGCCGTAGATCGTTTCTAGGAAGACGTCGAGTCAGGGTAGGAGAAACATCATTGGTAAATTTTTAAATGGGCAACTCACAAAAGTCGAGGATATACACCGGTTGTATTTCCAGGGAAAATAATCCGGAAATGAAGATAACGTTCTTCGGCAAGCTCAAGAGCATGAAATCGACATAGAGTAGTCCTGGTCTATACGCCAGCGACGCTGGACAAGGAAACCTACTGATCCTACAAGCTTAGCTTACGACGTTCCGCCATCAACTAAAGAAAAAACGGAAAAGGCGATCAAGGGCATGAAAAGTGGAAAAGCGTCATGGGATAACCATAGACCTTCTACAGGAAGGTAGAGGCGTAATACTAGACCATTTTGCCAAACTATTCTCAGTAGGTTTGAGGACTTTAAGGTACCAAAAGCATGAAAAAATGCCAACACAGTTTTTATTCAGCGAAATTGAGATAACAAAGATTTTATAAACTAGTGACCAATCAGCCTTCAGTCAGTTGCACACAAGCTGCTTACCAAGATATTACCTATTAGCATAAACGGCAGCCTATATACGGAGGGGAAACTTGGCGCGGTAATAAGCAAGTAGAAAGCAAGCTTGGATCCGCCCAACGAGTCATGGAGCGAATAATGTTACGAGTAATGAGTAGGGACAGAAAACGAGCAGCCTGGAATATTGAGCAAACTCGAATATAATATAATATAGGTCAATTTAGGAAAAATAAATACACTTGGGCTGCCCATGTCGTACGAGGAACTGCCAAAAGGCGGACAGCAAGTGCAACAGAATGGACACCGAGAGGCGGGACTGGAAGAATGGGAAGGACATTATCTTGATGGAGAGACAAAATAGGAAAACTCGGAGGCGTAGAATTGACTCGGGTAGCGTGCGACAGAAGCGGGTGGAGGTAAATGGGGGAGGTCTAGGTCTTGAAGATGACCAAAATAGGCTTTTGTTGATGATTATCACCTGATGTTTCACGTAACGAATACTATCAACCGTAACAAAAATGAGGAGATAAAACTCTGGTTCAAAGCAAACAAAGTGCAATCACAGGTCTTTGAGTAGTATCGCTGCGGAATCTAGGAAGCCTCACCATACCCAACGTGACAAAAGGGGCTTCTGTCAAGTAGCAGCAACCCTGGTCAACATACTACCCCTAGGTTAGGCAAGTGTCCTGCATACGTTATTGCTGGCGTCAGCATGATACAACGCAGCGGAGGAAATAAAGGTTTCCCTTAGGCTTTATGTCCTAAGTAAATAAACCATCGTTACATACCGGAAATGTGTCGGGCCACAATAGAACACCAAATTGTTTACATAGGCGAAACTTTTATTTTTTAAATGGCATTTTCAACAAGAAGTTACAAATGTCTTGTTCTCTTTATGAAAAGCCAAAACACTGGTTTCACTCGTTTTATGATTATATGCTTTTTAAAATACAACGTTTGTACCATTATCTCGCGTTTGTGTTCATCCTGGTAATGCTCGCCGCGATTTCGCGTTTTCGTTTAGCAGCCGAAGGGTACGTATGAAGCGCCCAAATTTTCAATAACAAAATTTGGCGGCGTTCTGTTTAACTGAAACCGTCGCTTACAACTTTTGGGTGTTTATTTCTCCCTTTGCAGAGAAAGCGGTTGGAAACGTCGCATAGGGCTGTTCTTACTATCCGCCATTGCCGTTGGTCTGGCCTCAGTGATTACCTTGGCAATCGCTGCTATGATGTTTCAGGTTGAGGCAAGTAAGTTGGTGCCGCATGTATTCAATGGTTTTTGGGAATTGTACAAAAATGACATCGTACAATACGCCATTGTTAGGTGTATTTATCCATCCGCTGCTATCTCTATTTTCTTTCAGATTTACTAATCGCCTCCGCTTGCTTGGGTTCTTGATTTCTCGTTTATTAGCTACCTTGAGTCGGCCATGATGATGTTCATTAAAACACCTTAACTTCAAGCGGTGATCCCTCAAACCTCAGAGTTTGTTCGTGTACTTCCCCAGAAGTACACGAACAAACTCGAAGTCTGAAGGTCAATGTTCGCTGGCTGTTTGAAAAAATCATTCATAACTTATACTACACTTATCAATTAGTTGGCAAATACTCTAAACAGCTGTTTCATTGGAATTTTCCATTTTTTCTCCATGTACTTCCTTGGAGGTGGGAGAATAATATACTTGGTGAAAAAGCAAACCAGGCTACGACTCATCTGACGCCATTTTGGACATGGGAGCATTACTAGTTTCAGAAATGGACAACAAGAAATTTGCCCCCAGGTTGTCCAGCACTTCATTCTCTCATACCGGTGTAATAAAAATTGTATGAGTGGAGTCGAGTACGTTGACCTTTTTAGACTGCCTCGAAAGGTGAATAGAGGCAAGGCGGTAAAGCTGCCAGTAAAGAAGGCATTGAACTAAAGCACAATGTCGCTGGTAGACCAGAGAGGTGGATATCGCCCTCGCCTACCAAATTGAGCGGTGAAAATGCTGTGCAACTGCCCGAACGGGCAACCTAAAATCCATTTTTACGTTTCCGTTGAAACATTTGAATCCACGCTGGCGGCTTTTCGCCGGGTATTTGAACGACAATGTGGAGCGCTCGCTGAAAGCGACTACCTATCCCGAACATGCGGTCTTCTGAGTTTTGAAAAATTGGATTTGTTCTATTAAAAGCAAGACTGCAGACGCTTAAACCACAGCTCCTACGACGTAGTGTTTCTTCGATCATCTCTAGAGAAGCAAGTAAATTAAACCACTGATTTGTTTTTAAGTAGTTGCGTCGGCCGTGAGAGAACACTTCGGATTCCACTCAGGAAGATCGAAGGGTTCAAGGAGAGACCTTGCTCATGACGCCGCCCAAAGCTTTGGAAGCAGTAACCATTAGACGAAGTCATCACTTCCTAAATTCCAACCAAGGCAAAAATATTTTTTTCGGCAATTCCTACACTTGTAAATTGTGTGTTTTTAAAAACGTAAGACCAGTTTTATTACATAAATGCACGTGTAGGAGCTCCTAGCATGCAATATGTCTGGAATCATAATAGTGTCACGATGCCAAAGACGACGCAGCTGTGTTCAAGCAACCCAAGTTTATAGGAGCGAAATTGTGCTCCCCTAACAACTCAATAAACACACACGCGGCGAAGCAGCAGTCAGCAGAGTGACGTCTGCAAGCGAGCGTCAGCGATCTGTAGGCCACGGCGTCTGCTCTGTAGGCTTTTATCTGTCGGCGCGAGTGTGTCTAGAATCGTCGATTTACATCTAGAACATTGTAGATCAAAGATTGTTGGAGGCTAGTGTCGTTAGGGTGAAACGCTCTCCTGAATCAGAATGAGATATCCCGTGTGGCATAAAAATAAGAAAAATTCCCCAGCACCCCCCCGAGGGGTATTGTGAGGATGCAGAAATGCATTGGGTGCACCGATGAGTGTGATGCGATTAATGGCAAAGAGACAGGCGAGAGTGTGAGCGTAATCATTCATTTATTATTGATGAATCAGCACCTGTTTGTTTTATTGTTATACTTGATGGCTACAATCACCGCATTGTGGTCGCTGAAGTGCACGGTCAAAGGGTCTTTGAGAAGCATGCGCGCGTCGCAGTTTCGCGTGAAGACCAGATCGATGCAACTCCCGTGAATGGTAGTGACTTCCATCGTTATCAAGGCACCAAGCGCGCGCTCCCTGCATTTATATACAGTCCGAGCGTGGACAGGAGGAGCGCCCGAGCTCTTTCTCCGCCCGAGCGAGCTCGCATTCCAAACAGCTCGTTGCCTCGAGTCAGCCGCCCGATGCTCATGAAAGGGAGTCGAGGCGTGATGAGCCGCTTTTCGACCGCGTTCATATCGGGAAGATGCGCCGGCCGAGGAGGATAACGGTAGCCAAAACTCACGCAGCCCTCCTCTTCGCAGCTTTGTCTTCTTCTCCTTCTTCTTCTTCAGCGGTTCCCCAACGGGAAGATGACGATGGTGGTTGAACGCGAAGCTATCGCGTGATGAATTGTTTGGTTGGCCAATCCCTAGGGGCATCTTGCCACAATCATCATCAGACGCGTTGCGGACGCCGGCCAAGAGACGCACGACAACCCCCGACTATAATGCAATTCTGCATTAAAATGGAACACGCACATCGCTTGAGACATTGATAACATAGCCAGGCGCGGCCAGCAAATAAGCACAAAACATAAACAAACAAACCCAACGCCTAGTTCGCGGCATTACTCCCCCTTTAGCAGTGCATCGACCACATGCTAAAATAAAACGAGTCCGAACAAACATGAACAACAAAAAAAGGTCCATCATCTTGCGCAGTAAGGTTTGAGGTGAACCACGTGCACGATTTCGGGCCGCGTGCATCGTCGTGATGTGCCGGACTCACCATCGGGGACCACCTCGTAGGAAAGTTGACTAACACGTCGTATAATCTGGTAGGGAGAGAAATACTATCGGACAAGCTTCTCCCTGTGTCCGCGTCGTCGGATGGGTGTCCAAACCAACACACGATAACCAGGGTGGCACTCGGCTTCTCGGCGGCGGAGATTGTAGCGTCCGGCATGCACGAGCTACTGCTGAGTTGTACGAACTCGAGCGAGCTGGCGGGCCTATTCGGCATGCTAAAGGTATCCTTGGACGTCCACGTTCAGGTCGTCGTTGTCTACGTGCGGGAGCATGGTGTCGAGCATCGCAGTCGGCCGTCTTCCGTAGACAAGCTCGAATGGTGTCATCTGCATAGTTTCCTGGATAGCCGTGTTGTACGCGAACGTGACATACGGCAGGACTTTGTCCCAAATCTTATGTTCAACGTCAACGTACATAGACAGCATATCCGCGATCGTCTTGTTCAGACGTTCCGTTATTCCGTTCGGTTTGGCGGTGGTACCCCATCGTTCTTCGGTGATCTGTGTTGCTGTAGCATAAAATTCCTTGCATCAGCTCCACGGTGAAGGCCGTTCCGCGGTCCGTGATTAGGACTTCAGGTACTCAATGTGGCAGCGCAACGTGGTTTTTGGAGAACTTGGCGACTTCTAGTGTAGTCCCCCTCTGAAGATTTGCGGTCTCTGCGTAGCACGTCATGTAGTCTGTCGCTACGTCAATCCCCTTGTTTTTGGATCGTGACGTAGGGAACTGGCCAGGAGGTCCATTGCAATCAGTTGGAAGGAACTCGATGGGACGGCGATCGGCTGCAGAAATCCGGCGGGTCTCGTCGGTGGCGTTTTTCGTCGCCGGCAGTCACGCCAGTTCCGGGCGTAGTGGGTAATGTCAGAGGTAAGGCGGGACCAGTAGTACCTCACCTTGATTTTTTTTCATACTACGAGCTGTGCCGTCGTTGCACAGGTCGTCGTGGCACGCTTCCACAATTTCGACAAGAACGTCCACGGGGATGACAAGGAGGTATTTCCTTCTCGTTCAGGGGCTGACATTCTTGTTCACGGGGACGAGTTTTTCAGGCTGAATGCTGGTAAGTTGCGTTTGAAAGCTTTAGGCACGTTCACGTTGCGTCCTTCGAGCTAGCCGATCATATTGGTTAAGTCGGGGTCGGCACGCTGCTGGGCGGCATGGTCTCTCACCGTGACGACTCCAAAAAACGCGCTGTCTTCATCTGAGTCTTGCAGTGGTGGGTCGACGGGAGCGCGGGACAGGCAGTCGGCGTAGGAGTGTTTCCTGCCGGATTAGGAGACTATGGTAAGATCCAACTCTTGCAGTCGCAAGATCCGCCGCCCAAGACGGCATGAGGGGTACTTCAAATTGGCAAGCCAACACAGCGCGTGGTGGTCCGTCACAACCTTGTATGGTCTACCATACACATATGGGCGCAATTCTGAAATCGCCCATGTAATAGCGCGGCACTCTTTTTCAGACGCTGAGTAGTGTTTCTCCTCCTTCGACAGACCACGACTGGCATAGCCGAATACTTTCTGGCAACTGCTTTGCTTTTGAACGAGATCGGCTCCCAAGCCTACTTCACTGGTGTCCGTGCGCATTTCCGTTTCGGCGTTTTCGTCGAAATGAGCGGGCAAGGGAAGGCTCTGCAGGCGTTTTCGCAGCTAGCAAAATGCTTTTTCTTGAGCGTTTTTCCACGTGAAAGGGGTGCTATCCTTCGTCAAGCCCGTGAGTGGCTCTGCAATGCGTGCGAAGTTTGCGACGAAGCTCTGGCAGTATGCGCACAGTCCGAAAAATCTTCGCACGCCGTAATTGTGTTTGGATCTTGGGAAGTCCGCTATAGCTAAAGTTTCTGCCGGGTCAGGCAGCAATCCGGCGGCGTTGACGACATGGCCCAAAAACTTGAGTTCCTCGTAGACGAAACGGCACTTCTCAGGATTCAGCGTTAACCCCGACTCGCGAATAGCCCTAGTACAGACTCCAATCTAGCAAGGTGTTTGTGATGATCTCAGGGTTCGGTGGTGGGAACCACAAGACGTGCACACGGAGTCAATGAAGACAGAGGCCACAACACGAAGGTGAAGCGTAGTTGCAATATATTACGCGGAGCGGGAGCACGGGGATATTCAGAACGGGATCGAAAAAAAAAGAATAAAACTGAGAAATAAAAGAATGAAACACAAATTGAGAGGAAAGCGAACTAAGTCCTTCCTGTCGCAGTTCAGTGGCGATTCGGGAGAAAGCGCACAAGCTTAAAAAAAACCAGAACAGTCTTACTCGTGCAGTCCGTTGTGACTCGGTCGCGAGTGGCTCGATAGCTCCGCGCTGACTGCCAGGCGCAGCAAGAACGGCAAGAAATCTTCGGACGTCGGCGTAGATGTTTGGCCAATAAAAATCCCGGAGAATTCTTTTAGTTATTTTTAGGAAGCGATGATGACCTGGTACTCCTTCATGAGCCTTCTTCATTACCGCGTCTCTGAAATAATGCGGAATTACAAGTTGCTGAATAAGGCGGCCTGATGGTAAGAAGTACTGATGGCACAGGAGCCCCTTTTGCCAAACAAACTTGCAGGGGTTCTCTTTATCGGAAGAGGACTGTGAAGATGCCATCTTCGTGCAGTGTTCTAGCGTATTCTCCAGCTGCTGCTGTTGGCGCATCTCTTTTTTTGTAACGCCGGCGAACATGATGGGACTTGCTGGCCCCTTATGCTGTACTTTGTGATGAACGCGGCTGGTGTTCTCTTCGGCCGAAGAAGGATGTGCTTCTCCACCGAGCACCACTGGAGTAGCTGGATGCCTTGGTTGCTGCGGCTTCCACGCAGGCTTAGGATTGTTGGGGTCCGTAACACCTGGTACGTTTCCAAGTGTGAGGTCGTACAGGGGATCAGCCATGCATTTGGCCAGGACTTTTCCTCTGAAGTATGGTGTATCCATGTGGATCGAAGCCTCTTCAAGTCTTCTTGTGGTATTGTCCACAAAACGGACGATTGATGCCTGGCCTGTAAGGCAACTGTCAGGGACCAGCTCTCGTCGCACGATGACGGCGTTGCTGCCTGTTTCTCTAAGAACGGTAATTTGTTGACCATAGAAGTCACCGGTTACAACTGGCATACGCATTGCAGCACTTTTTGTTTGGAGCTGGCATTGCTTTTTACGCTTGGAACGTGATAATGCCAATGCGCCTTTATGCCCGCGGTGCTGTTGCGGTTTGTCGTGACGACACGTCCCGAAAGCGCAAGCCCACACCTGCTCTTTATCCGGAGGCTTAGAGCGACAGCTGCCTGCGTCATGCCCTTGTTTTCCGCAGTTCCAACAGCGGACATTCCGTTCTGCGATCCTGCAGTCTGTGGCAGTGTCCAGTTTTCCTGCATAAAAAGCAGTTAGAACCTTTCTTGTATGAAAGGTCTGCTTGCGACTCTTTTCTTTCGTCCCTGGTCTTTCCCTAGTTTGTGAGACCTTGTGCTTCGAGGAAGTAATCGCAAGCTTCAGCCATTTCTTCGGTCGACTTGCCGTCCCTTTCTTTAATGAAAATCGCCAGGTGAGACGAGCAACACTTGGAAAATTGTTCCGCGATCATCTTGTCGCGTAACGCTTCGAACGTCTTAGGAACACCAGATGTTTCGAGCCATCGGTCAAAATAACCAGAGAGTCGCCTAACAAACTGAGTTCCTGTTTCGCCGTCCTCAGGTTTGGCCTGGCGCAATTTGTCATTATATCCTTGAGGGGTAAAACGAAACCACTGATGGAGTGCCAGTTTAACTTTTTGGTAATCCAGCGAATCTTCTGGCGTCATCCTCCCGACAACGGAGAGTGCGTCTCCGGTGAGGAGTGTGTTCAAGCCGACGGCCCATTTATCCTCCGGCCATTTTTGAGCTGCAGCGACCCTCTCGAACCTTAGGAGGTATGCGTCCAGGTCGTCTCTGCGCGCATCAAATGGGGGGATAAAGTTAAGCGGGCTCGTCGACATGACAGGCACAGGATTAGGTTGGGCTGCCACGGAGCCCTCAGCTTGTGGGCTGTATTGCGCACCTTCCTGTAGCCTTAGGCTGAGCCTCAGGCTCTCCTGCTTAGCGCGTTCCAGCTCTAATGCGGCCTTTAGAGCTTCCCGTTCTGCCGCCCTTTGATCGCGCAACCGATCCTGCTCCGCTTTGACCCATTCCCGGAGTTCAGCATCGCGGAGTCCCAGCTCCTTTCCACTGGCCACTAACTTTTCCACCTCCATGCCGGTCCTCTGTCACCACGCCTATTGGACAAGCCTCGTGACCTCTTCGAGATGTTTTTGAAGAGGTCATGTCGCGGACGCCAATTGTGATGTACTCAGGGTTCGGTGGTGGGAACCACGAGGCGTGCACACGGAGTCAATGACGACAGAGGCCACAACACGAAGGTGAAGCGTAGTTGAAAAATGTTACACGGCGCGGTAGCACGGGGATATTCACAACGGGATCCGAAAAAAAACTGAGAAATGAAAGAATCAAGCACAAATTGAGAGGAAAGCGAACTAAGTCCTTCCTGTCGCAGTTCGGTGGCAATTCGGGAGAAATCGCACAAGCGTAAAGAAAACCAGAACAGTCTCACTCGTGCAGTCCGTTGTGACTCGGTCGCGAGTGGTTCGATGGCTCCGCGCTGACTGCCAGGCGCAGCAAGAACGGCACGAGAGGGATCCATGCGCTGTTGCCCGGTGAAGTAAAGGATCCGGCTGGTGACAAGGAGGTAACCTGGCGATGTCCCGGCGCGGTCGCACGGGCGCCGTCGATGCGTGTATTTGCAGCTGATGCAGGCGCACCCCGAACGCTCGTCCGCCCAAGAGCCCGGTCGCGTTCCCCCTCTCTTCGTCTTCTCTGGAGGCGCATACCCATTAGCGAGTGATTGTCCTCGTCTCCTTCCGCTGCTTTCTTTTCTGCGCCGGTTTCCTGTCTGAAGCTCATCACATTGTTCGCGAAATTTCCGATGAATACGGCAACGTTGTCGATGTATACGAGACAGGTGTGCCACTTCAGGCCAGCACTTCTTTAGGTTGCTGGTGCCGTGCACAGCTCGAATGGCATCACCTTGAACTCGTAAATGCCGTCAGGGGTTTAGAATGAAGTCTCCTATTGGTCTCGGTAGTTCAGTTTAATTTGCCAGTAGGCGGTCTTCAAATCCATCGATGCGTAGTACGTAGCAGAGAAGAAGTGGTCGAGTAGTCGTCAATTCGTGGCAGGGGAGTACACCTCCTTTTTGGTGATTTTGTTTAGTCGTCGGTAGTCCATGCAGAACCTAATGTACCGTCTTTTTTCTTAACGTGTACGACCGGCGCAGCCCCGGGGCTTTGCCAAGGTTGTATAATCCGGTCGCTTAGTGTGTCGTCGACATGTGTCCGGATGGCGTCCCGCTCGCGTGAAGAGACGCGGTACGGTTGCTGTCGGGTAGGTCGGGGCTCCATCTTCGGTTATAATTCGGTGCTTCGCTAGAGTTTACTGAAGTAGTTTTGAGTTCGACGAAAAACACGTGCTTTAGCGACGCAGCAAACCCAGCAATCTGTCCCGGTTTTCTTGCGACAGCGCCGGGTTCAAGCCGAAAGGATGCGGCAGCTTGGAAGAATCTGCGCGTGCTCTTTCAATGTTGGCGACCGCGATCAGTTGACTTGCTTCTTGGGTTTCTTAGAGGAACGCAATTGCGGCGCCCTTCTTTAGATGCTGGTACTCCTCGGTGATATTGGTGACCAAAACGTGGGATTTGCATTCCTTAAAGTGCGTAATTCCTCTTGCGACGGAGGCACCGCGGTTGAGAAGCAACCTGTGATCACACTCTATACTAGCGTCGATGTCAGGAGAGCATCCTCAATGTAGATGGCGATCATCATGCTTGCGAAAGGTTGGCAAGGTGGCGTGACCGTCGGCGATTTTTGCAGCAGCTAGGTGTTCGGCTTTCGGTGGCAGCGTCGAGGAAAAAGTTATCGACTTGGTCTGCAGATCATTTATTGCGCCGTTGTCCGTCAAAAAGTCCATTCCGTGAAATACGTCGCGGGAGAAGATAGGTAAAATGACGAACGCACCAGGGTATGTCGTGCCGTGTATGGTAACCAGAGATGTGCACGTTCTACTTGGCGATACAAGATGGCCTCCTGGGTTGCGTATGTCCGGACCGTCCCATTTGGTGGTATCTCTCTTCAGCTTATACGCGAATGATCCGCTCATCACCAAGTAGTCCGCTCCGGTGTCTATGAGGGCGACTACATCAAAGCCGTCGATGGACAACTGGACGTCGGGCGCCGCCTTCCTTGAGCTCCGGGTGCGTCGGGGTGTCGTATCTCAGCTTGTGCGTCTTGACGGTTGAGAAGTACGCGTCATGGTTATCGTCATTGTCTCATCGGCAGGCTTGGTCAAATCGTGTCCACGTAGCGCCATGTCGTTGTCGTCGTGTTTGGGGGTCACGGCTGGGTTATATCGGGTGGTCGGGCTTAGGGCATGTCGTGAATGGTGGCCTTTGGCGAGTCGTTGCGTCGTTCGAGGGTTTTCATTTTTCCGCCGTTTGTCAACTTCATCTCCAGAAGTTGCTGCTTTTAGTTTCCCCCGCGTGGGCTTGGCGACCTTCGACGTGCAAAATCAGCATTTCTACGGCGGTTGGGCAACTGGTATGGGTAGGGCGATGGCGACCGGTTGGAACAGGCTGGTCCACAATTGGTGTTGGTCAGGTATTCTTTGATCTCCAACGGGCGCTGGCCGGACCGCGGGCGGAGTTCGTCAATGGGGAACCCTCGCAAACCGAGCCTCTTGAAGTGGCAGCAACGGTAGATGTTGCCGGCCTCTCCGCAGTGGCAGCACAGAAGACGATTATCTGGCGTTCGCCACATGTCGGTATTTCTCGGGGTGGGGGGTTGCACCACAGGTGGTCGCGCCGGCGACAGGTGGACGACGGTATGGAGCTTCGTGACGATTTGGGGCAGGTGGGCAAAGTCGACGGGCAGCAGTCGCGTAGGTCCTGGCGTTGCGGCTCGCGGGGTGCTTCTGCCGTGGTTGATGTTCCCAGGGCTTGCTGCACTCTTCCCTAATGACGTCGGTAAGGGAAGCGACTTGGCGCTGCGGCGGCGCTGGGAGCAGTTTTCGCTGCTCCTCCTTCACTACTGCGCGAATAGCCTCGCGTAGGCTTTCTGTCCGAAATCCGCATGCTGTCGATGTAGTTCGCGTTAGCCGCGCCAAGAAAGTTGCGGCCATACTGCTTAGCACGCATTTCAAGGGCCTTCGCTATTGTGCGAGCTTCGGTCACGAATTTGCGACGGTTTTAGGGCGGGTTGCGGACAAGTTAAGCAAATTGTTCCTCCCTCACATCGCGCATCAATAAGCGTAACTTCGTTTCTTCTGCCATGCAAGGGTCAGTCCGCTTGAAAAGCCTCTTCATCTCCTCGACGAGCACAATGCTTTCATTAGGTTGTTGTGTCCGCGTCTGCAGCAGTACGTCGGCCCGCTCTTTTCGGACAACCGCGGTAAACGTCGCTAAAACCTGCCTTTTGAAATCGTTCCAACACTGAAGAGAGCTGTCATGGTTTTCGAACCAGAGCCGTGCTGAGTCTTTAGGGTAGAAGAACACTTGCCTCAGTGTCTCCGCACCGTCCCACCAGTTAAACAACCTGACCCGTTCGACTTGATCCAGCCATTCTTCAGGATGCTCAGAAGGTTACCCATGAATTGAAGCGGCTCCTTGGGTTGCGGACGGACGAGGGCAGGATTGGTAGCGCTGGTCATGGTGCCTGCGTTAATCGTGGTGGTTTTCACGTCTTCTTTCTTCTCTTTATCCGGAAGCAGCCCAAACTGTGGCTTAAGACCTTGCTGTCAACGGATGACACGAATTGGGCTGGCTTGACGCCTTCAAGAGGTTGTTGGGAGCGTAAAGGTGCGTACCCAGCACCTTTACCAGATGTCACGATGCCAAAGGTGGCGCAGTTGTCTTCAAGGAAAACAAGTTTTTTGGAGCAAGCTTGTGCTTCCCTAACAACTCACAAAATACACAGGCGGTGAAGCAGGAGTCGGCAGAGTGACGTACGCAAGTGAGCGTCTGCGATCTCAATCCCACTGCACCTGTTCTGCAGGCGTTTCTCTTTCGGCGCGAGTGTTTCTCAAACCGTCGATTTGCATCTACAACACTGTAGATCAAAGAAGGCTGTTCGAGGCTAGTGACGTTATGGCGAAACTCTCTCCGTATCAGAATGAGATTGCCTGTGCGGCATAAAAATAAAGAATGGGACAGCGCGCTTCGCCCGGGACAAAGATAACATAGCCGAGCGTTGCAGGGCAGTAAAAGCTAAACATAAACAAACAAACCCATTGCCTAGTTCGCGGCAGTAGTCCAGCTGGAGGGTCAGTTTGTGAGACGCTTTATAGAGTTAAATTGACCTACGAGAAGACAAAAAAACTTTCGGTTAGATCAGTACATACATATTTAGCTGTTTGTTCTTTGTATCGAGCTTTCGAAACAGTTTTCTGTTCATGATGTAGAAATTAGAAGGCTTTTTTTCTTCTATAGAGTCACAAATGTGCACCTCAAATGACGTCCGAACAGTGTTCTTCTTGCGAACATCGCTTCTCAGGTAAAGAGGTAATCCGCCGTTGTCTCCCCCATTTAGGCCGATATTATGAGAAAGATCTGTAGCAGTACTACACGCCTAAAACTGAATTCTGCAGTGACTTTGAGAAATAGCAACATCCCATACCACTCCTGTACAGGTAATTGATATATTAACACCTGAAGGCAACTATTAGCAATGAGTAACGGGTGATTGCGTACATAGTGGCAACAAAAGCATCAGCGCGAAATCCAATTTAAGGCGGTGTTAGCATATCTAAATGCTCTAACACAGAAGCGAAAGAGAATACGGATGTTTCGATTTTATACCAGAAATCCCTCAGAATAGATGAAAAGACGAAACGTGTGGGCATTTGCGAATAATAACTAAAATGACAACCCTCGCCAAAGGCTGACTTAGCGTGTCATTGCATAGAAAATGACAACGGATGCTTCCGATATGGTTTATTTTTCATTTATATACTTTTAGGTACCCTAAGGACCCAAGTGGCCATTACATAGGCGAGAATGAGTTAAAAGCTAACGCAACATACAATATTGTAACAAGAAAAAATCAACACAACAAAAGTGACACACAATATAATAAATTCCCAAAAAGTATACAATACAACGGTAAAGTACAGGGTTAAACATTTAAAAAAAAATGAGCAAAAGTGAAAGAAAATCTGGTATTTGAAAAGCAGGAATACAAATTTACAGCCTAGAAAAGAGGAGAATGATGAAGACATGTTGCAGAGTATTGTGAATCGCTAAAAAAGCTTATAGTGCGCTTTCAAAAGAAGAGGCGTCTGTTAGGACCACTAGGCTACTAGGTAAAAAATTTCATTCTTTGACTGCCAATACAAGGGGTGAGTTCTGACATTTGTTTGTTCGATCTAAAATTTGGCTAACTTTGTGAGCGTGGTCGGTGCGTACGGACTCATAAGGTGCCGGGAGGATATATTTGCGAGCGAATGGCGTGAATGATGGTATAGGGTGTGGAAAAAAGTTCATCATGAAAACCGCTGGTGTTGGGGGGGAAGGGGGAGATTAGCTTCGTCATTCAAGGCAGATACTCTCTGTTATCTTGATAATGATGACAGAAGGAAGCGCGGGGCGTTGTTCTGTACGGATTCAAGCATGATAGTGAGACACATTTGATAGAGGATACCAGATCATTTGCGCGTATTCTTGTGAAGGGCGGATAAGCGTATTATACGCGTAAAGCCGTGTCTCTGAATTAGCTAAATAAAGGCGCCGCTTGAGCAGGCCTAGCTTTCTACACAACTTTGATGTGATTTTTTCTATATGGGGGCCCAGCATAAATCGGAGGTGAATTTAACTCCAAGATATTTGAAGGATGAAACTGATTCAATTTTGGCATAACCTATTTAGTTTTTATAAGTTTCTGATCTTGTCATTGAATAAAATCGCACATGGTTAGTTTTTGTTCACATTTATTTTCATGAGCGATATTTCGCACCATTCAGTGAGAGTAAATAACTCATGCTTGAGCGTAGAAACGTCATCGGGAGTTACTTTTTTGTATATATTACCCAGTCGTCGGTAAAAATACAAATTATAGAGGACAAATTACGTGTGAGGTCGTTTATATAAATTAGAAATTGTGAAGGTGCTAGTACGAACCCTGGGAGACTCCCGTTGAGACACCCAGAGGTTAGAAACGTGGTCGTTTAATATTACAGGTTGCCAACTGTTTGTTAAAAAACTGACTTGAATACAGTCGGTTGTTTTGTCATCCAGAATAAGGTTACAAAGTTCAAGCATTACGCGCTGATGTGGAACCCGGTGAAATGCTTCAGACAACTCCACAAAAATGGCATCGGTACAAAGCAACCTATGCTGCGAAACGTGGAAATCAATGACCAGCTGAAAAAGTTGAGTCTGACACGAAAAATGTTTCCTATGTTCGTGTAATTGCTAACAAAGAAGTTATTCTGGTTGAGGTCGGTTACAACACGCGTGAATAAAATATGTTCTAGCATCTTGCAGCTGACTGAAGTAAGCGAAATACGCCTTCAGTTAGGAGGATGAGACCTGTCGCCAGATTTGAAAAACGGTAGGGTATGGCCGAATTTTCAATCGTCTGGCAAGCAACCTGAATCTAGGGTTTGCTGAAGCAACAACGAAAGCAGGTCACCTGAGTAAGGAGAACTTGCTTTTAAGAGCTTCGCTGTTATACCGTCAGGACCGGGGCTAGTCCTGGACGCCATGTGGCTGATAGCGCATGCCACTCCTTGAGCTGTAATTACAATAGGCGTAAACCTAGAAGCTATGCTTTGTTGCGACAGCTTCAAGAGTAAGGTAGAGGCAGCTCGATAGGGAAAACTTGCGCAAAGGCTCTGTAAATCCTTCGTCACATTCCTATAAAGATAACTTATCCCCGGTTGCATTGGTTAAGACGTGTACCGTGTTTTTGTTCTTCGGGTTTATAATATTCCATGATTTGCTTGGGTCAGTTTTTAAAATACTTGGAAGTGTAACATTAAATTACTTATGTTCTACCTCATGTATTGTTTAACCAGTAGAGTAAAAATCTAATTTTGCCAGTCATCAGGATTGTTGGTTCGAGTTCACTTTCTTTTGGCCTTTTTTCCTGTTCAAAAGCCGTTTGACATCACGGGTAAATCAAGGGTCGTTCATCCTAGAGCTTATTACCGTTTTTGGAACACAAGACCCTAGTATTTGTTTTAGCTTGTCACGAAATATACACCAGTCAGTTACGCAAGCAATGAAGTTGCGAATGGCATTACATGTGGAATTGATGGGGAAGTGCTTATAAAATATGCACATGTTCTCAACTCTGGTTACTGATAATAAAGTTGTCGTCACATGCTCACTGAAATTACCTGTGGTGAATGAAAAAGCCGAGTGTTGAAGAACTCCCAGGAAGAGCACGGCAGGAGGGCGTCGTCAGAATAAATCCAATACATTCACATAATTTACGTAGAACAATGATGTGAGTAGCAATCTTTACGCCTTGTGTAGTCGCCTGTTTCTCCGTGCGTTTCTGTTTATCTAAATACCAAATGTATTGCCGTCTTTATTGCCATTTTTCAACAATCGCCCCCGAACAGAATTCGTGTAAGCGGGACAAACTACCTCTGCGAAGGCACAGCTCATGAGCGAAACTTAGTTAATGTTGAGCATCCGGATGCAGGCGGTGTCTTTTGATCATTTTGTTCAGATTTTGGTCTTCTCTATCTTGTAGATGTGGCCAGTGTTTCGACTCTCGATCTGTGTTTCTTCTGAACTACATGGTCTTGTGATGATTCGCAGGCATATATTTTCGTGCAGTCCAGAGTGCGGGCTGAATTCATATGTAGTTTTATTAACGCCTTCCATGTGTATCTTCAATGCTGGCTGCAAACTTCAATGTCTACATCTTGTCCAGTGTGGACGGTCGCGGTACGACGTTCCCTATGTACCGTCTGTTTCCGGGTACCTTTATTTGTCTGGTTAATGATGGTGTCACCATGCTGCTGGCAGTATGTTTCTTGGCATGGTTAATATAGAGGAACAAGTGTAGTTCTCTGCTGGGCTCCTCAAACTGTTGTGAAAACTTCCTTTCGCCGGGTGAGCCTTTCCTCTACAAGTAGCAATTTCAAGCAGTTAGAGCATTGTGGACCAGCAATCCTTGTGGTTTAGCCACCCTCTTTTGGTTGTCTCTTTCTTAGCAGAAGGAACATTGCGTGGCGTGAGAGCGGCTGCCATTATATGTCCGACGATTTGCTGCTGATATCGGTGAGTAAACTCTGTATACTTTTTATGTCGTACACATGCTCGTCATTGCAGTTGCCGTCGTAAACACTGACGGAACTTTCTCATATTGGTGGCTTTCTATTATCGTCCTTTAAAAATGTCTCGACTCCTTCCTTTGCTTACCTCATCTTCATATAGCCCTCATCTTCCCCTCGTGCAGGTATTTTTATATAAGCTTTACAGGATTACTCACGACCGCTACCTACACTTGAGGCTATATTCAGTAAATTCAGGGACGTAAATGTCGCTCACAGCAACAATCCACGATATTTCCTACCGATGCCGATGTAGACGAAGTATATTTCTGGGACTCTTTAAGGCCTGCGTTTAATTCCTGAAGTGTCGTTTCCGGCATCATGGTGTTTTCAGTACCGCGCAAAGGGTGCACAGTTGTCTGACGTACCTTGAGGGTCGTCTCCGCAATGTGGCCACTCATAGGAGGCAAACGGCAGTGTTAAGGCTGCGGATACAATCATAGTTGGAGTTCCTTTCGCTAAACTACCAACTATTTCAATGGTCACTGATTCCGTTGAAGCCGATCGTGCCACATGAAAGCCGGTCTCCTCCTTGTGGCTTTTGCGGTCGCTTGTACTGCTGAATCACTTTCTCGGAGATGTTGCCCCTTCTCTTTTTAGTTTCGCGGAATGGGTACACTGAGACGCCTCTATTTTCACCGTAAAATGATCATTAAAGTGAGTCAATAGCTACACGATTCTTTAAAGATTCCAGGGTATAATGGTGTTGGCCATCAATCCAGGTTCCTGAATCCCGGGCATCCAGCGCCTCACAGATTTCATTTATTCGGTCGGGGCAAGGCTGGATCCTCGCTAATTAAACAGAGATCGGTATGTTTTTGGTTTGCTACAGCATTGGCACTTCGGGGGAAGTAAGTTTTGGATTTATTTTAGAAGTCTTTTCTGAGCAACCTTTCGGCGGTACATCTCTCTCGACACCTTCTCCTCGCTTCGGGGTAAGCAATGCGGTCGAGGAATAGTTATCGGCTCCAAGGAACACCTCGTCATATCGTTTTATGTTCCGGGCTTGGGCACCATGAGTACGCCCTTGAGGTGCTGTGGCTGGAAAGCCGTCCTGATAGAGCGGAGAGCTCACACCCTTACTAGACCCCTCCATACTAATAAAACCCTTCATCATAACCCACATGTTACAGCGTAAGTTTGAATTCAACTAGCCCGGGTGCAGCGAAAGGGCCTGCCATTGCACCATCTGCGGAAGTTACGATGATAATGACAAAACTTTATTTCACCCAAACCGGTGAAGGGAAATCTCCGGAGGGGAGATTTCGGCAATCCTTTCCCGTCAGATGGTGAGCAGGAGCTCGTGTCATCTCGTTCAGAGCACCATCTTCATTGCTCTTTTGAGAGGTTTGGGTATAGGCAGCTGAAGGCTACAGGGTTAAGAAAGGTGTTGGACTGCAAGAATCAGCACGCTATAGATTGCCACTGACTGACGGAGAGCTACGCCGCAAGGTATTTCAGGCGCCCTTGCAATAATGAGCGGTTATGTCTCTATATGTCGCAAGCTGGTCCCTGCCCCCTTTATTGACACTGCTAATCGAGTTCGAGGCGGCTCCCGTAGCTGAAACCTCAGACCTCCTCGTGAGCATGCTCGTTACATGGCAAGGACAAATACGTAAATACGGAGGTCTCCGCGGAGTTTGGACGCAGCAAAGGGTTGAATAAGGCGCTGAGCTTTGGGGTGTCTTGTATTCTTCGCAAGGCTTCTAACGATGGTTTTTGGTTAAGTCATTTTTTGCGGCTGTGGAGGATGCGGCGAGCACAATGGCTGCTTCCTCCTCCGTCTATGGGGAAACTGTACCGACTGACCCAGAGGCAGTAGAATTACCCTGCTGATCTACTGGAACTTTTGCTATGACTGGTGCACATTTCGAAGATGCCGAGAGACACGGATGTGCGCCGGCTGACTGTCAGTAAGCATCAACTTTTACCATGTTTGTAGGCGTACGAGATGTGAAGCTGTCGGTGGATTGTGCGCCGCGGTGCACCACTGGGTAGCCGTAGCAGTTGCACAAGTTCGTTCGCCTCGAGGAGCTCTTCAAAGCTTTTATAAATACTTGCCTACGGAATGGTGGGGGCATGCAGCTATGAGAATGTCAACCGCCGGTTTCCAAGCCTTCCGAATAATGCAGTCAGGCTTATTCTATCAGCACCTATAAAAGAGAGAAACGCCGCGACTTGCAGTGATTCTGTGGATAATAAATTATTGCACACGCCGTACGAGATTTACTTATTTTAGACATTGATACCTATTCGCTATGCGAGATAACTGCCTTATTTTTGTAGCGCTCAGGTGTAGTCCTTTAATTGTTTCTGAGCTGGAGCCATCAGTTAGTATTCAAAGGCCCAATACAGTGAGGCGCGATACTCGAGCTGTGGTGTGGCTTTATACTTGCAGCTCGATGTCGGGGGTAGTTTGAGGGCGTCTGCGCCCTAGAAATGAAGGCAGGTAGAAAAGGAGTTCTTACTTTTGAGGAGAACGCGCAATTCCTCGAACGGTTACGTAGTGATGAACGATGTCGACAGTTCTGGGAACGTTTCTTGAATATCGCCATCCCCATCAGTACACATTCTTAGCCTAATACCATCGGCATGTAAAATATGTTGTAGTCCTAACAAGGGGTTCAGCAGCTGTGGATATACAATCATGACCTCCTTGAACAAGAAAGGGTACACAACGGAGTCGTGGGAATTGCGCCTACGGTCTACCGTAATAATGTCTGATTCCAGACCGAGCGCTACAAACCTGGAAGTACGTCCGGAAAGAAGTTTTTTGAGGTAATCATAGGCACGTTGACAACGCCGAATTCAGTAAAATTGGCCTGTGTAGTTTCGAGGCGGACGTTTTCAAAGGCATTAGTTAGGTCTAGTCAAAGCCGGCCCCGGTCTCCAGCGGAGGGGTGCCGTAGCCATCGATTACCTTATGTTTGAGGCGTAGCATGACGTTTTGCATAGTAAAGTCTGGCACCAAGTCCAACCACGGTGTGTGGATAAAGGCGCAGGTTTGCCCTCAAGCGTTAAAGGCGGGACGATCACAACTTGTTCATATATTTTCTCGCATGTGACGTTAGAAAGATTGGCCTGAGCGTGCCATGCTGAAGACGTTTGTTTTTGTCATGAACTGGCCTGAGCACGGGAAATACAAGAAGCAACGGCGGGGAAAAGGCGCAGCAAGCGTGCGAGTGGCAAAGTGAAGAGACAGAAGCCAAGATCGAAAAGGGGCTCGAGACAAGGAAGAAATAGGAGGAACGAGGCTCAGGGGTTCAAGAAGGATCGAGAAGCGATCGAGGGCAACCAGCGGAGCGTCTACACCGTGGTAGCCTGGCGGACCAGCGGCAGTCGACCGAACTGCGGGTACACCGATCCTGAAAAGATCCTGTGCCCCAGCGGCAGTCGCCCGGACAACGGGAGCGCTACCCCAAGCCCTGCTCGTGTTCCCGCCGACCAGCGTCTCGGGCAGACCAACGGTAACGTCGTCATGGCGAGGTGACTGCCCTCGGATGCCGGGGCCACGCCGCGTCAACGACAACAACCGGCAGCGGTAGCCGCCTCGACCGGAGCTTTTACTCGCCGCCGCTCCCGCCACCGCCAAAAACTGTAAGGCCCTTCAGCGATTTCGCGCGGCTTGGATTCGGACCGTTCTGGCAGCAACAGCGTATTCGCGTGCCACGCCGGACTTCGCGGCATCTTTATTCATTTTTTTTCTCCGTCCTTTTCTGCCTTTTATTTTATTGATAAATCTTTCCGTTGTATGAATTTGGTCACCTGCCTTGTCACTTGTGAGCCGCTCCCACTACGGCCCTGAACCTGTCATAACATCACAGTTTTGTTTAGAAATAGTTGTGATTTTGGCAAATTGTTTTATGTTTTGGGATAGCAGGCCGCTCCCAGCAATGATTCATGTAACTCTTAAGGGCTTTACATAGCTATGGTCAAGGTTGCGCAGGATCTTGTTAGTAATGCCATCAACTCCAGGCACTGATTTAGTTCGAAGAACTTGAATTGGCGCGCGAACGTCTCCTATTGTGATGTCCTTATCTAATTCAGAATTGGGATTCCTCGATTAGTGAGGGAGAGATCACACGTGCTGGGGCTAATATAGTACGCCTGGATATCGCGCAATAGATCGTTATGAGTGCCGTTGCAAGCGCTTATAGGTGCTGCTATGTTCCACGTGGAATATGCCGGCTACTTTAGTGTTCAAGAAGACTTCTAATGGTGGTCCTGGTCCTGGTTACAAATTTTGGCCATCGATATGGTCACCACTAGTGCCACTATCATCCGGTAATGGAGGTAGCATATTCTTCAATTTAAAGGTTGAGGATATCAAGCCACCGACGTAGTGGGCGGTTGAGGTTTTGTTCATGAAGACTGGCCACGATGCTGTATTTTGCCGTCTACAAAGGTTGAGCTTAGTGTCTACCTGCTGGAGCTCAGCCCCCTCTGTGATGCTCTGCAGGGGAGTGTTTATTGGTTGTTGAGCTTGGCGATCAAGGTTTCAATGTCCTGAATGTTAGTGGTATCCGACTCAGCTACCTGGTCGCTGCGCTAGAGGAAAGAGTCCCAGCTAGAGGAAAGTGTCCCAGCTTACAATGTGAAAGCTGGGCTTATGTTAAAATATTGTTAAGAACTAGATAGAATGGTTGCTACAAAGGTTCTCGTGCGAGTTCTGCTAACGGCATCCCGCGTGATTTTCAATGAAAATAAGAGCAGAGGTAGCATCGCCGGTGAAACTGTTGCCAATACGAGATCGGTAGGCTGGATCGGTAAAAAGTATGCGACCTAGTTGTGCTGCCTTCCATAATATTTTCGTGTTTTGCATCTCTCTTAAAACCTTAGGCATAGTACGGGGAGAGTAAGTCACGAACTATAGGTGAAGTCTGTTTTTCGGCGATAGCTGGTGTTTTGCGTAAGAGCCTGCGAAAGTGTAATTCTTCCTGCGGCTACTGTGGGCATTTACCAACTACCAACCCGCACCCCCGCTACCCCGCTTCCTGCAGATATGTGATTCAGTAAAACATGTTCGATGGTGTCGACGCCGGTCGAGTGCCGAATGGCCGGTATATTGTGTTTCACAACCGTAGTAACCTAAAAAATTTTATACACATGGCCGCAGCGCTAACAGAACGAGAGCCAAATAGTATGGCCAGTCTGACTGTCTAGCCAGCATCCAGTTCTCGAGGGCTTATTATGTTTGAGACTGCCGAACGTTTTCTCATTCCACAGCAACATGCAGAATTCTTCAACATGCGAGGTCAGCGCCATGCTTTCTTCCAGTAGGGTCCGGGTTCATGGGTCCTTCGCCAATCGGAACCTTGATATAGGGCGTGTATTTAGGAGGGGCGAGCTTCAGGGGCTTGTCTAGCTGGCGTATCTGGGTTCTCTATAGCCAGAACTTGGGAATTCAAGATCGGTTTCCATTTGGTGAGTGTATCTGGCCGCGAGGAAATAGCACTTCCAACTTGACGAAGCAATTAAGGATTTTACATTCTGGCTGTTTCTTAGTTCTTTGGTGCGGAGGAAATCAAAGGGGCAACCGTGGTTTCTGCTTGGTTTTGTTTTGATTTGTTCTTTCGCTTGGACTGTTTTCCTGCGAACAACAGAGTACCACTACAGATCGAGGCCTGTATGCAACATAGGTAGGTGCGTCCACAAAAGGTTCGGTTTTCTGTCCCAGCCCTGTGATGGAATTAAGGCCGAGCCCAGAGCAGATCATTTTTCCGCTTTAAGCTGCCCGTATTCTTCTATGACAGTTTCAAGTAATTTTTATTGAGTGTAATTTAGCAACTGCATTGCAGCCCGCAGCAACATCTTGACCGAAGGCCTAAATCCTCAATAAACTTTGCGTTTATAACTTATACGCCCGAAGCATTCTTAACAAAACGATTGAACTTGGAAATTCAGTGTCAACTTACTGTCCCACATCATCGTATTCAGGGAAGCTTGTGTTCACGACGGCATCGATGATACCGAAATTGTTCCTCAAAAAATTTCAAATATATAAAAGAGGTAGGTCCACATGTGGAGGAGGGTCGCTGTGATTTTTAGCGCCCACGTAACCGTTACTCCTTTAGAACAACCAGAAGACCACGAAACGTTATGTATGAAATTAAACCTCTTTGGAAAATCTTTTTTTTAGTTGCCGTTTACCACCGTCCTAGTTCTGATGCCAGTTTTTTGAGTAAGCTCTTCTTCTTTTGCTGTTAAATTCCCTTAAAGCCGTGTTGTAATTGCTGGAGAATTTATTCTACCGAACATTAAGTGATCCACTGTAAGGTCCTCATCTTCAAGTGATCAGATTGTCGTTATTATTGCCGCAAACCTTGTATTGGGTTTGTTTGTTAATGTTAAGTTTTTACTGCCCGGCTTCACCGGTCCGTATAATCGGTGTGCCAAGTAAAGCCCTTATCCATTCTTTATTTTTATGCCGCACGTTGTATTTCCTTTGATAGGAAGAGTGTTTCGAACAAACTTCAACAGCCTAGACTAATCTTCTTTGATCTACAGTGTTCTGGATATTATTCGATGGTTAGAGAAACACTCGGGCCCAAAACTAAATTCCCGCATAGCAGAAGGTGCGGAATTCGACTCGCCGACGCTCGCTTGCGCACTTCACTTTGTTGTCTGTTGGTTCGCCGCCTGTGTATTCTTTGAGTTGTTTGGGGAGAATAGGTTCGCGTCAATGAACTTGTTTTCCTTGAAGACAACTGCATCGTCTTTGGCTTCATGGTAAAATTGTCACGTAGCCAAAGACCACGCAGCTGTCTTGAAGAAAAAACAAGTTCATTGGAGCGAGTTTGTGCTCCCCTAACAACTCAAAGAATACACAGGCTGCGAAACAGCAGTGAACAAAGTGACGCGCGTAAACAGGTGTCGACTATTAGAATGCCGCGGCATCTGCTCAGCGAGAATTTATCACTCGGCGCGAGGGTTTCTGGAATAGTTGAATTGTATCCAGAACACAGTAGATCAACAAGATTATTCTAGGTTATTCGCGTAAGTTCAGAACGCTCCCCTTATCAGAGGAGATAACACATGCGGCACAGAAAGAAAGAACGTAACACGCGCCTCCCTTCGCACACACAACACCGATAACACAGAATGGCGCAGCGGGCGGCAAAGCAAAACACAAATAAACAAACCCAATACATGGTTCGCGGCATTGCCCCCTCTAACAATGCATCGACTCGATGCTAACACAACCGACAGTCCGGGCAATAAAAGAAAATAGAAGTCCGTCATCGTGCGTAGAATGGTTTAAAGCGAACCACGTGGACGACTTCAGGGCGCGTGCGTCGCCGTGATGTTGCTGAATCAATAACGGGGATCACCTCGTAGGTAATGTGGCCAACACGTTGTAGAATTCGGTACGTTCCGAAATACCATCGTAGAAGTTTCTCACTGAGTCTACGTCGTCGGATGGGAGACCAAACCCCCACACGATCCCCTCAGCGGTACTCGGCATCTCAGAGTCGCAGGTTGTAGCATCTCGCATTCACCAGCTGCTGGTCTGTTGTGCGAACTCGAGCGAGCTGTCGGGCCTCTTAAGCACGCCTGAAGGTATTCTTGGACGTCGGCGTTCAGGTGGTCTTCTTCCACGTGGAGAAGCATGGCGTCAAGCACCGCAGTCGGACGTCTTCTGTATACAAGCTCGAACGGTGTCATCTGTGTGGTTTTCGGAATAGCCCGTGTTCTACTAAACGTGACATGCGGAAAAACTTCGTCCCAAGTCTTATGTTGAAGGTCGTTGTACATAACAGCATATCCGCGAATATTTTGTCCAGGCGTTCTATTACTCCGTTCGTTTGGAGGTGGTACGCCATAGTTCTTCGGTGATCCGGGTTGCTGTCGCGTAAGATTCCTTGCATAGGCTCCGCAGTGAAGACCGTTCCGCTGTCCGCAATTAGGACTTAATGGGCGCCATGACGCCGCACAATTTGGTTTATGAAGAACTTGGCGACTTCTTGTGCAGTCCCCCTCGGAAGAACGGTAGTTTTTGCGTAGTGCGTCAAGTAGTCTGTCGCTATGACAATCCACGTTTTCTGTGATCGGGACGTAGAGGACGGGCCTGGAAGGTCAATTCACATGTGTTGAAAGGAGCCTCGATGGGACGGCGATCTGTTGCTTTATTCCTGCGGGCCTTGTCGGCGGCGTTATTCGTCGCTGGCTGTCATGGCAAATCCGAACGTAATGGGTGACGTCGGATATTAGTCGGGGCCACAGGTAGTTCGCATTGATTTTTGCAATATTGCTAGCTATTCTGAGATGTTTAGAAGACGGGTCGTCGTGGCATGCTTCCAAAATTTTGTCACAAAGGTCTGCGGGGATGACAGGTAGATAATTCGTTCTCGTTCCGGGGCTGAAATTCTTCTTCACGAGGATGGAGGTTTTGAGGGTGAATGCTGGTACGTTCCTATTGAACGCCCTAGTCACGGCGACGTTGCCTCCTCCGAGGTAGTCGATCATGACGCGCAGGTCGGGGTCGGCACGCTGCTTGGAGGCTTGGTCGCTCGCTGTCACGACTTCGAGGATACGCTGTCTTCATCTGTGTCATGTGGTGGTGGGTCAACGGGCGCGCGGGACAGGCAGTCGGGGTCAAAGTCTTTCCTGCCGGATTTGTAGACTATTGTAACGTCAAACTCTTGCAGTCGCAAGCTCCACCGACCAATACGGCCAGAGGAGTCCTTCAAATTTGCGAGCCAACACAGCGCATGGTTGTCTGTGGCAACCTTGAACGGTCTGCCATACACGTAGGGGCGAAATTTTGAAATGGTTCATATGATAGCCGGGCAGTCTTTTTCGGAGGCAGAGTAGTATTTTTCTTTCTTCAACCGACCACGGCTTGCGTAGGTGATTACCTTTTAGCAACCGCTTTGCGTTTGGATGAGGACGGCACCCACACCTTGATATCTGGCGTCCGTGTGCATTTCTGTTTCAGCATTTTAGTTGAAATTAGCGAGCATGAGTGTGTTTTGCGGGCGTTGTTGCAGCTCTCGGAATGCTTTTTCTTGTGCCTTTTCCCAAATGAGAGGAGTGCTATCTTTTGTCATGCGCGTGAGTAGCTCTGCGATTTGTGCGAAGCTTGCGACGAAGCGCCGATAATATGCGCATAGTCCGAGAAATCTTCGCCCGCCCTTATTACATTTCGGTCTTGGGAATTTCGCTAAGGCTGATGTTTTCGCCAGATCTGGCAGGACTCCCGCGGCATTGACGACGTTTACAAAAAACTTGAGTTCCTCGTAAGCGACGCGGCAGTTTTCGGGCTCCAGCGTTACGTTACCCCGACAAGCGAATACCCTCGAGTGCAGACTCCAACAAATATCACACAGTCGTCAAGGTATTCCAGGAAAGTGTGCCATTTCAGGCCAGCTAGCACAGTGTCGATGACTCTTTGAAACGTTGCTGGCGCTGTGAACAGCCGAAACGGCATCACCTTGAACACGTATAGACCGTCCGGGTTTATAAATGCAGTCTTCTCTCGGTCTCCTTCGTCCACTTCAAATTTCCAGCAGCCGGTGTTCAGATACAGCCCGTGTCCAGCAGAAGTACTGCGCGTGGCAGACGTTGTCGAGGGCGTCGTCGATTCGTGGCGGGTGGTACATGTGCTTTTTGGTGCTTTTGTTCAGTCTCTGGTAGTCAAAGCAGAACCTTAAAGTGCCGTCTTTTAGCCTCACGAGTACGACCCGCGCAGCCCACAGACTTTTAGATGGCTGTATTATCTCGTCGCGGACCATTTCGTCGACTTGAGTGCGGATGGCTTCGCGCTCCTGTGAAGACACGCGGCACTGTGACTGTAGGGTAGGTCGGGCTCCATCTTCGGTTATTATCTGGAGCTTCGCAAGAGGTGTCTGGCGTAACTTTGAGTTTGACGGAAAACATTGGCTTGTAGCGATGAAGCAAAGCCAATAGCTGGTTCTTTATATCTCTCGGTAGCCCCGGATTCACGTCGATAGGATGCAGGAGCTTGAAGGTATCTTTAGGTGCGCGTTCAATGTTCGCGACTGCGATCACGGGACTCGCTTGTTGCGTTTCTTCGAGGAAACACAATTGCAGCGCCCTTGTTCCAATGGTGGTGCTCCTCGGTGAAGTTGGGGACCAAAACGTGGCATCTGCGCTGCTTAAATTGCACGATGTCTCTTGCGACAGGCACAGCGCGGTCGGGAAACAACCTTTGGTCAATCTCCACGTTAGCATCGACGGTAGGAGCAGCACCTTCGCAGTAGACGGTGATCATCAAGCTTGCACGTGTTGGCAGGGTAACATGATCTTCGGTGATCCTTACAGCGGCACTGTCTTCGGGTTCGGTTCCGGCGTCATAGAGTGATCGCAGGAAAAGTTATCGACTTGTCTGCAGATCAATATTGCGCCATTGTCCGTCAAAAAGTCAATTTCGAGTATTACGTCGCGGGAGCAGTGAGACAAGACAACGAACACGGCAGGGTACCTCGTGCCACCTATGGTGACAAGGGATGTGCACGTTCCGCTTTGCCTCACAAGGTGGCCTCCTGCTGTGCGTATGTCCGGACCGTCCCATCTGGTCATACCTTTCTTCAGCTTAGACGCAAATGGTCCGCTCATTATTGAGTTGTCGGCGCCCGTGTCTACGAGGCCGACAACATCAAAGCCGTCGATGGACACCTTAACATCGGACACCGCCTTCCTCGATTTCCGGGTGCGTTGGGGCGTCGCATCTCGACTTGTGCGTGTTGACAGTCGGGCACTGTACGTCGTCACCGTCTTCTCAGTGTTAGTCTCAATCATCTCGGGTACGTGTCATGCCGTGTGGCTGTCGTTGTGTTCGGGAGCCTCGTCAGGGTTAGGTCGGGTCGTCGGGATGAAGGCACGTTGTCAATCACTGTCTTGTACACGTCCTTGCGTCTTTGGAGGGTTTCCGGTTTTTCGCCGTAGAGCAACTAAACCTCCAGAAGTTGCTTCTTTTAGTTTCCCCCGCGTGGGCTAGGGGACCTTCCACGGTCAAAGTCAGCATTGCTACGCTAGTTCGGCGATTGGTACGGGTAGGGCAACGGCGAGCGGGTAAAAGGGCTGTGCCGCGGCTTGTTTGAGAAAGATACTTGCCGATCTCATGTGGTCGTTCACCAGGGAGAGGGCGAGGTGCATCGACGGAGAATCCTCGCAAACCTAGCTTCTTGTACGGGCAGTGGCGGTAGATGTGGTCGGCCGCTCCGCAGTGGTAACACAGCGGGGAATTATGGGGCGTTCGCCTCACCTCGGTCTTCCTCCACGCCTGGTTTCGGGTTACAGGTGGTTGGGCGGGCGACATTCGGTGGCGTTACGGCGGAGCCTCTTGCCGACGTGTTGGAACAGGGGGGGGGGGGGTCGACGAACAGCTGTGGAGTAGGTCATACCCTCCGGCTCTCGGGGTGTTTCGGACGGTAGAGAAGTTCCCAAATCCTGCTGTACTTCTTCCCGGATCACGTCAGCCAGGGAAGTGACTTGAGGTTGTGGCGGCGTCGTCAGGAAAAGATTCCGCAGCTCCTCCCTCATCACTGCACGGATGGTGTCACGTTGTGAGTTGGAGTTAAGAGCGCCGGCCCAAATCGTGTCCGCAACCAGCGCATTGACCGGGCGGTCGTACTGCCTCGTTCGGATTTCAAGCGTCTTCTCCATCGCGGCGGCCTCAGACGCGAATTTGGACAAGGTCTTCGGGGGGTTGCGAAAAAGGCACGCAAAGAGCTCTTGCTTCACACTTTTGCATCAGAAACCATAGTTTCTTTTCCTCCATTATTTCTGGGTCCACACGAAGAAAAAGTCGCTTCATCTCCTCGACGAAGATCATGACTCCTTCTTTGGAGTGCTGCGTTCCAGTTTCCAGCAAAAGCGCTGCACGTTGTTTTCTGTCCACGGTAGTAAAGGTATTCAGGAACTCGCTTTTGAAGTGACCCCAGTAGGTCAAGTACTTCTCGTGGTTCTCTAAACAAGTGGGACCTCAATTTTCCAAGTAAAAGAAAACATGCCGGAACGTTTCTGCGTCGTCTCACCGGTTAAAGATCCGGACGTGCTCCAGTTTCTCCAACCATTCTTCTTGATCTTCTATGGGGGCTCCTCGGAAGGATGGTGTTCCCGTGGCTGCTTCAGGACTATTGGTGATGTTGCTTCTTGAACCATGGTAGTGCTTGCCGCGGTCCTTCGTTTTGGTCCATTTGACAGGAGACCAAACTAGGGCGGGAGGCCTTGCAGTCGGGGGCTGGCTCTAGTTGGACTGGCTTGGTGGCTTCCAGAGGGTGTTGGTAACATAAAGGTTGTGTAGCCCGCACCTCACCAGATGTCACGTAGCCAAAGACGACGCAGGTCTTGAAGGAAAAACAAGTTTATTGGAGTGAACTTGTGCTCCCCTAACAACTCAAAGAATCCAGAGGCGGCGAATTAGCAGTGAATAAGCTGACGTGCGTGGACTGGAGTCAACGATTAGACTGCCGCGGCATCTGCTCAGCGGAAATTTATCACTTGGCGCGAGAGTTTTAATAATCGAACTGTATCCAGAATACTGTAAATCAGCAAATATTATTCTAGGCTTTTCACGTTAGTTCGGAACGCTCTCCTAATCCGACAAAATAACCCATGTGGCACAGAAAGACAGAACCGGACGCGCGATTCCTTTGGCACACACAAAACCAATAACACAAACTTGCACAGCCGGGCGGCAAAAGCAAAACACAAATAAAATAACCCAATAAATGATTCGCGGCAATATGATTTCAGCGTGAGATATGGTCCAAGCAGTGAGCGTTCCAACACGCATACAAAAGCTCAGAGCATCAATTCTTGGGCTTGTGTTCTATTGCAAATTCCTTAATGATGTACATGTATATGTTGATAGTGGTCTGTATGACAAAAGCTGGTTCTGTTTATATGTCGTTTAGTCAATCATCTTGAACGGATGCCAGTAAAAGAAACAGTTTTAAAGCAAAGCTTTTTACCTCTACCCCGTAAGGGTTCTTTAGCCACCGTTGGTGTCAACAAAAAACTCCCGCGAACAACTAATAAAATTTTCCTGGTGCCACCTGGAATCGAACCTGCAACTAATAGAGTACCAGAGTTAGAGCCCGTTGTCTTACCGATATAGCTACGAGCCCAAGCGCAGACGGCGAAGGCAGGTGGTGTGCTCACGGAGTGCATAATCGCGTTTCCGCCTGCATTCTCACTGAATGCTGCGGGATAGCGTCACGCGACATCTCGCGCCACTGTGCACTCCGCCCACTGCACGTCTAGCGGAACTGCGTGCGCCCTGCGGGTGCGCTAGAAATAGTAGAATATAACGTTTATTTGCCTTAAATGGTCAAAAAGCGGAGGATGATCTCCTACGTTGGTCTTGAGGTGATCGCCACCTTTGGTTGGCGTACCTAGTCCGCGATGCCATGGCCTGCCGCAGCACGAAGAGCCCGGTTCACCAGACCACGATGGTTGTCCAGGACCGCGCTGGTCAGCACGGCCTCCTACTGCTCCGGTGATGGCACCAGCACCTCCAGGAGTTCCTTGACGCCCTTACACTCCCACACCATGTGTTATAGGGTGTTGGGCGTTCCGATGCAGATCTGGCATTCCAAGCTGTATAATGTAGGGTACATCATATGCAATTGTGTGGCATTGGGAAGGAAGTTTGTCTGAAGTCTTCGTAGTTGTGGTTGATTCTTCTCTGGTGAGCTTTGGATGTGGAAATGTGGGTATTTCCTTCTTGTAAGCCTGAGGTGTTCCAAGATAGTCTTTGCTTCGTTTGGCGATGGGATGGCTGTGTGGCAATGCCGGCAAGACGTGTGTTCCCGTCAAGGTAAATCTGCCCGGAGTGAGAGTCTCGGGCTACGGCGTCGGCCGCTGCGGTTACCTTCTAGGGACTCGTGCCCCGGTGGTCCACACGATGTATATGTCTATTGGGTTTCGGCGTGCTTGAAAAGTCTTTGATAATATTCCAAGCGCATGTTTTAGAAATTCCTCCATTTTGGTAGTTCCTGCAGGCTGCTTGCGAGTCCGTGAGCACTGTGATTCGCATCTTTGGTTTCCCGGCGATGTGGTGACGGCAAGCGCAACCAGCTGCCTCAACCGCCGAATCTGTGTCTCCAGTCTTGATTGTTGCCGATGATACGTGGGAACCTTTGAAGTCTACAACGCCTGTTGTATGGGCTCGTTTATTTTTTTGGCTTGGATACAGTGCCGCATCAACGTATCTTGAGTTTTGATCATTTCTGTAGGATCTGTGGAGTGCTTTCGCTCTGGCTTCGCGACCCTTCTTGTGGTAGATGGGGTGCATGGTTTCGTGGGAATCTTGCTACTTCGATGTGTGCGGCCTTAAATCGAGGAAGGAAGTGCGTTGCTTTGGGTTTTCTGTTTCTATGGGGCCCCTGTTAGTTTAGCGGCACAAGGTAGTCTACCTGTTTTTGTAAGCTTGAGCCGTTCCAGTTGGCTCGCCCGGTGCACTTCTGTCAGTTCGTCCCACGTGTTAGGCACCCCTAGTTGCAGGAGTTTTTCGGTTTAGGTTTTGGCCGGTAATCCAAGCGCCACCTTGTATGTTTGTCGAATTAAAACGTTTATTTTTCTTTTTATGCTGTTTTCTGTCCTAGGTAAGGGGTTCCGTATGTTATTTGACTTATGATTAGTGCCTGGATCATTCTTATCGTGTCTTCTTCTTTTAGCCCGTGCTTTTTGCTGGTCACTCTTTTGATCAGGTGGGTGACCTGGGAGAGAGTAGACCGTAATTTTTGGATAGTGGCTGATCCCGCGCCATCCTTTTGGAAGACAAGTCCCAAGACTCTCAGCGTGCCCACCTTTGGCATGACGACCCCATGAAGCGTCACTTCGTGGTCAAGGGACTTCAGTGGTGGTCGTCCTCTTGTTCGTTTCTTTAGTATTAGAAGTTCTGATTTCTCCGGAGCTAGGGAGAGGCCACAATTCCTAAGGTAGTGTTCTGTGTGGTTTACTGCTTTGTAGAGCGATGTCAGGGAATTAAACTGATGCCTCAAGGGTAATCGTTGTGGTTGCCGTTTACAGCTGTGCTTTCCAACCACATTCACATGGTGGATTGGCCTGATTTGTTTAAACTTTTGTAAAGCAAATGATGAATCACTTCTCGATTCTCGTAATTTTGTATTTGATCCATTTACCGGTGTTTATGTTAACAGCCTTTGAAATACTTTCCAGTCACTCTGTTGCTATTGCCTCGAACCTTTCATCGTGACAAACCTAAAAACAACTCTCCAGAATTCCATGGATAACAAGAGAAATAATTCATATAGTCCGTAAAACCAAATTCACAAGGCCCCTTGTTCAGAAAATAAATGGAACCCTTTATAAAAAACTACGGTCTAACAAGCATACTTGCTATTAGGTAAAATATCCACAATTTTTTGAGCTATCCAGCCAATCTTTGGAGCCACAGAATAATTACTGAACGGCATTTTGGAGCGACTACTAACGACATTTTGGAGCGACTACTAACAACATTTTGGAGCGATCCATGGAGGCAAAAGCAACCGCGCCATTCCCAAGAGGCTTCGTCTAGTTTTGTAGGCCTCATGTGTTCCCCGTTCAATATTCAGCTTGGATCGCCCTGCAACAGCCGTGCTCAAGATGGAATATTAACCACGCTGGACGGAATCAAGTGCTGATTCTTCATGACTGGGCCAGGCTTGAACCAATCGTGCTAAACTGCGCAGCCGCTCGGTGCTCATAAGGACTGCTGGACCGACTACTCATCACGTTTTGGAGCGATCTACGCAGGTGAAAGCAACCGCACAGTTCATAAGATACTTCGTCTGGTTTTGCAGGCCCCATCTGTTCCCCGTTCAACGTTCAGCTTCGATCGTCCTGGAACAGCTGTGCTCAAGATGTAATATGGACAACGCAGGATGGGATCAAGTGCAGGAATCTTCACGTCTGCGCTAGGCTTGAGCAAATCCTGCTGATCTACGGCGCCGCTCGGTGCTCATAAGGTCTTCTGAACCGACATCCCACCACATTTTGGAGCAATCCGCGCAGGGGAAAGCAACCCCACCATCCCTAAGATACTTCGTCTTGTTTTTCATGTACGTGTGCGCTGCTTTTGGGGTTACAAAAATCAGGTTGAGCCACTGGATCGCTCAGGTGTTGTGCTGCTGTCCCTGTGAAACCACGTGTGATGACAAAAATCCTCTTACGGCTCTCGATCAATCCTTGACAGATATGCCCCCAGGAACCGCAAAGGTGCTGGCGAAGGCTTTGGATGATGTGACATTGTGTTTGAAAATATTTAACTCGACCATCCGAGCTGATAGAAAAGCGGTGGCTGGTACTGGCAAGGCATGCCTAACCGAGTTGCAAGAAATAAAAGTCTGGGACAAACATGAATTCGAAGATAAAGCAATTTAGGGCAGAGATACAGAACGCGGATCGTGACATAGCAAAGGTGAAGGAAACACAGATTGAGGCTAGTAATGAAGCTCGTGAACTTCGACAGCATGTTTTGGAGGTGCACCAACAAATAATTGACATGAAGCAACACAGCCGCAGAAACAACCTAGTGATAAGGGGCGTTCCGGTTGCTGCTGACGAATCTCTGCCTGATGTTATGGTCACAATTGCGAGCCGCCTGAAATCAAGCCTTCGGGTTGAGGTCATTGACGTCAATCACCGGGTTCCCACCAAAGATAGAAACCGCCCCAAGATTGTTGTGAACTTCCATTCAAAGAAACCGCAGGACAAGCTTCTTGTGAAAGCCAAAAATCAGAGGTTGACTGAATCCGTGCTTGGTTTTGATGCAGACGAACCTGTCTGCATCAATCAGCACTTGTGACCAGAGTATAAAGTTTTGCTTGGCAAAGCCATTCACACAAAACGCGATAAAAACTGGAAGTTTGCTGGGTGTCCCAAGGAAAGATACTGATGCGTAAAACAGAAAACACGCGCACCGTTGATATCAAATGTGATGCTGACCTAGAGTTTATTTATTAGGCATCCACCGCTTCCTTTCTTCCTTTCTCGTTCTTTTCTCGTTTTTGTTGATGAAGCTGCGGAAATATGTTTTCCATTGAGCAAGTTAACAGAAAAAAACGGAACTTCTGCTGTTGTCAATTTCTCATTCTCATATTCGAAGCATTCGAAAAAATGGGGTACTTTTGTCAGCATTTTTATCGCAACACAAACTTACGTTTGACGTAATAGCCCTGTCTGAGACTTGGCTGAAATTACATGAGACCATCGCTGTTTTTGGGTACAATGAAGTTTGCTGATCTCAAAATAATATTACCAGAGGCGGAGGGGTAGCCTTTTATATCAGGTCATCGCAACAGTACACCAGTTTGAATGACATAACAATCAACAACAATGTAATAGAGTGTTTTGTAGCCCTATCTTCAGGCACAGTAGTCGGCGTCATATACCGACCCCGAATTCTAGTACACCATGGATAATTGATGCCTTCGAAGACATCCTAGGTGTCATCTTTTGCAAGCACAAAGGTCCAGTTATAATATGCGGGGATTTCAATACGAATACCTATGCTTCGCAATAAAATGGTTGTATTTTTTGCAAGAGTCGTTCAATTTGAAGAATTTTATTACTGAACCCACCAGAAAACAGCCACATCAACTGGCATTGATCATATTTTAAGCGATAGTGACAGCGTTCTTGCAGGTGTCAATGACTTGAATATTGCTGATCATTCCCCAACTTTTGCCTTTCTCTGTAATAGACCCGCTAGTTCTAACAAGCCACTGTCAACCGAAAAAACTGCGTGTAGATTACAACAGGATTCAGAAAAAATTGATAAATTTAAATTCTTGCTTCGTTATAACTGTGACATTCGCAGGAAATATGCAAATTTTATAAACCAGTTAAGCAACGCGATAAGTGAGTGCACAACCCATGTTCTTACTAAATATACTGAACCCTTATGTCCCTGGATGTATAGTAGAATACTGGAAGCCATTAGGGGAAAAATACCTGTATCATAGGTAAAAACATCAAAAGCAGAATTTGTACTATTTACAGCAGTTCCGTTCACATCGGAACCGTGTTGTAGCCTTGATAAGAAAAAGAAAAAAGGAATACAACAGCTGTTTTATAGAACGCGCCCAAGGGTATACTAAGCAGTGGTGGAATATATAAATAGAGGGATTGCTAGATCTCCTAAAAAACAGGCTCCGCCTGACAGAGAGACTGTAGACATTGTGGATAATTTCAATGTTTTTTTTTAATTATACGACCCAAATTAGTTTCCATAATTACTGCGACTTCCTATGAGGAGAATACTTCTTATATTGATAGTACATATTCTTTCAGAGATGTAATGACGAGCTTGTTACAATAGTGGCTGGCATGTCAAGTAATAAGGCAACCGGATATGACGGGATAACAGTCAAAACGTTGAAAGACAATATTGACGTTCTCGCACCGATTCTGCTTAGAATTTTCAACCATTCTCAGCTAGACAGCACTTACGCCGAGGCTTTAAAAATTGCAAAGATCAACCCAGTTTACAAGCATGGGGATGTTAATGAACCAAGTAGTTATCGCCCTATATCCGTACTCAGTGTTGTAAACACAATTTGGATAAAGTTACTTTAGTTGCAACTGTGGGTGTACATATAATTTAATAACATCAGAAATGTTTTCCAGCAATTTTTTTAGGCAAAATGGGTGCACATCAACAGCGGTCGTGGAAACAACCATTGGAAATTAGCCATTGTAATTTTCGTAGACCTGCAGAAAGCCTTCGTTACTGTATTGCATTCAATTTTGTTACAAAAATTACCAAAGTACGGAAATCAAGGACCGGCTTACAATCTTTTAACGAGTTACTTAGATAATAGAAAACAGTTCGTTTGTCGAGACAATATTTGCTCTTCACGCACAACTGGAGGAACCGAAGTACCAAAGGAATCGGTGCTAGTACCATTGTTGTTTTCTGTTTATATTATTAACATACCGAACAACCTATGTAGCTCTAAGGCAGTATCGTATGCTGATGATACTGTCATGCATTTTAAAAGCAAAACCTTCTCCGAGGTTCTACTTAATGTTAGTCAGGAATTAGCAAGAACCTCCTCTTGATTCAAAGCAAATAAACTTACTATCAATGGTGCAAAAAGTAAATATATTATGTTCACTTCACGAAGTAAAACATAGGCGAAGCAACATTGAAAGTTATCACTGGTAACTTTGAGTTAGAACAAGCTAATGTAACCAATTATTTGAGTATGACACTTGATTGTCATTTGAACTGGAAGACCCACATAAATAACGTGTGCTCTAATGTAGCTTACGTGTGTTATGTATTGCTAAGAACTAGGATGTACTTTGACCGGTCCATGTCGAAAATTATTTATTTTTTTCTGTCTCACTGCCACCTGGCATATTGCTGCGATTCTTGGGCTCTTACATTAAAAACTTACCTCGATCCCTTGTTTAAACTGCAGAAAAGGGCCCTGCGTCTCAACACCTTTTCCCAGCTCCACTCTCCTACTGAAATATTGTTTCGTGACCTTCAGATCTAGCTCCTAAAGCTTCCTTTGGAAATGGAAATTGCAATTACTGTATATACGATCCTGCATAATAATCACGCGTTGTCACAAAATGTATTTATTATTCGAACCAGCCATACCAGGCATGCTAATAATGTAAAGTTTAGCCTGCCGATAACTCGTATTACCTACGGCGAGCGATTAATTCAAAACTTTGGTGCCAGAATCTGGAACAGTGTACCCGTTGAAATAAGGATGGCTGACAATTTTATTTTCTATAGAAATGTTCCATCGTTCGAAGTTAGGCTGAAGGAAACACCAACACAAATAGCAAGAGGGCATCGTGGACAGGCACCAGGTTGGTGCATGAAAATATATTTCTGGAAAAGTTTTATGTTAACTTTAAATTGTTTGGTTCCAATCTCCTAAGTGGCTATTCCTGCCAAAATGCATTCAGGTTGGTGCTGTTGTGTACGGTGTTTTTGTGGCCCTCAGGTCTGTACATGTTGCAGTGTATCTGTGTCTACATAGACGTGAATGTATTTATTTGAAAAAAGAGTACTGTAAAGATACTTTTATTAAACACTCAACCTCGAGTGAAAGATTCAATTGTGTAAAAGTGTACATTTGTTTTCACTGTATTGATTGCTATTGGTGTTTATTTTCTTCACTCCTGGCTTATGAGTGCCTTTGCGTCCTGTATTTACACACTCTGCGTATACTAAGTATTGCACTTGTTTCGCTGAATTGTTAATAAGGTTGTTTTCCCTGCTGTCTATATTTATCTGGGCCCTCAACTAGCTTCGGCTATTGGCCCAACATCTGGTTGCATATTTGTAATACGCAACATTATCTAATAAATTTGAAATAAAATGAAATAAAATTTTGCTCGGCAATCAAAATATTTGGTATGAGAAAGAAATACCGATAGGTTTCAACAGGTACTTTCACTCCATCTTTTCAAACACAGGCGTGTTTGATAATGCCAGTGAAAGCTGCGCAGAAATCGATCCTGATTTCATAACATTCGAGGGTTTCATTTTATGCTTCTGAACATGAAAACAAAACCTTCTTGTGGTCCGGACAACATACCGATTGTATGTTTGCGGCGCTATGATGAATCTCATTCCCGCTTTCTTGTTATAATATTTCGCTTATCCTTACCTCAAGGCATGGTACCCGCAGACTAGCGAATCGCTCGAGTAATCCCAGCACTTAAAAATAGAAAAAACCTCCTCATAACCAATTACAGACCGATATCTCTTACAAGCACGTGTGGTAAACTGCTGGAACACAGCATCTCAACTTAAATGATCAATTTTTCCGACAATCACAATGTTCAGTCCCCATTCTAACACGGTTTCCGTAAGAATATTTCTACAACTACCGAGATAATTTCTTGTGTCCATTGATTCTCCTCGGTTATAGATAAATCAGGCCAAACCAATGTAATTTTTTTAGCTTCAGCCAGACATTTGATTCGATACCGCGCTCCTAACTAATTTACAAACTTAATTTGATTTGTTTCCCTTGTAAAATTGAGAAATAGGTTCCATCGTATTTGGGTTCACGTACGCAGTTTGTTGACCTAAATAGTGTTTATACTAACCCTATCCCTGGTAACTCTGGCATTCCCCATGAAAGTGTCCTTGGGTTATTGCTTTGTTCTATTTATATGAATTATATTACAACATGTGCTAAACGAGGTGTCCAAATTCGTTTATTAGCCGATGATTTTCTTTCATTCCATTCAATTCACTCCATAAATGAGCTTATAACGCTAGATCATGCTATCGAAGCAACAGCAACGTGGTGTGACCGTTGGGAAATGGATGTGAACCCTGATACAACCATGTTCATGCGCATCACTAACAGGCCACAGCCAATTATTTACCCGTGTAGTATAGAAGGACCCCCCAATTTAAAAATAGAAAGTTACGTATAACTTGGCCTAACTATAACTAGCAAACTAACTTTGTCTTCCCACAAAGAAAAGCTTTGTTCGTCAACACCTGGAAAATAAGGTATGCTATGGCATAAGGTATGCTAACGTTCTCCCCGTAGTACTAATCTGCTCGCATGGTCTCGTTTGGAAAATGCATGTGAGGTATGGGATCCGCCTGATAAAAACGATTTTAAAAATCTAGAGATCATCCAAAGATCAGCCATCCGTTTTATTTTCTACCACTTTCGCCATTCCGATTCCCCAACTGAACTAGTGAATAATAAAAGCAAAAAAAGTGTACTGAACCTATAAAACATTTTTGCTTCCTTATCTTCGCGTCTAACAAGACGTTATCATTCCGAAAATGTCGCTCCTGTCTTTTCTCGAACTAACAATTTCAATACTCTTTTTATTCCTCGCACAATGACAAAATGGAACGAACTACCCCATCACATTTTTGAATCTGGAAACGTGTTACCTGTATTGAAAGTTTTTTTAAGTGTGACTTACATCTTGTACCATAATATGTTGCATATTTACCTATTAGTTAGTTGCACCCCTTTATTGTTTCCTTATTTGGTCATGTTTCTTCAGTTTTACCAACCTTACTCCTGCCTGGGAGATTCTTGAAATTCATTATTTTCTAATAAATCAATGAATAATTAAGTAATCTCCACCTCAAGGACGGGAGTTACGTGGGGTGTCATTTCTATGTTAGATGCCTTTGCACTGTATTGTGCGGGCGGAGGGCCAGAATTGCGCAGCTAACATTTGCTGGCTGTGCGAGACGTCGACCACGCGACATGAGCGGGAAAGAGAGCAGGAGAGTTCACGTAGTACTCTGTTACGGTGGGAGTTGAACGGGATCAGGGCGAGCCGTTATTTTTCATGGGTGCTGCTCCGCTTCCACGCTCTGAATGGAAAGGACGAAGCCTGGGAAGGAGTTGGAGTGGCCTCGCTGCTGCCTAATGTCTGTCGCTCGACTTAACCTTGGTGAAAGTCCTTTGCTAGTGATCGGAGACGGCCGATGAAGGCTTAGGACATCGTCGATCCTGTGGCTGTGGTCACCATAGGCGCTGCCTCAGTACGAAGGGGTGTGGTACCATTGACGACATGTTCAAACCGAAACTGTTCAGCAAATTGCTGTTTTGCGTTTCCACTGTTACTATTCTGCTCACCGCAACCATGTTCGCGCGTATTGCAAAGATTTTGGAGTAAAAGCCTGCCTCGGACTGATCACAGGCGCAAAGCCGCCTTGATGTCGGCGCGAGCCGATCTTCGGCGACGGCAAGCGCCACGTGCAGCGACATGCTCGAAAGACACCGACGCCTGCAGCGGAGAACTCCTCTCTCCGCTCTCTCAGACCCAGCCTGCGTCGCTACTACTGACCCTACACAAATTCGCAAAAAATGTGCTCGTGTTCGTGCTATGTTGTCACCGCGGTAAGAAAGAAGAGGAGAGCTTGTTTGACCGCCAGCCCGTTGGGCCTAAATACGGGGCCCGAAGCGCAGAAGTGTATTCCTTTTGGAGCATTGAATCAATGCTGTCACTCTGCTTAGAGACCTGTACGGTAACCTTGCCCCAAAGGCTATTGTTCCTCTCTTGCTTCGCCTCATGTCTCGCCAAGGAGTAAATCATTTATGTGGCCTTAGACCTGTGGTCGTCACCAAAATACCAACATTTGCTAGCGGCTCGTCTCCATGCTACCTCGCATGACGGAGGCGACGAAGCTCGGTGCTAGGACGCATTCCCGTCTAAAACATGTGGTTGCGGTTGGTGCGATAGCAACTTCGTGCAACCGGAGAAGCTGTGCAAGATCCAACAATCCAACAGTGCAAACATGAACGTGGCGTCGGCCTTCACAGAATTCTCAGCGGTCAATAGCGCGTGCGGGACCTTTCTTTACTGAGTTTTATCAGGCTTCTGAAGAAAGCTTTTAGGCGTGTGTTTTGTCGCGTGGGTTATTCGCGCAAAAGAATTACGGTGCAGTGGGAAAGGAGCTACTCTAAACCTGCCATAATTTTGAAAGCATTTAAAAACCAGCAACTGCCGGAGCTGGCGAAATAGTTGCGCTTGGATATTTGAGATGCTCTGAGAAAGCCGCAGGTGGTACAGACTCTACTTGCGGTTGGTGCTGATGATGATGGCCTGTCGTAGTGCATTGAGCTGATCAACAACAGCAAGTTCATCAAAACGGCACAGGCTGGACGGGAAGCGCGAAAAACTCAAACCCGGGGAATAGATGCGGGGGTATGCCCTACAGCTTGAACAACTCTAATAAGATATAAAGGATCTCGAACGAGAGAGACTCCAATGGGTCAAAAACGAAATAGACCAGAAGATGCAACCCTTGCAGGAAAAGGCAAAGTTGAAAAATCCTGTTGTAATTGTTCTTGGAAACAGGCGTTGTTTTCGAGGACAGCACTGCGCCAGAGCTGTCAGGAGCAGATGCTCCAGAACCCGAGTAGGAGCGGACTTCTGAGACCAAGCAGCGCGACAAAGTGGCTAAGAAAGATGATGACGGCAGCGCATTTTCTGAGGCTCACGAGAAATGGCAGCGTAAGTCCGCTGATACCGGAAATGTGTCAGCGTTGGTTTCGGAGATCTCAGCAGAGTGGTCAGGTGGTTCAAATTCGCGGAAGAACTTGGGAGCGGCTTCTTATCTGAGCGTGAACATTTCGTGCGATATCGACGTTTCGTAGGAATGCATAAACGATGAGGCTACCGAATATCCACACGAGTCTGCTGAAACGCAAGGTGTTTTTTTCGGATGGCATTTCAAGGTCGAGCGACATAGTGGTACAGCTTGCTGTCGAGGCACTGAGCAGTTTCCACGGTTCAGTAGGAGTAACGACGATTTCGCCACTAAGCAAGCAGATTCCGTCCTGCCACCAGCTCAAGTATCTAATGTCAAGCTACCGTCAGCGGAGCTCCTTCAGATTCCGGTGACGCCGGCTGCTAAGCGGTCTTCTTGAAACGGGAACCTTGGATATAGTGTAGTCGTTACAGTGGGAAAACAGAACGATTACACGCATCGGTGTTTGCCCTACTGAGGGTTTTGCTCTAAAAGCGAGGGACGATAAGATATGAGCCGTTGGAAGTCACAAGGTCTGTAAAGGGCATGTCATGTCCTTGTCACTCCCAGCAGATACTTCTGACGAAAAGGCCAATATCGGCTGAACTGTATGAGATTCCGGTGTAGCCTTTGGCAGACCAGAATTCTGGCACCAACCAGCAGGAGCGAAGAGGTGAGACAGTTAACGCATTTTGATGTTGGCATGCCGAAAGCGTTCGGGAAAAGTGAGGAACGAGGAAATAGGAACACGTTCCGCGCGTACTTGCGTCGCATTTGTCAGTGCCGGCATTTCGCAGGGCAAAGCCGTAAGCCCACATCGGGCAAAGAGAACGCCGCCTCAAAGGAGTGCACGCATCTCGTTTGAACGCTGTAAAATCTCGTTTGCACCGCCGCTCGCTCGACCTCTGTCTAAAGAAATGGCCGATGTTCTCTCAGGCTATCGCAACAACATTCAAAGAACGGGCGCACTTATGATCCGATTCAAAAAGGGGAAAGCTCAGGCCAATGCCGAGAGCTCAAATCACAGCTTTCAGCGAGATAAATGGCCAGTAGACGCTTAACTTGTTTTTTCCTGATACAAATTTCGCCCTTTCCGATTAGATGTCGTTTTGTGTGGAGCATTTCCAATCACGCAAACTGTCACCTTTCGAGATCGTGCGCTGATTAAAGTACTGCTGGGAAAAAATGTAACTAGTGTAGTCATACGCGTAGTTTTATCGTAACTAAAAGCCTGGTAGAGCTTCAGTTTGAATTTGCATTCGCAATTGCTAGAGATGCGGTTGAGTCTCTTTGTGTTTCGTTGCTTGCCTGACCAGGATACGGGCGTTCTTGGGAAGGCACTACCCATCCAGTGACCTGCCCGGTGAAGGTCTCAGCTTGGTGTCATACATCCCATGCCTGGAGTCGAGTGTCTCTCGAGTAGTTTTCTTCAAGAACATCTGTAAACTCAACGATGAGGACCGGTGGCAGAAGTCGGTGATCGAGGCGATGATGCGATGGAACGATAGCGCGTGATCGACGGCAAGTGGCAAACGATGAACTACTCGAAGCAAACTCAAAACGAACAACATGTACATTTTATTTACACTACGTATTTACAACTCTCAATGATCGCGATCGCAAAACAGAGTTCGGGCAAGGCCTGCGTCAAGTGGGGCTCACCGTGCTCTCCTCTCAGCTGTTTTCACCATCCCCCCCATAACATCGAATTCCTCGGTTTTACCCTGAAAACTCTGTGCCCAGAAATGGAACGTCAAAACTTGAGAGTAGGAATGGCTCATTGGTTTACCCACACTAGGCCACTGTTTGGCCACCGTGAGAAACCAAGCTAGTTAGGTTCAAAATAGTCATGCGACGCGTGTCTCACTCTCATACAGATACCCAGAGGGGTTAATTAAAGCACAAATACAACTCAAATGAAAACCAAAGAACTAAAAGCAAACATTTCGCCAGCCATCGGTTTTCGTGCAGATTGTCCTGATGTATTGACCTTACCGTACTCCTATGATGGTCTCCCGCGCCGCCAAAATTTCTTTCCTTTGTAAACACGTCGACTGCCTAAAAACCCTGGGCGCCTACCATTTCACGCAGCCCAGCCGACAGCCGCCAGGTTCAGGCTTGTGACGAATGCCGAATTCGTCCAGTAGCTTTGAGCTGTGTAACCGTGGAAAACAAAATGTTTAGTTACCGCTTCATACTTTTGACCCCTTGACTATCATTTCAGCTCCTGTCCGCATAGGGCTTTGTCATGGCGATAATCACGGCCGGTAAGATGTCGCGGCACGACACTGGGTTGCGCAAAATGGTCACGCCCCTACTAACATTTGAGATGCTGGCTTGCTGGATTGCTGATACCTATAGCATTGGTGGTCACGCTTGGTTACCTTGGGCGACCGGCTCGCGCCGACACAAACCAGTTCTTGCTTCGATGAACGCCCGAACGTCCTTCTGCTCCTAACATTTTCAATGCTGGCTTGCTGGGTTGCTGATACCCATGGAATTTCCGGCCAGGCTTGTTCAACTCCAGGAGACCTACTCGCGTGGAAAGCAACCACTTTGAGCCTCGATCAAGAACTGATTACGCGCTACCTGCCAACTGATACCAGCCCGTACAGGAACTTCACTCTGACTCTTCACTACATGGACATCACCGGGTCACGTGGGACGAGCGCATAATACTTATACGGCCAACCTTCACCGATCTGATTGGGCACGAAAGCGCTTGGCACCAAATGGTCCTGTCGCTCCTAACATTTCAGATGCTGAATTGGTAGATTTCGGATACCTGTGGAATTGGTGGCCAGCCTTGGTCAACTCTAGGATACATACCCGTGCGGAAAGCAACCACTTGGGGACTCTATCAACGCCCGAACCCATTACCCGCCACCTCCCCGCAGACACCAGCCCGAACCAAAAACTTTGAATGAGAACCCTTAACTTCATCGACGACCGCATCATACTTACCCGCCACACTTCGCCGAACTGACGGGGCACGACACCGCTTGGCGCAGGATGGTCCTGCCACTACTAATATTTTAGATGCTGGATTGCGGATACCTGTGGAATTGGCGGACACGCTTGGCCACCTCAAGGAGATATGCTCGCGCCATACGAACCTTGGGACCCTCCATCAACGCTCCTACTGCATTATCTGCCACCTGCCAACTGATACCAGCCCGCGCAAACATTTCGCCTGACAATTCTTCAATTCCTCGACGTCGCCGGTCACGTGGGACGAGCACATCATACTTAGCAAGCCAGCCTTCACCGAACAGACGGGGCAGGACACTGTTCGGCGCAGAATGGTCCTGCCGCTCCTAACATTCTAGATGCTGGCTTGCTGGGTTTCTGGTACCGGTGGAATCGGCGGCCACACTTCGTCTTCTCCTTGAGACCGACTCATGCCGACAGCACCCGCTCGGAGCCTTGACAACACCCCAAGGCATTACGCGCCACATGCCCACTGAAACCAGCCCGCGCCATGAACTTCGACTGCAACCCTTCACTTCAGCGAAGTCACCGGTCGCGTGGGACGAGCGCATCATGCTTAAGCACCCACCCTTCACCGAAGTGACGGGGCATGGCAGCGCTTGGTACAGAATGGTCACTCCTCTCCAAACATTTGAGATGCTGGCTGGCTGGGTGTCTGATACCTGCAGAGTTGGCGGCTATGCTTGATCACCTCCAGGAGACCTAGTCGCACCCACAGCAGCCATTTGGATCCTCCATCAATGCCCGACCCCATAAACCAGGGGTCTTTACGAACGTTTTTTTAGGTCAGACTCAGTGGCTATACAGAAGACTTCCCTCTCTTCGTTCCAGCGTGCCTTGATCTCACAGTTTTCCGTCTACAAAAACTGCCACTTTTTCCTTTCTACATCCCAAGTGCCTTCCCAAAAATTTGCTTGTTAGCAATCGTCAGCTGGTCGTTCATGCAAACGGAACTATGATATCCTTCCGACAAGACGATCTGATTAGCCCGCGTTCGAGCTTTGCGGGCCTTTCGTAGTGAATTCGCTTTTATTTTCTCGTGAACACAAATGAGCTATAATCTGCTTTTCTCCAAGGAAGGTGGGCACGCGGTGGATTGTATCAATGTCAATGTCTGATGCTTCAAGAGGGCATTCATGTGCCACAGACACTGATTTCAAATAGCCACACAGTCCTCATCTTTGGTGACCGGCACACCTTTGAATTCAATATTGTTTAGACAAGAGTACTGTTCGATATCGCCATTCTTTCTTCGGAAAGCTAGATTAGCGTGCCCTTTAAATCTTGTTCATATCACTCCCTCGACCAACCTCACTTTCAAGGAGTCATATTCATCACTAACAAACTCGACAGGTTTTGCTAGTTCCACATGTTCACCAGCACCTGGCGCCAATCGTTTGCTTTAGCTTAATGAAAGCTTCCTCGACTGGAGTATTAATGCTACTTTTTAGCTGGGACTCAAGGGCATCAATTCTTTGAGCAAGCTCAGCACACGAAACCATTGCGCACATCGAAAACAGACGGAAACAGCACAAGGCAATTGAGCAGTAGATGCTGTAACCAAGGGTCAAAAGAACAACGCAAAAGATGCCAAAACCAACCTGCACGAGTCAGTACAGCCTTTAGTGGTCGAAATTACCGCCGCAACCACTGGTCCAAAATGCCGTCCGGTAGTTTGGGTAGCCCTTTTATGCTTCGGGGATTAGTCGACGCAGATGAGGGATGATCCCCGATGCGGTCGGGTGTCAGAGGACGTGTACGCAGGCGCCCAACACACCCGCACGTGGCGTCAGCTCCGGGATTGCTGATTGGACTGAAAACTGCTCCGCCCGTATCGCTGCCAAACCAACATGCACGACTCAGTACAGCCTTTAGTGGTCGAACTTAACGCCGCAACCGCTGCTCTGAAAAATGCTCCCTATAGAATTCAAGAAGAGTGCCCAGCCTGCGTCTTTTGGAAAGTTGCACTAGTCTGAATCTTATTGCCGGACTTATTGAGGTCAGTGAATACGAGTAGACTGTCAGTATGACTCGCAATAAGCATTGTTGTTCAAGCAAGCGGGCCCTCTATTAGCAGTTGCCTTTATTAGCGGATGCAGTTTGATTATAAACACGGGGAAATTTCTTCATTACGCGGCTTTAGTACAGAGAACCAGAGAAGTATTTGTTGCGAATGAAGTGACTACATGTAAAGTGATGTCATATGTCATTAAATGGATTTCACGTAACGGTGCAAAAAAGTTTATGTCAGGGTTTGAAAAGAAGCGTAGCAAAAAAGAATGTGGATAGTATCACCAAACGTTTAACGTTTACTTGTTTCCGTTTTCCCGCTATAATACCCGAAAGCACGTTATTTCGAGCTTCAATAAATATATTTTTAAAAATATTGTCAGCAGTGGCACTAGTCCCGTGACAACTAGGGAAATGGTACGGTTGAGACGAAAGTGAAAAAAAACTGTGGTTTATTCCTCTGTTATCGGAATCGGTAAAACACGAAAAGAAATCTGTGCAGCAAGATCCGGTGCTGAGCATGATTTGCGGGTCGGCGGCTGTCTTGTGGGTGTGGTTGGCGAGCGACGTCTGGCTGGCGGGTGGCTTCGGCAAGGTGTACTCTCGTCCTTTCCGTGACGGATATGACGGCATCTCTGAGGTGGATATGATGCCTGTGAAATTTCGGGGTATCCCGGCGCAAAATACTTTCATGCTAAAATATTGCTATGGTGTCTTAGCTGAAGAGGCTAACCAGAGGAAGAGTTCGTGCATAGCCTAAGTACACCATTGGGGCATGTGACAGTTATTAGCCGAAAGAAGGTGACGGCTCCACGCTCGGTACTCGAAAAGAAGCTAGATGAAGAACTAGAAGAGGCTCTTGCGCCTTTCCTGTGGCGATGTATTTAAACGGATTATCTATGTACACGTGGCTTTCAGATAGCTCGCGCCTGTTGTCGGTGCTGGTTAATTGAGCCATGAGGTATTGTCCACCAATGTGTTCTGTCACACCACCCTCCGGTCGATGAAGACTGCCCCGGTCGAGGCCGCGGCAAGGTGGTGATGATGATGCGGATTAGCAATGCGAGGAGAATATGGAGTGACATCCTTGCCGCCACGAATGGTGGTGCTGGTCGTCATGATCACCAGACACAGAACAGCAGTGCCCGTGGACGCCATGAAGCAGCGGCCAAAGCCCCCAGAAAAGCGCCGTTGATCTAGGCAGGGGAACGTCCTCGGCTTTACGTCATGTCGTGAGTGATCGGTCGTCTGGTGTCGACGGGTCATGGGCAGGGGCCACTGGGCTGGTGAATGGCCACGTCCACAAGATCATAGTGGCTGGAGAAGGCCGACGCTGTCCAAGAGCCTTGGTACGATGTGCAGGAGCCAAGATGAGACGAAACTGGTGGGCCAGGATTAGGATCGGTACCCCGCACTCTGTGCCCAACGTAACGTGGTGGCAGAGCAGATGAGACGAACCATGAAGAGGGTGAAGAATCTATTTACACTATCCACTCGGCGGCGATCAGCAGCCAGTGCAGGGTCCGCCAGCACCTTCTCCTGCGTCGTCGTCGTCGTCGCTAACCCTTTGTAATAGCGCTGAGGGGTATTGCCCACCGCTATGTCCGTGACATTACCTCCCGGTCGAGGGCGTCGTCTATTCTTGGTGTTGGGTAATACGTCCTTCTTGGTTATTTTATTGTGGTTGCAGTAACCGACGCAGAAGCGCCAGGTGCCGTTTTTTTGTTACCAGAACTACTGGGGACACCCACCGACTGCAGGGTGATTTTTTCTACTTCCTATAGGAATACATAGCGTTCCGCATGAGACAATCGATAAGGTCGCCTGTAGATTGACCTGTTATCGCCTGTGTCGAACCGGTGCTTTACTTCATGTGTTTGACCCAAGCCCGAAAAATAACAACTCTAGGTATAAGGTGCTCCTTATTAGTAAAGGTTGCTTCCCCGCAAGGACACCGTGTGTGCAGGGGTGGATCGTTACAGGCCGCTTGCTTCGTTCTCGTGGCGTCATTGCCACAACCTATTTGGCATTATTGAAATCTTGGTGTGTCCGGAATTAGACACTTTCCTGCTAAAAATAGGAATAAAACATCCACATTCTCCTTCATCAGATAATACCAAAAAAACTTGTGGCAATCCAAGCCCCTCCAAGGAAACATAAAACAGTAAGAGAATTTTACAACAAAATACATATGAAAAAATTTTGCGTCCCCTGAAAATAGTTGACGTCATTTCTCTTTAAAAATAAAGTCAATTTCCGCCAGTGTAGTTACCGGCGAAACCATCAGTGATGGAATAATTATTCCACCACCTTTCATGGCGAATGCTGTTTAGAATTCTCTAAGTACGATTCTAATACGCTTTCAGTCCGTCATTATGGGGACATCCCGTTATTAAGCAACATTTCCGTATCGCAGGAAGCTTTCCTTTCTCTCTTGCTTCAAATCGACCCAGAGAAAACCCCTGGAATATACAGTAAGGCGGAATATCGAATATTACACTGTGTATTGATCAATATCAATATTGATCAATATCAATCAAAATCAATATTTAAGATTGATCAATGTCAATATTGCCGCGAACGATGTACGAGTTTATTTATTTATTGTTTGTGTTTAATGCCCGCCCGCGCCTGCTCTGTTATCTGTGTCCCATGCAAAGCGCGTGTTCCATTCTTTATTTTGATGCTGCAAGGGCTATCTCATTCAGATAAGCAGACTGTTTCGTTCTAACGTCGGTAGCCCAGAATAATCTTCTGTGATCAACAATGTTCTGGATGTGAATCGACGGTTCGTGAAACACGCGCGCCGAAACATAAAAGCCTGCAGAGCAGACGCCGCGGCATTCCGGTTCGACGCAGACACTCGCATGTGCAAGTCCCTTTGTTGACCGCTGCTTCGAAGCCTCTGTATTTTTTTTTGAGTTGTGAGGGGAGCACAACGTCTCTCCAATAAACTTGTTTCTCCTGCAAGACAACTGCGCCGTCCTTGGTTTTGTGACATCTGGTGGCGGTATGTGAACCCTACGCCATCGTCAGGCCAACAGCCAAGTCCCACTCGTGCCAGCCGACAACAAGGTCCTCAGCCTGAGTTTGGACTTCTCCCGGATAAAGTGAAGAAAGAAGACGTCGTGACCACCACTACGATCAACGCAGGCAACATGACCATCGCTGCCAGTCCGGCCCTCGTTCTTAAGCAACCCAGGGAGCCGCCATGATTTCATGTGACACCTTCGGGGGACCCCGAAGACTTTTTGGAGCAAGTCGAACGGGTCAGGCTGTTCAATCGATGGGACGACGCGCAGACACTGAGGCAAGTGTTCTTCTACCTTGATGACTCATCAAGGATCTGGTTAGAAAACCATGAGAGCTGCCTGGAGTCTTGAAGCTATTTCCGAACGCAATTTTTAAAAACGTTCACCACGGTTGTCCGAAAGAGGGGGCCGCAGTCTTGCTGCAGACGCGGACACAACACCCTAACCAAAGTGTTGTTGTGTTCGTCGAAGAGATGAAGAGGCTCTTCAGGCGTGCGTACCCTTGCATGGCGAAAGAAAAGAAGTTACGCTTCCTAATGCATGCTGTGAAGAAAGAATTGTTTGCTGGACTTGTCCGCCACCCGCCCAAAACCGTCGCCGAATTTGTGGCCGAAGCCAACACAATTGAGAATGTCTTGAAATGCGTACTAAGCAGTATCGCCACAACTTTCTTGGCGCGGCCAACGCGAACTACGTTGACAGCATGCGGATTTCGGCAGACAGCCTACGCGATGCTAGTCGCGCAGTAGCGAGGAAGGAGCTGCGAAAACTCCTCCCAACACCGCTTCAGCCCCAAGTCGCATCCCTTACCGACGTCATTAGGAAGAAGTGCAGCAAGCCCTGCGAACATCAACCACGCCAGTAGCACCCCGCAAGCCGCACGCCAGGACCAACGCGGCTGCTGCCCGTTGACCGTTCGCCCCTATCGTCACGAAGATTCATACCGTCGTCTCCTGTCGCCAGCGCGACCATCTGTGGCACAACCCCCCACGCCGAGGAAGACCGACATGTGGCGAACGCCAGATAATCGTCTGCTGTGCTACCACTGCGATGAGGCCAGCAACATCTACAATTGCTGCCACTTCAAGAGGGTCGGTTTGCGAGGGTTCTCCTTTGACGAACCCCGCCCCCGATCCAGCCATCGCCCATCGGAGATCAAAGAATACCTGACCAACACCAACCGTGGGCCAGCCTGTTTCAGCCGATCGCCATCACCCTACCCATACCATTCGCGCTACCACCGTAGCAATGCTGATTTTGCACGTCCAAGGTCCCCAAGCCTACGCGGGAGAAAGTAAAAGCAGCAAATTCTGGAGGTGACGTTCCAACACGGCAGAAAAATAAAAACCCTTAAACGACGCAACGACTCGCCAAAGACCACCATTCACGACATGCCCTAAGCCCGACCACCCGATATAACCCTGCCGTGACCCCCGAACACGACGACAATGACACGGCGCGACAGGGACTCGATTTGACCAAGCCTGCCGCTGAGAAAACGACGATACCCACAGCGCGTAGTGCCCAACCGTCCAGACGCACAAGCTAAGATACGACACCCCGACGCACCCGGAGCTCAAGCAAGGCGGCGTCCGACGTCCAGTTGTCCATCGACGGCTTTGATGTAGTCGCCCTCATAGACACCAGAGCGGACTACTCGGTGATGAGCGGATCATTCGCGTCTAAGGTGAAGAAAGCTACGACCAAATGGGACGGTCCGTACATCCGCGACCTAAGAGGCCATGTTGTAGCGCCAAGTAGAACGTGCACATCACTCGTCACCAAAGACGGCACAACATACCCTGCTGCGTTCGTCGTTTTACCTAACATCTCCCGTGGGATATTTCACGTAAGCGACTTTTTGACGGACAACGGCGCAATCCAAGGCCTAAACGTTGAATGCGAGGAAGTCTTCTCTTGGCCACCAGAGCTAGGGGACATAAGTCTGTCCTTAGCTGAATCTAGCAATCGTGTTAGGATTTCTCGTTCACAAACGTTTGCTGGAGACTTGTATCGAGGCAATAATAGACAATCCATGATATATTCAAAGATGTATTTAGCTACCCAAAAGTGTGTTCCCACTGCGTGCAGTCATAAGTAAGGGCCGTGCGGATGCTGGTAACTCCATAGTGCCGCGAAACACGTATGGGTTTGTTTATTTATTGTTTGTTTGTACCGCCCGGCCACGCCCGGCTCTGTTATCTGTGTCCCAAGCGAAGCGCGTCTTTTATTCATTATTTATTATAACGCAGGAGTTATCATATTCCGATAGGCACACTGTTTTAACTTAAAGTCACTTGACCAGAATAATCTTCTCTGATCTAAAACGTTCTGGATGTAAATTGACGGTTCCAGAAACACTCGCGTCAGCAGAGCAGACGTCGCGGCGTTCCTTTCGACGCTCCTCGCCTGCGCAAGTCTATTCGCGGCCTCTGTATTCTTTTGAGTTGTTGGGGGAGCACAAGCTCACTCCAATAAACTTGTTTTCCTTGAAAACAACTGCACCGTCTTTGGCCACGTGACATCTCATGAGGTGCTTGGTAAATGCTCCCTACGCCCTCGGCAAGCCGGAAAGAAAGTCCCAATCGTGCCAGCCGCCGACAGCAAGGTCTTCAGCCGGAGTTTGGGCTCCTTTCGGATACAGTGCAGAAAGAAGACGTCGTGACCACCACCATGATCAATGCAGGCACCATGACCAGCACTACGCTCGTTCTTCAACCGGCCCGGGGAACCATAATCGTTCTGCAGACTCCCTGGAGAAGACCCTGAGGACTGGTGGAAGAAAGTGGAGCGCGTCCGCATCTTTAACAGGTGGGATGACGCAGAAACGTTCCGCCATGTCTTCTTCTACTTTGAAGATACGGCCCGAACGTGGTTTGAAAACAATGAAAGCTCCATAACAGTCTTCACACTCTTAGAGGAAGTTCCTGGAAACATTCGCCACCGTTGTGCGGAAAGAACGAGCCGCCCTTTTGTTGGAAACACGCACGGAACACCCAAATGAAGGGGTCGTAATCTTCGTTGAGGAGATAAAGCAACTCTTAATCCGCGCGGACCCCTAAATGACGGAAGAAAAGAAGGTACGCTTATGAATGTCTGGTGTGAAGGAGGATCTGTTTGCTAGATTTGTCCGCAACCCGCCCAAAGCCATCGCCGAATTAGTGACCGAAGTTGCACGATTGAGAAGGATCTCGAATTGCGTGCTAAGCAGTATGACCGCAACTTCGCTGTCGCGGTCACTGCTAACTACGTCTAGAGCTTGCCGATTCCAGCAGACAGCCTACGCGAGACTACTCGTGCAGTAGTGAGGGAGGAGCTGCGGAAACTTTTCCCCTCGCTGAAGCAGCCGCAAGTCGCTTCCCTTACCGATGTGATTAGGGAAGAAGTGCAGCAAGCGCTGGGAACCTCAACGACGTCAGAAGCACCCCGCGAGCCGCAAGCCAAGCCCTGCGCGGCTGCTGTTCGCCGGCCTCGCCCAACTGCGCCGTACCGTCAGGAAAATCCGTACCGTCGTCCCCTGTCGCCGGCCCGACCAGCCGCGGTGCAACCCCCCACCCCAAGAAAGAAAGAGGTGTGGTGAACGCCCGATAATCGACCGCTGTGCTACCACTGCGGAGAGGCCGACCACATCTACTGTCGCTGCCCCTACAAGAGGCTCGGTTTTCGAGGCTTCTCCATCGACGCACCCCACCCCAACCCGGCCAGCGCCCTACTAATATCGAAGACTAGCTGTCCAACGCCATCCGCGGACCAGCCCCAGTCAACCGTTCACCATCGCCCTTCCCGTACTAGTCGCCAAACCGCCGCAGCACTGGTGACTTCTCACGTGGAAGGTCCCCCAGCCCACGCGGAGGAAACTAAAAGCAGCAACTTCTGGGGGTAAAGTTGCAGGACTGCAGAAAAATGAAAACCCTTCAACAGTGCAGCGACCCGCTGAAAACCATGATTCAGGACATGCCCTCAGCCCGACGACCCGATCTAACCCTGACGTGAGTGTGGAACACGACGACAGCAAAACAGCGCGACGTGTACCCTACACGACCGTACCTGCGCTGATAACACAACGAAGACGACGACGCATAGTTCCCGACCGTCAACACGTACAAGCAGAGATACCACGCCATGACACACCCGGAACTCTAGGAAGGCGGCGTCCGACGTTCAGCTCTCCATCGACGGCTTTGATGTAGTCGCTCTCATAAACCATAGACACGGGAGACGACTACTCAGTAATGAACGGGCCATTAGTGCCTAAGCTGAAAAAAGTTATGACCAGATGGGACGGTCCGCACATACGCACAGCAGGAGGCCACCTCGTGAACACTGTTGTACGGCCGGCCGCCGCGGCGCTGCTGCCGCGTTCCGCGGCGGCCGGCGCGCGGAAGAAGAAAACGCTGAAGGAAGAAGAAAACGCTGAAGGGTAATAAACCTTGTTCGCTGTAGCTGGAGTCACCCGTCTGTTCGCCTCTGTGTACGCCCGTCGAAGTTGTATTAAACATGGTGTCAGAAGTTGTGCGCAGCAACTTCTGAAGTAACTTCTGAAGGTCAGAACCTGGACAACGCAGCAAACAGAACGGCCGGCACTCCGACTGCCATGGCACCCACCTCAGCACCAGCGTCAATGGCTTCGTTCGCGATACAACCTCCGGAAGCCTTCTGCTTTTCGTCGCCCAACGACTGGCCGAAATGGAAGAAGCGCTTCGAACGTTTTCGCACCTCTTCTGGCCTCAGTGCCCAGCCTGAAGAACACCAAGTCGACACCCTGCTGTACATCATGGGTGACCAGGCTGAGGACATTTTTGGCACCTTCAACCTCACAGGTGAGGACTCGAAAACGTTCAGCGTTGTGATGGAACGATTTGACAAATACTTCATTCCGCGTCGCAACGTCATCTTTGAAAGGGCGCGCTTCAACACTCGGATACAACAGGAGACAGAGTCTGTAGAAGAATTCGCCACAGCCCTTCACGCTCTTTCCAAACACTGCGAGTGCGGCAGCCTGCAAGAAGAGTTTATCTGTGATCGGTTATTCGTGGGCATCAGAGACAGACAGCTGTCCGGGAAGTTGCAACTTGACCCAGATCTGACGTTGCAGAAAGCCCTAGACGCAACGCGGCAAGTCGAAATGGTGCAACAGCAACAGGTAGAGGTGATACATGCCCAACGAAACGTCAACAAGGTAGGCTTTGCCCACCAGAAGTCGCAAGGCTCTCGGAAGCCCTTCTCTGGCTCTAGTAGTAAGAATACTAGATCATCATCTCCGCTTGTTAAGAAGCATGTGAACAAGTTTACCGTTGGTGCGGGCGAGAAAGTCACCCACGATCTGCTTGCCCAGCACGGAATGAGAAATGCAAGTCGTGCCTGAAGAAGGGCCACTACGCAACTGTTGTCTTTCCAAATGCGTAGACGCATTTCAAGCTCAAGGTGATGGAACGGAAAGTGGATTCCTGGGAACGGTGAGCTCTTCATTGACAAAAAACAGGGAAGCAACTGTAATAGTGCAAGGGCGTCCCCTGAAATTCAAGGTTGACACGGGTGCTGCTGAGACGGTGATACCACCTGAAACGTTTAGACAACTCGAGCGAAGGCCAGTTCTTTCTATACCACGCCGACCGCTCCACGGGCCTGGTGGGAGACCATTGGCAGTACAGGGAGCCGCCCGATTGCAGCTATCGTATCAAGGTCGCCAGACAACTCAAGATATCTACGTTCTTGACGAAGTGCGTTGTCTACTTCTTGGAAAGCCTGCTATTGAAGAACTGCAGCTACAACGTTCAGCTTGCCATCAATCCTAAACAGGAATTTCCCTCCCTCTTCACCGGTCTCGGAGCTATCCAGGGAGAACACCAAATTCGCCTTCAAGACGGAGCAAAGTCATTTGCGTTGAGCTCGCCCCGACGAGTTCCCATTCCCTTGTATGAGAAGACTAAACGAGAACTCCAATGAATGGAGAAAATCGGAGTCATCTCTCCAGTCGAAGAGCCAACCAAATGGTGCGCGCCAATGGTGGTCGTGCCCAAGCCCTCACGAGACGTGCGAATTTGCGTTGACTTCACAGAGCTCAACCGCTTTGTTATCCGAGAATGTCATCCGATTCCATCTGTTGAACACACTGGGGCTTCCCTCTGGGGTGAAAGTGTTTTCAAAGCTGGACGCCAACTCCAGATTATGGCAAATTCAGCTCGCGGAAGAGATCAAGGAGTTTACGACGTTCATAACGCTATTTGGAAGGTTCAAGTTAAACCGGCTCCCATTTGGTATCACCTCGGCGCCAGAACTGTTCCAGAGGCAGATGGCTACCATCCTGCAATGTATGAGTCGTGTCATATGTCACATAGACGACATCCTTGTATGGGGAGCCACACAATAGGAGCACAACGAGTCTCTTCGTCAAGTACTGCGGAGGCTCGCGGAAGCTGGCATCACACTCAACGAGAGCAAATGCACGTTCTGGGCTACAGAATTGACATACCTGGGACACAAGATTGGACAGCAAGGAATCAGGCCTGATGAGTTCAAAATCACAGCAGTTACGCAAATGACACCACCCACAAACAGAACAGAGCTACAAAGGATATTTTGTATCACCACATATCTTGCTCTGTTCGTTCCGAATCTCGCAGACATTTTGCAGCCCCTCACGCTGCTGCTGTCGAAAAAACAGGAGTGTTTGTGGGGTGCGCCGCAACAAGCAGCGTTCGACAACTGGAAGAAGCTTCTGTCTAGTAGACCAGTTCTTGCCGTCTACGACCCCGCAAAAGAGACAGTAGTCACGGCAGATGCTTCCTCTTTCGGACTCGGCGCCGTTCTTCGCCAGCGGTAGACAACAGGGAACTATGCAGTAATCGCTTACGCATCTCGACTTTTGACAGGCACTGAAAAACGCTACGCACAGATCGAGAAAGAGGCGCTTGCACTTGTGTGGGGATGCGATAAATTCTCTGACTACCTCGTTGGAAAGCAATTTCTTGTAGAAACTTACCACAAACCTCTCGTGCCTATTTTAAACTCGAAGAATATTGATGACCCCACACCAAGGGTACAGAGACTTCGCATGCGCATGATGCGTTACAGTTACATCGTGATCTATGTACCTGGCAAGGAGCCTTTGGCTGCCGATGCTCTCTCTCGCTCACCGCTCCAATCCACCGTCCCATCCGCAGAATCCCGTGAGCTGGTTGAGGAAATAGATGCCTTTGTCAGGCAGCTCACGGCAAACGTTCCAATCAAGCCAGCCTGTCTCGAACTGCTCCGGACTAGTCCGATAGCTGACCAACTGTGCTGTCAACTGCAGAAATTGTGCAGCAAGGGGTGGACTTCCCAGTGAGATCTACACCAAGAGGTGAAGCCTTTCTATCAATTTTGCCATCAACTAAATGTTGAAAATGACCTCCTCTTGTGCGGAACAAGAGTAGTAGTCCCAGTCGCCTGCCAGGCTCACGTTTTGCGCCTGCTACACGAAGGACACTTCGGAATATCAAAAACCCTTGCAAAGGCCAACGATACGGTTTGGTGGCCGGGCATATCAAGGGACATCGAACAAACTGTCTGTACTTGTCGGAAATGCGTGGGGACAACAACAAACCGGAAAATGCCACTTCAACCTACACCTTTCCTGGAAAGGCCCTGGCAGCGGGTGGCTATGGACCTGTTCTACCAAAGCAACAAATGGTGGTTGATAATCGTCGACTACTACTCCAGGTACCCTGAAATCACGCTGCTAAACAAGCTTACTGCAGCTGAGGTGATCAACCATTGCAAGTCAGTCTTTGCACGCCATGGGATTCCTGAGGTAGTTGTCTCAGACAACGACCTGCAGTTTTCCCGCGTAAGAGGATCCGAGTTCGCGGACTTTCCGCGAGACTATGGCTGTCAACACATAACCTCCAGTCCCCACTACCCACAGAGCAATGGATTGGCGCAAGCTGCCGTCAAGATCATCAAGACATCTATGTAAAAGACTCAGGACCCGTATATTACCTTGCTGGCCTACAGGACTACACCATTAAAGAACGGATACTGCCCTTCCCAACTCCTCATGGGTCGCCGCTTGCGCACCAAGTTATCTGAGGCAACCCGAGCATAACTTCCTGCAACGCCCTATACCCTCGCAGTACAGACGTTCGAAACAGAAAGCCGGGAGAACCAACGCGAATATTACAACAGTCGTCACGGTGGCCGGGATCTAGTTGATCTTCTGAACGGCGAAGAAGTTTGGGTGAGCGACATGCAGAAGAAGGGCAAGGTAGTGGACACCGCCTCTGAACCAAGGTCTTACATCGTGGACACTGGGGATAGCGTTGTACGTCGCAACCGCACTCACTTGGTACCCTTGCCACAAATGCAAGAGCTTACGCCACCTGCGGAGCAAGCACAAGAAGAAGCCGGTGCCGTGACACATTGCCAAGACACTTCGCATGGCCACACCCGAAACGGTCGCTGCACCATCCCGCCGAAAAAATACGTAGCCTCTGTTCTTCCGAAAGGAGAACCTACATAGGCTCGTTTCTTTCGGAAGGAGATGTTGTACGGCCGGCCGCCGCGGCGCTGCTACAGCGCTGCTGGAGAAGGAAGAAGAAGGAAACGCTGAAGGGTAATAAACCGTGTTCGCTGTAGCTGGAGTCCCCGTCTGTTCGCCTCTGTGTACACCAGTCGAAGTCGTATTAAACAACGACAAGTGGAACCTGCACATCGCGTGTCACAATAGACGGTACAACGTACAATGCGGCCTTCGTCGTTCTGCCTAACTGCTACCGTGACGTAATTATTGGAATGAATTTTTTGATGGACAACGGAGCATTATTTGATCTGCAGACCAAGTCAATAATATTTTCTCCCCATCACTTCATGACGCTGGTACCGAACCCCGAACGTCGTGCTGCGGTAAGTATTGCCGACGATCATGTCACCCTCCATCCCCACGCAAGCTTGATGAACGCAGAATACTGCAAAGATGCTGCTCCTGACGTGGACCCTATCGTAGACAGTAGTCAAAGGTTGCTTATTGACCGTGGTTTCTCTGCCGCAAGAGGCATTTCGCGCTTCAAGGAGTATCAATTCCACGTTTTGGTTACTAATGTCATAGAGGAGTACCAGAATTTAAACAAGGGCGCAGCAATTGCATTCCTCGAACAAACGCAAGAAGCAAGTGACGTGATCGCGGTCGCCGACTTTAACGCCCACCCGTAGAACCATTCAAGCTCCCGCAGCCCTTCGAAGTCAATCCGGCGCACCGACAAGAACAACGGAAAAAATAATTGGGTTTGCTGCGTCGCTATAGCGAATGTTTTTTGTCGAGCGCCAAAATCCGCCAGACACCTCTAGCGAAGCATTGAATAATAACCGATGATGGATCCCGACCTACCCGACATTCACCGTACCGCGTGTCTTCCCACGAGAGGGATGCCATCAGGACTCAAGTCGACGACCTGCTCAGCGACGACATTATATACCCATCGAAAAGTCGCTGGGCTGCGCCGGTCGTACTGGTGAAGAAAAAAAACGCCACGTTACGATTTTGCGTTGACTGCCAGCGACTGAGCAAAATCATCAAAAAGGACGTGTACCCCCCACCACGAATCGACGACGCCCTCGACCACCTCTGCCATGCGAAGTACGTCTCATCGATGGACCTGAAGTCCGGATACAGGCAAATTTAGGTGCACGAGGGAGACCGAGGGAAGACCGCATTGATAACCCCGGACGGCCTATACGAGTTTACGGAGGGGCCGTTTGGGCTGTGCACAGCGCCGGCGACGTTTCATGGAGTCATGGACACTGTTCTAGCTGGTCTTAAGTGGCACACCTGCCTTAAGTGGCACACCACGACGTTGTGGTATTTGCCCGGACATTCAACGAACACCTTGCAATGTTGGAGTCTATCCTGGGCCATTCGTACGTCGGGGTTTACGCTGAAGCCTGAATAGTGCCGTTTCGCAAATGAGGAAGTCACGTTCTTGGGCCACGTAGTTAACGCCGCGGGAGTCCTACCTGACCCGGCAAAAACTTCAGCCATTGCGAACTTTCCAAGACCAAAAGACAAGATGGGCGTGCCAAGACTTCTTGGGTTGTGCGCATACTACCGGCGCTCCGTCGCAAACTTCGCACGCATTGCAGAGCCACTCACGCCCTTCACGAAAGACAGCACCCCTTTCAGCTGGGAAAACGACCAAAAAAGCATTCTGTGAGCGGCAAAAACGCCTGCTGCGCCCGCCCGTGCTCGCTCATTTCGACGAAAACGCCGAAACAGAAATGCACACGGACGGCAGTGATACAGACTTGGGTGCCGTCCTTGTCCAAAAGGAAAGCGGTTGCGAAAACGTAATCGCCTATGCCAGCGCTGGTCTGTCGAAGGATGAGAAAAACTACTCTGCCTCTGAGAAAGAGTGCCTGGCTATGATATGGGCGATTTGATAATTTCGCCCACACGTGTATGGAAAACCATTCAAGGTTGCGACAGACCACCACGCGCTGTGTTGGCTCGCCAATTTGAAAGACCCCTGTGGCCGTCTTGGGCGGTCGAGCTTGCGCCAGCAGGAGTTCGACGTTACAGTCGTCTATAAATCCGGCAGGAAATACTCCGACGCCGACTGCATGTCCCGTGCCCCGTAGACCCACCACCTCCAGACTCTGAAGAAGACAGCGCGTTCTTCATAATCGTGACGGAGTGGATCCTAGACACCCAGCAGCGTGCCGACCCCGACTTTCGCGTCACAATTGACTACCTCGAGGGATGCAACTTTGCCGTTCGTAGGACCTTCAAACGCCGCTTACCAGCATTCAGCCTGCGAAACACCGTCCTCGTGAAGAAGAATTTCAGCCCCGAAACGAGAGCGAATTACCTTCTTGTCATTCCCGTGGACCTTCGTGAAGAATTATTGGAAGTGTGCCATGACTACCCATCTTCCGAACATCTCGGCACAGCTCGCACTATTGGAAAAAACAGAGCGAGGTACTACTTGCCCGGTCTTACCTCTGACGTCAGCCACTACGGCCGGAGCTGTCGTTACTGCCAGCAAAAAAAAACGCCGCCGATGAGACCCGCCGGACTTTTACAGCCAACCACCGTCCCATCGAGGCCCTACCAACAGACTGAAATGGACCTTCTGGGTCCGTTCCTACGTCGTGATCTGAGAACAAGTGGATTGTCGTAGCGACAGACTACATGACCCGCTACGCAGAGACGGCCGCTCTTCGGAGGGGGACCGCACAAGAAGTCGCAAAGTTCTTTATTAACCTAGCTGTGCTGTGACATGGAGCCCCTGAAGTCCTAATGACAGACCGCCGAATGGCCTTCACTGCTGAGCCGATGCAAGAAATCTTATGGTACAGCAACACGGATCACCGAAGAACGATAGCGTACCACCCCCGAACGAACGGACTTACGGAACATCTGCACAAGACGATCGCGGACATGCTGTATATGTGCGTCGACGTTGAAAATAAGACTTGAGACGAAGTCCTCCCGTAGGTCACTTTTACGTACAACACAGCGACCCAGGAGGCTACGCAGATGACACTGTCAGAGCTTGTCTACTGAAGGCGACCGACTACGATGCTCGACGCCATGCTTCGGCATGTAGCAGACGACGACCTCAACGCCGACGTCCAAGGTTACCTTCAACGTGCTGAAGAGGCCCGCCAGCTCGCTCCAGTTCGTAAAAATGACCAGTAGCTGGTGGATTCCGGCTGCTACAACCTCCGATGCCGAGACACCGAGTACCAACCTGGGGATCGTGTGTGGGTTTTGACTCCCATCCGACAACGCGGACTCAGTGAGAAGCTTCTGCGACGGTATTTCGAACCCTACCAGGTTGTATGCCGTGTTGGCCAATTAACCTAAGAAGTGAATCGGAAAGGTGATTTCGGCACATCACGACGACTCACGCGACCCGAAGTGGTCCACGTGATTCGCCTCAAACTGTACTTCGCAAGATGACGGACATTTTTTTTGTTTTGTTGTTGCTGATCGTTTGGACTGTGTGTGATGAATGGCCACGCGAGCGGTTGACCGCGCCATTGAAACAGCAGGATATGCAGCAACGACGACGAGGAGGAGCAGCCGCGCGGTGTCGGGATCGCGAGCGCTCGAACGACGACGGCTCTAAGGCGAGTGGCGGAACATAGCGCGGTTCGTGGGAAACAACCCCGTGGGACGCCTGGTCCATGGGCCACCTTTAACAAGACCGTTGTCACCCGTTGTCAAGGCTCGAGAGCGCGTCTGCTCACGCACCGTCATCGTAGTACTGGTGCACCGATTGCTGACACTCCGTTCTGGCGGTCGGGCGCTGCCGTTCCTGCTGTTGAGCCGCCAGAAACGCATCGCGACGGAATGTGAGCTTAATCGCACCGGGCATTGTCCTCAGACCTCCCGAACTGCCAGAGTGTATTGTGTACCGACAGACTGTGTTGTAATTTCCCCATCGCATCTTATGCTCCCGTCGTGTGCTTGTCAATCTCGTGAAATATAGCGTCAATGTGTTAAACAGCGTTCGTCTCCACCTGCGTGGTCCTTGGCCCATTCATAACAAAATTGGCGAGCCTGCCAGGATCCTACCAGTAACATCTGCAGGGAGAAGTTGACCGCTGTGAAAGCACGTGATTGAAGACTCCACCATGAATGTGGAGAAGCTAATGGCGATCGGGACGCAGCTGGGTCCCTCAGGAATGAACTTCGCCAGTGGATCGACACCCAGCGGGCAGAGCAGCGTGCGGAGAGGGCAGCTGAAGGAGAAGCACTCCGTTAAGATGCAGAACGAGAAAAAGAGGGACGGCGAGAAGCTGCCGAGATAGCAAAGGAAGCTGCCGAGATGGCCAAGGAAGCTGCCGAGAGGGAAATGCGAATCCTGGAGTTGAGGATTCGTCTTCAAGAAGGGTCGCAAAGCACCAACGCCGTTACTGCCGGGAACGAAATCAACCCAAATGTGCCCGTCGTGAATCCACAGAAGCTCCTGCCCCTGTTTGATGAACGACGCGACGACCTGCACGCGTACTTGCAGCGCTTCGAGCGTGTGGCGACTGGACAGGGGTGGCCACAGGAAAAATGGGCTGTCGGCCTCAGTATGTGCTTGTCAGGGGAAGCGCTGACCGTGATTGGCCGCATGACTGCAGATGAGTCGCTTGAGTACAGCAAGGTCAAGAAAGCGCTGCTGCAGCGGTTCAGATTCACGGCAACAGGGTACCAGGAGAAGTTTCGGAAAGCCCGAGCTGAAGACGGCGAGACGGGAAGGCAGTTTGCGGCGAGGTTCTCGAGCTACTTCGACCATTGGGTGGAAATGGCCAACATTTCCAGAACCTACGAGGGTCTTCGCGATTTGGTAATCTCGGAGCAATTCTACGGTTGTTGCCACCCGAAACTTGTCGTCTTCTTGAAGGAACGTGAGTGCGCCACCCTGGATGCCTTGGCAGATACCACGGACCGTTTCCTGGATGCGCAAAATCTTGCGAACATAGGAAAGGCTCCCACTGACGTGCAAAAAGATGTCAAGGGCACAACCGATACACAGAAAAGGTCGGCGCAAAGGTGTTTCTTATGTAATCGTCCCGGACACCTCGCGCTAGACTGTCGAACTGCGATCAGAGAGCGAGAACACTGTTCTAAGTGTGACAGACCAGGGCACACTTCCGACAATTGTCGTAGCGGTTCGGGAAGCAAAGACGACATGGCTGCTTGTGCTCTTAACGCACTTCAAAGGAGGGCCCCAGTAGTGAATACCCAGAACCCCCCGCCGTCTGACGCAACTGGTCATGACTGTGAAGACACCGGGGAAAATCGACCGTTCCTGGTCAAGGGGATGCCAGTTGTTCTTGGACGAGTGCTTGGAAAGGTTGCTAGGGTTCTTCGAGACACTGGCAGCAACACTGCCATTGTCCGCCGTGATCTGGTCGACGGCGAATGTTTCACTGGGAAAACAAGCCGTGTTGTCCTTCTAGACGGGTCCATCAAGGAACTACCGGAGGCAAGAATCCAAGCGCACACGCCGTATTTTGTAGGCGAGATTAGTGCCGCCTGCATGGCCTTCCCCCTTTACGACTTGGTTCTGGGCAACATTCCCGGCGTCAGGGAGCCTCACCAACCAGATCTTGACTGGGAGTATGCAGTTGCTGGCGACAGGGAAACACCGTCGAGCAGCCTGGGCCGAGATCTCCCGTCGGATCCTAGTAACTTAGTTTCTGCTTTTGCGAGCACTCAGGAATCAAGGACATCACCTTTAAATGTGGCTGCCATTCCCCACGTCGATGTAAACCGTGGCAAGTTAGCTCAAGAACAGAACAACGACCCAACCTTGACTCCCTGCTACCGGAAAATTGGAAAGGAGTTTCGTTCGGGAAAAGAAAATTACTACACCTTCCTCGAAAGTGAGGGCCTTTTGTATCGGAAATACCACCTCGCGACTGGACCAACATTCAAACAATTAGTAGTACCGAAGGCGTTCAGAGATACCATCCCTCGAGTCGCACATGAGAGTATCATGGCGGGACATCAGGGCATACGGAAAACGAGCGATCGAAGTTTAGAAGAATTTTATTGGCCGGATGTACAAGGGGACATCAAACGCTTTGTGGGGTCGTGTGACATCTGCCAGAGAACCACCCCCAAAGGGAAGGTTGGCGTAGCTCCCTTAGTCAACGCGCCATTGATCCGGACACCATTTCAGCGCGTCGCTGTTGATCTGATAGGGCCGCTCTCTCCTAAGTCAGACCGAGGCAACCGCTACATATTGTCACGAAGACAAGGACGATGCAGTTGTGTTGAATGAGAAACACGTTTATTGGAGCGAACTTGTGCTCCCCTAACAACTCAAAAGAATACAGAGGCGGCGAAGGTCAACAAAGTGACTTGCACAGGCGAGTGTCGTCGAATCGAATGCCCCGGCGTCCGCACTGCAGGCTTTTTATCTTTTGGCGCGCGTGGTTCTCGAAACGTCGATTCGCATCGAGAACATAGTAGATCCAAGAAGATTATTCTGGGCTGTTCACGTTAGATCGGAATGCTCTCCCTATCACAACAGATAACACATGCGGCACAGAAAGAAAGAATGGAACACGCGCTTCCCTTGGCGCAGAGATAACACAGACCGGCGCAGCCGGGCGGTAAAAGCAAAACACAAATAAACAAACCCAATGTATGGTTCGCGGCATTACCCCCCCCCCCTCTAAGAGTGCATCGACCCGATGCGAACATGAGCGACAGTCCGAACAAATGAAAATAAAAGTTCGTCATCGTCCGTAGAAATGTTTTAGGCGAACCACGTGGACGACTTCAGGCCGCGTGCGTCGTCGTGATGTACCGGAGTCACCATCGGGGATCACTTCGTAGGTAAGTTAGACAACACGTCGTAGAATCTGGTAGGGTCCGAAATACCATCGCAGGAGCTTCTCACTGAGTCCGCGTCGTCGGATGGGAGTCCAAACCCACACACGATCCCCTGCTTGGCACTCGGCGTCTCGGCGTCGGAGGTTGTAGCGGCCCGCATCCACCAGCTGGTGGTCCGTTATACGAACTCGAGCGAGCTGGCGGGCCTCCTCCGCACGTTGAAGATATCCGTGGACGTCGGCGTTGAGGCCGTCGTCTTCTACGTGCGGAAGCATGGCGTCGAGCAACGTAGTCGGCCTTCTACCGTAGACAAGCTCGAACGGCGTCAGCTGTGTCGTCTCCTGGATAGCCGTGTTGTACGCAAACGTGACATACGGAAGCACTTCGTCTCAAGTCTTATGTTCAACGTCATCGTACATTGACAGCATATCTGCGATTGTCTTCTTCAGACGTTCTGTTAGTCCGTTCGTTTGGGGGTGGTACGCCGTCGTTCTTCGGTGATCCGTGTTGCTGTAGCGTAATACTCCTTGCATCAGCTCCGCAGTAAATGCCGTTCCGCGGTCTGTGATTAAGACTTACGGGGCTCCATGTCGCAGCACAACTTGGCTTATAAAGAACTTCGCCACTTCTTGTGCAGTCCCCCTCGGAAGAGCGGCGGTCTCTGCGTAGCGCGTCATGTAGTCTGTCGCTACGACAATCCTACTTGTTCTGTGATCGTGACGTAGGGAACGGGCCTAAAAGGTCCATTCGAATCTGTTGAAATGGTCTCGATGGGACGGCGATCGGTTGCAGAAGTCCGGAGGGTCTTGTCGGCGGCGTTTTTCGTCTGGTGGAGGTGCTGGGTACGCACCCTTCATACCCAGCACCTTCACCAGATGTCACGAAGACAAGGACGATGCAGTTGTGTTGAATGAGAAACACGTTTATTGGAGCGAACTTGTGCTCCCCTAACAACTCAAAAGAATACAGAGGCGGCGAAGCAGTGGTCAACAAAGTGACTTGCCCAGGCGAGTGTCGTCGAATCGAATGCCCCGGCGTCCGCACTGCAGGCTTTTTATCTTTTGGTGCGCGTGGTTCTCGAAACGTCGATTCGCATCGAGAACATAGTAGATCCAAGAAGATTATTCTGGGCTGTTCACGTTAGATCGGAATGCTCTCCCTATCACAACAGATAACACATGCGGCACAGAAAGAAAGAATGGAACACGCGCTTCCCTTGGCGCAGAGATAACACAGACCGGCGCAGCCGGGCGGTAAAAGCAAAACACAAATAAACAAACCCAATGTATGGTTCGCGGCAATATTGACACTAATTGACTTTGCAACCCGATATCCCGACGCCGTAGCCCTTCCTGCGATGGACGCCGTACATGTTTCCGAAGCTCTTGTGGAAATTTTTTCTAGAGTTGGAATACCCCAGGAGATGATTACGGACAAAGGGGCCAACTTCACATCGGAGCTCATGAAGGAAGCGGGTCGGCTACTGTCTGTCAAGCTTCTCCACACAAGTCCTTACCATGCTATGTCCAACGGTCTTGTGGAAAAATTTAATGGCACACTTAAATCCATCATCAAGAAAATGTGCCAAGAGAAGCCACGCACATGGGACCGATACCTGGCCCCACTTCTTTTTGCGTACCGTGAGGTGCCACAAGCAAGTCTCGGTTTCTCTCCTTTTAACCTAGTTTCTGAACGTCACGTTCGTGGCCCATTGACTGTCCTGAAAGAACTCTGGACTAACGAAAACATCGACAGCGAACTTCGCACTACTTATTCCTACCTCGTCGATCTTCGGGATCGGCTAGAACAGACGTGCCCACTAGCCCACGAGGAACTTCAGAAGGCCCACATAAAGCAGAAAAAATATTATGACTGCAAGTGTCGTCGTAGGAAACTCCATCCTGGCGAGAAAGTTCTCATTCTGCTTCCGACTGCACTCAACAAACTGCTGATGCACTCGAAAGGGCCATTCAAAGTCCTCGAGGCAAAAAATGACGTGGACTACTTGATCGACCTGGGTGGGAAGAGCAAGGTGTTCCACGTGAATATGTTGAAGCGCTACGAAGACCGAAAAACTTCGCCGTCATTCCAGGCATCAGTCGCTATCACAACCAACGATGTCTGCTCGGGTGCTGATGGAACCGAAGGCTGCGGAACAGAAGATTGCCCCTTATCCGTACCAACCCGCCGTACACAGACAGCCACAGACGTCAAGCTCTCTGCTGCCCTCGATGATACCCAGCTCACTGAAGCTCGAAGTCGGCTCCAGCAGTACGAGACAATCTTTTCGAATTTGCCAGGTAAAACTAACCTTGTCACCTGTGCATTGAGTTTAACATCAGAAAAACCGGTGCACATTCCACAATTTCCCGTACCTCTCGCCTTACTTGAGGCAATCGAAAGTGAAGTCCAGGAAATGCTGCGAATGGGTATCATAGAGAAGTCACAGTCCCTATACCACGCACCCATTGTGGTTGTCCGGAAACCTGACGGCACCATCCGACTGTGCATTGACTTTAGGGAGTTGAACAAGATTCTCCTCCCCGATTCGGAACCTATTCCTCGCATTGACGTTGTCCTTGCGCGTGTAGGTTCGAAGAAGTTCTTTTCAAAGTTTGACCTCACAAAAGGATATTGGCAAGTGCCAATGGACCGTGACAGCCGTGAGAAGACTGCGTTTTCCTGTACGTCGGGTCCGTACCACTTCCGATATATGCCCTTCGGAATTAAGACGGCCCCAGCTGTTTTTGCCCGTCTCATGCGAGTTGTTCTGGGTGACTTACCGAACGTATACCACTACTTCGACGACGTGGTAATTGCCACCGATACGTGGGCAGAACACCTCGATGCCATCGGACAAGTTTTTGAGAAAATCCGGGAAGCCAACTTGACCATTACACCCAGCAAGTGTGAAATAGGCGAACACAGCATAACGTTTTTGGGTCATCGGATTGGTGGCTTCCAAATTAAACCAATGCTTCAGACCTTGTAGAAGATCCTTGGTTCAAAGAGACCAGAAACCGAGACAGCTCTGCAGTCCTTCCTGGGGTTGGCTAATTACTACCGGAAGTTCATACCGAATTACGCCGCGATTTCCAAACCTCTTACCGACCTGACAAACAAGGGACATCGCAACAGAATCGCCTGGGGGGCAGCACAAGAAGACGCGTTTAACGCCCTAAAGCGCTGTCTTGCCTAAGCTCCAATACTGCGTGCACCGGATCTCACCAAACCGTTTGTACTACGCACTGATGCCTCAAACACGAGTCTTGGGACAGTGCTTTTGCAAAGCGTTGGTGACGTCCTGCACCCGGTGGCGTACGCCAGTCGAAACCTGTTGCCACGAGAGACACGGTACTCGACCATTGAGCGTGAGTGTCTCGCCCTGTATTGGGCCATCCAGAAATTCCACATCTACTTGTATGGCAAGCCGTTTATAGTTGAATCGGACCACCAGCCATTGCAATACCTCCAGATGGCAAAACACGTCAACAACCGCGTTCTGCGCTAGAGCCTGGCGTTGCAAGAATACAGCTTCACCGTCCACTACATCAAGGGAGCCGACAACGTGGGCGCAGACTACATGAGTAGAATTTGATCGCTCTTCCATCCTCTCCGACTGCGTCAATTGATTCTTTTACTTCAGACTGCATTATATGTGCGACGACCTAGAACTACATCCAGTTACTTTACACTCCCGTTAGGAAGAATAGTTGTCTGGTCCCCTACCAACTTTCTTGAGGGGGAGGTGGTGTGATGAATGGCCACGCGAGCGGTTGACCGCGCCATTGAACCAGCAGGATATGCAGCAACGATGACGAGGAGGAGTAGCCGCGCGGTGTAGGGATCGCGAGGGCTCGAACGACGACGGCTCTAAGGCGAGTGGCGGAACAAGGCGCGGTTCGTGGGAAACAACCCCGTGGGACGCCTGGTCCATGGTCCCCCTGGAACAAGACCGTTGTCACTCGTTGTCAAGGCTCGAGAGCGCGTCTGCTCACGCACCGTCATCGTAGTACTGGTGCACCGTTTGCTGACACTCCGTTCCGGCGGTCGGGCGCTGCCGTTCCTGCTGTTGAGCCGCCAGAAACGCATCGCGATGGAATGTGAGCTTAATTGCACCGGGCATTGCCCTCAGACCTCCCGAACTGCCAGAGTGTATTGTGTACCGACAGACTGTATTGTAATTTCCCCATCGCATCTTATGCTCCCGTCGTGTGCTTGTCCATCTCGTGAAATATAGCGTCAACGTGTTAAACAGCGTTCGTCTCCACCTGCGTGGTCCTTGGCCCATTCATAACACTGTCATTTTATTTTAGCATCGGGTCGATGCACTCTCAGAGGGGGTAATGCCGTGAACCATGTACGGGTTTGTTTATTTATTGTTTGTTTTTAATGCCTTGCCGCGCCCGGCTTTGTTATCTGTGTCCCATTCGAAGCGCGTGTTCCATTTTTTTGTTTTTTTTATGCCGAACGGGCTATCTCATTCAGATAAGCAGACTGTTTCACCCTAACGTCGCTAGCCCAGTATAATCTTCTGTGATCTAAAATGTTCTGGATGTGAATCGACGGTTCCGGAAACACTTGCGCAGAAAGATAAAAGCCTGCAGAGCAGATGCCGCGGCATTTGGTTTCGACGACACTCGCCTGCGCAAGCCACTTTGTTGACCGTTGCTTTGCCGCCTCTGTATTCTTTTTGAGTTATGAGGGTAGCACAAGTTCCCTACAATAAACTTGTTTCCCCTGCAAGACCACTGCGTCGTCCTTGGCTCAATCAATGTTGAATATAGATACTGAAATATTGATACAGCAATATAAATACAGAACTATTGAGGACTTTTTGTTGGGGTATGCTGAATGGATCTTAATTACTTACATCTTATTCTTATAAATCTCTATCACAATCCGAGACCCCAGACCACTTGAAAAACGGTAAAATCACGACAATAGCTAAATCGCATTCTCCAAATTTAATTACTGTATATACACCTATCACCTTTTTGTGCAGATGCGCGAAAGTCCTCGAGTATATAGTCTATGAGCAGCTATCAGCGTTTCTGGATGAAAGCAAATTCATTGACCCCAGGGAACATGCCGGCTTGCGGAAGGGCCTATGTACAGAAAAACAACTGCTAGAAACAATGCAGGAACTGGCCTAAACCATGCATAGCCAGGGTCGAACTTATGTTATTTTATAGGATCTTGTAGAGGCGTATGATCGAGCGTCACACCAAAAGCTACTCGTAAAAGCACAACCGATAGTGAAGAACGATGCGCTTCAAGCATGGATAAATTATTTTTTTAAATCTAACCCGCCGGGGTGAATTAGTAGCTAAGGAATTGTGCAGCTAAGCCCAAATACACTGGTTCGATTCCACTGGTTCGACTGGTTCGACTGGCTTTTGTGATGGAGCAGAAAAGCGAATACGTTGCTGTGTTCAACATCTTGGTGCATGTTAATATCCTACCCCCCTCCGATTCCCCAGATGGTGAAAATTGATACGGAACACTGCAGTATGGCCCGCCTGATCACCTGCATTGCGCCGGCGTGTTAGGCCTCATAGTCCATTACTCAGAACCTCAGACGACACCGTGTAACAATCGATGATACGTGCTCTTAGCAGATACAGTTATAAGCAGTGCTCCTCAGGGTTGTATGCTTGGGCCGATTTTTTTCCTGGTGTTTATAAATGGTCGACATAGTCCAGGATATACCAGTTAAAATTAGGATATTAGCAGATGACTGCCTCCTGTATTATGAAGTTCAACGCCCCCGCGGCCAAGTTATCGCAATTGTTCTTTAGCGAGAATACAAGCTTGATGCTCAAAAAGGCAACTGAGTAAATTCTAGGTTTAAATACTACTTCTGACCGCAGATTCAATCAACACTTTCGTACAAAGAAAATAAAGCTATGCTAAACATGGATACCTACGAAGGTCATTGCAAAAATCAAGCAAGGCAATAAATTTTTAGCTTACGCAACTTTCCTTCCCTTGAAAATGCGTGAGTTTTCTGTAACCTTTTAACAAAAACCGCTAGTGGTAAAGGAAGAATTGCCCATACAATACACCTCAGAGTTGGTTACAACTGCAAACAAAGGCGTGTGCCACTAACCTTGCATTAAAATAAATTAGAACTGAATACACAACAGCACACATGTTATTGTGAACGGCTGAAGTTTTATTTCGATAGCGTTATTAAGCCCAGTTTTCGAATTCAACTAGGCTCCTAGACGTCCTCTCTTAGCCGTGGTCATCCAGCGTCCACGGAAATACGTCATCGCAGCCTCCAGGAAGGTACAACAAATGCAGCGAGATTCGAAGGCTGCCTTCAATCTGGAATATGACTCAGGTGCAACTGAAGCGTGCGAAGAAGGACAATGATTCCGCAGGGGAGAGAAAAGAAAGCTCACGCATTTTCAGCAGGTGCCGACCTGCGCAGTGAAGTTCGTTTAACGCCCGGTCGGTGGTAGCGTACTCGAGACACATGGTCGCCAGCCGTTCAAGCCATAGTTTCTTACAATATACACTAGAGAGAAATCATGCGATAGTGTTTGTGCGGCTCACATGAAGGCTGTCTACGTCGTCATGGACCGCCATTACATCATGCGCTCGCCTAAGTTTTATGATTGCCTTGGATTGAAACGTTTTATTCACCGCAAATTTAAACAAAGTGCCACAAAAAACGGTTTGGATAGTGTGCAATTATGTAAGTGGAAAATAAAACAGCCTGTCTAAAACTAAAAAAAGGAAGTAAAGCGTATTTCTCCCGGAACGTTTGTGCCTTGTATTTTGCAGGCCAAGGTGGTAGTCACGAACAATATAACTTTTGGGAGGAAACTCGTTAGAAACTTTTATTTTATTATTTTACACCATTATTTTAAAATATGGGTTATTTGAAGAGTTTGGAAAGTTTGTTGAGCGCGCCCAGGAAAACGTCGCCTTTGTGGTTAACCGGTGCACCAAAAGACACCTACGGTTTAACAAGAAAAAGAAAAAGTGGCGTTAAGCACTCGGGGACGATGACAAGATAGGACAGATTCAGGCGCCCGTATTTATCGTATCTTGTCTTCACCGAAGTATGTTTTGTTTCTTTTTATATTGGGCTACACGTTTTTCGGCGGCATATTGCCCACTAAGACATACGTCCTTCGACTTCGCCATTACCTATGTCAGTAGCGATCACGCTCTGCCTGCTGTTTTACCGAACACGGCTACCACAGAACAGGAAGGATTTCGGCTTCCTCGTAGCTCGTAGACGGGTTGAAGCATATTGAAGAAAGCAAATCGCCAAAACCGTTTCAGAATCCCATTGCCATGCCAAGCTCAAGCCGCCCCACGACATGAATTACCAGGCGCAGTTTCCCATCTAGTATACTTACTTAGAAACTCTAAGGTTCCAGCAACTGACGCCTTCACACCAAAGCCTCTATCCACCACAAGGTAACAAAATACACATTTCTTGTAAGTCACGTGCCGGCGCTTTGCCTCGGCTACGACGCGCGCCAAGATGGAAGGCTCCGGAATAATTTAGACCACCTCGAAATCGTTAACTTGCGCCGAAATTCAAAACCACGCCCATGGCCTCACCAGCCCAACGTTTTACACATTGAGCCAATCTGGCGTGTTTTTTTATCAAAACTGTTACCGGCTCCAACATTCAATCACCCAAATAAGTATGGGACAAATTATTAATGGCAGTGTCTCAGGAACCAAGGAAGGTAGTGATTATGACCCGGAAGAAAGTAAAATAACGATGATTCACCATCGCTGCTATCATCACATTCATCCGCCTGGTGGTGCCTAATGTAGGTAGCTCCGAAACATGCCGGCGAAGAACAAGCGGGCGTTTCGTGCATGAGATGCATGCGGGAGTATCCACTCGGGGATACAAGGTTCGATACAGCTGAGGATGCGTAGAATGTGTAATGGAGTCGCGCGTCGACATGCTAGAGCGGAAGGAACAGCCGAAAGTACAGGTTGACGGGTTAGTGGAGGAGTTGAAAACCGAAAGGCAACCGCGGGAGGTGCTGGAAGGGAAGCTAGCACAGGTAGAAAGCGCGTGTGTGCAGAGGGATGCCATTCCGGAAAGCAAAGGCGTACGCATCGGGGCAAGCACACCAAGTGTGCCTGGCACCGAGGTGGGAAGAGAAGGGGAGCGAGGGCCGTCGAGCATGAGGTAGCGGAAGGGCATGACAGTGCTGGTCATGGAGAGTGACATAACGCTGTCGTCGAAGAAGGGAAGGGGTCGCTGTCGGGCAAGAGCTACGCAGAGGGTACTAGCGCGAAAGCCCCGGCGGCAAAAAATTCCCTCCACTTCCCCAAGGGGGAGAGTGTGTAAGTGCGAATGCACGGTTGTTGATTGCGCGATTACGGTGGATATCGTGATCTTAATGAGTAGTCTAGAGATTACACACACGCACACCTACAAAGAAAGATATTTCACTCGTTATTGCTGGTACCGTTGCCCGGCTCGCCATCATCGTTATCGAGATGCAGGACCAGCGACCACTCTCGACGACGGCGCGCGCTCGACTAATACCCTCCCGCGCCACGCGGCCGCTACACGAGCGCCCTCACGCGTCGGAATGCGAAGCGCCCGCTACGCGAGCGAGAGCTCTCCCGCCCGAAGTGGAGATGAGGCGACCAACACCCGCAGTCACTGAGCGGAGAGAGGAGGAGGAGAGTAGCGCCCGCCGTTACGGCGAGGGCTACACGAGCGCCCTCACGCGTCGGAATGCGGAGCGCCCGCTACGCGAGCGAGAGCTCTCCCGCCCGAAGGGGAGAGAAGGCGCCCAACACCCGCAGTCACTGAGCGGAGAGAGGAGGAGGAGAGTAGCGCGCGCCCATCTCCCCCCGTTGCTAGGGGAGACGAGGAGCGCGCGCACCCGCAGCTGTTGTTGTGCGGACGACGGCGGCGGACGATTCAGGCTCGCTTAAGAAGTGCATTCGCACTTAAAACACCTGCGTAGCTTAAAGAACCAAGGGAGCGGCGAGTCACCATTCTGGGCGACTCGGACATGCGCGGGGCAGAGCAGGTGATTACAAAGAGGGTAGGGGAGGACCAGAGAGTGAAGGCTAGCATGCTCCCTGGAAAGGTGGTTAGCGTGGTGATGGAGAAGGCAAAAGAGCAGGTGAGGCACACTGTGACAGACAAGTACCTAGTGGTCATAATGGGGGATTAAATGACGTGCTTCAGGGAAGACAACGAGGCATAGCGAAGCAGGTGGCAAAGGGGGTCAGTGAACTCCGGGCGATTTCGGACGACGTCCAGATCGCGTTGTGCATGGCGCCAGAAGTTAAGGGCAGAGGAAGCCACGTAGCAAGGGCACCGGTAAAAGCGAACCGGGTAGTTTGGACGCTCACTAAAGCAATAAATTTTGAAGTGTTGAATTCAACCGGAAGTGCACGCGTGCGGTCCTAGGGCGGGTGTTTGTTCGGAATGGAGTACATTTCACTGAGGACGTGGCGGAGCTGATGGGGAGGCGACTAGCTCCATTAGCGGTAGCTTTTTTAGGTTGGCTAAGAGCATCCCGGAAGCTGGACTAAATAACACGCACAGTGAAAATGCGGCAGGGACAAGAGATTGCGATCGAGGTCACATGTACAGTGCAAAAGAAAGTGCCAAAGTTAGCACACAGGGCGCACAAAAGCTTAGAAAGGGGCATGAGGTAGCAATGCAGGCGAGCGAAGAGGCAAGCAACGTCTTCCCGGTGACCGACTCTTATCGCAAACACCAGAAAAAATTAACCAAATAAAAAAGCGCGGAGTGACTAAGAACAACTACATAAACATGCGCGGTGGCAGATCACGGGAAAAATAGTTAGACCTTCACGGCCAACCAGAAAAACAAAAAACTGAGGTATGTGCCTTTACAGAAACTTTTCTTCGGGATGTAGAAGCGACCCCAGCAATGCACGAATATATATGACTAATCTTTAACAGAACCCTAGTTACTAGAAAAAGGGAGGGGTCGGCATGCTTATTCAACAGGGAACAATTTGGCACAGATTAAACGAAAACTGCGAAGAACGAATGTGGGTGAAGGGCACGATAGCAGGGAAGAGAAACGCTGTTGGAAGTCGCCTATCTGTGGTCAGCGGATGACAGTGAGGTCAGAGAAAAGAATGAAAAACCGGTATGCTGCATTAGGCGGGACCTCGATCAGCTGAGACAATTGGGAGAGGTGATACAAGTAAGAGACATACATACCCACATTAAGGACCTCGACGGATACACATACCGCAACGGCAAACTTGTACTAGATTGTGTGAAGCACATAATCTCATTGTAATAAACAGAGAGAATAAATGTGCGGAAAGAAAACTTGGAAACAAGGGGAAAATCAGTCCAGTATAGAGTACAGCCTCCTTTCAGAAGGAGTGTATGAAAGGTTGACTCTAATGAAAATAGATGAGAGAGGTGGGCACAGCTTAGGAAGTGACCACAAACGGGTAACTTTGCCTTTTGGAAAATAGAAAGTTCGAACTGAGAAAACGGTAGTACAGCGCTTGAAATAAAGCGATCAACAAATGGCTAATATTGCCAAAAGCCCGGACACGGAAATCGAGAGACAACATACCAAAGATTGACAATACAGCGAACTGATTGGTTTCATTCAAGGAAAGATGAGTAACGCGTAGGAACGCACTTACTGGAAAGGAAAAAGAAAACCGAGAAGCTGGTGGAACAAGGAAATCAAGGAAGCTATAACACAAAGGCAGCAAGCATCGAGAGAGCGCAGGGAGGTCAAGCGACTGGGAATGCAAAACAGAGGAAATACCTTTGAAGTGGAATTGGTACCACCAAAAGAAGCTTGAAGTACAAAAACATGTACAGCTAAAACTTAAACGAGAAAGTGCGCGATTGGTCTCGAATATTCGGCAAAGAATAAAGGCGCGCCAAGAAAGTTTTGAAATCATGTAAAGGAACTCAGGAAAAAGACCGAAGAAGTACAACGTCATGTAATAAATGGGGAAGGTCAGGTACTCAAAGGGGAAAAGGCGGTATTTCACATACTCGCAATGATACTAGAGATGTTCAGAAGAACGTGGAGAGGGCTACAACATGTAGGGAGTGGGGCAACTGAGGTGCGTAAAGACAGAGAAATATAGTTAGCGGATCTAAACAGGCAAAAGCCGAGGAAAATGTTCCAGCTAAAGGGGTATTCACACGACGGAGCGTTTCAGCGGAGAAATCCGAGGGAGGTCGTGACGTCACCGCAGGCGGACCTCCGCTCGGCTAGCTCCTTCGCTCACACGGAGGATGCGACTTTCGGACGGACATCACTGTTTGCAGCCGCCTATCTCGAAAGCATAGCTGCCGTAGCACCGCCGATTCCGCGATGGCGGCAATTTCTGTTAAGCGCATACGTACTGATCTTGTCAACCGACCAAAAATTGGTCGTCGACGCGATGCAGGTGCTGCCGCGCGGAGAGAACGGCGCGCGACGTAGTAGCAGCCGACCGGCCAACCTACAGGCCCGCATACTGATGTTAGGCTTAACACTGCGGCGAATATTCGATCGCCGCTCTGGCAAGCGGCTCAGGTGACGATTTTTAAAGCAACTTTCCATCACATCATTACCCCATTTCTCGTATACGCAGCTTTGTTTGCGCCTTGGGGAGCAATAACAAGCTGTCGCTCGAGCTACCGGCGCCGGCCTGCGTCACTTCGCAGCCGCGGCCGCCGCTTGCCAAGCGTCCGTGCTGCTGGTATACGCCGCTCCCTCAGTGCGCCTCTCATGTGCGCCACGCATTTTCGCGTCCAATGTATTAAGAAGCGATAAAAATAAAGTGCCTGCAACCGCTCTAGAACTTCAGTCGCGGCCAGCTGCCCGACGAGCAGACGAAATCCCGCCGCCTCCGCCGCGGAGCGTCGGAGGGTTTGTAGCTCGCGAGCAGAAGCTCCGATCTCCCATCGGAGGCGGTGCGCCGGAGAGAAACCGTGACGTAGGGGTCACGTGGTGCGCACTCCTAGGAGCGAAACGGCGGATTTCTCTCTCGTGTGAATACCCCTTAATACGCCAAAAGGGATGGATGAAATTTCTATACGACTGGTCAACCTACTGGTTCCAAACGGCAAGGCAAAACTGATTCCCGCAATCGAAATAGTGATAAAACCTAAGCAAGTACAGGACAATTGGCATAAAGCAGGATGAAGATGATATATAAAGGTAAAAGAGACCGGGCTGATGCCAATTTGTACAGGCCTATTACAGTTACCTCAGTGGCATTCAGGCTCACAATGCAAGCCATGAGATTGGAACTACAAGGGTGGGTAGAATGGAACGGCATTCTGCAAGAACAGAAAAAGGGTTTCAGACGAGACAGACGCCTAAGGGACAATTTATTTGTCCTAACCCAATGCGTAGCGTTGTCAATCGCTCAGGAATGACTACTGTGGATAGCATTTCTTCATTTAAAGTGAGCCCACGACAACATAGTTAGATAACTTCTGAAGAGCATACTTGAGCGGGAGGGATTAGGCCAGGACTTTATACAGCTGTTGCAGGGAATTTACAGTGAGAGCGAGGTGCAAATTACCTGGGAGGACCAAACGTACACGCAACCGGTAGTCACAAATAGAGGTTAAAAACAGGGTTGTCCTCTGTCGCTATTGCTGTTTATGCTGTACATGGCTAGACTAGAAAGAAAGCTTGAAAGCAGTAAAATAGGTTTCAATGTGTGTTATAGCCCCAAAGGACAGGAAGTGGAACAATATAGCCCGGGACTGATATATGCAGATGACATAGTACTACTAGCAGATGGCAAACAGTGTCTGCAACAGCTCACATATTTCTGCGGGAAAGAAGCCACTGAACTGGGTTTATAGTTTAGCAGAGCAAAGTCGGGAGTTCTGGTTTTCAATGACGACGCCCGTAACAAATCGGTATTCGTTCAACAAGCAGCAATAACCTGTATAACGGAATAAAAATATCTGGGCATATGAATACACGCAGGTCAGGCGTATGTAAAAACGCATGAGGAGCATTTAGGAATCAAAGGCAAATGAAACGCCTCTGCCATGAAGCACAGAGCACTGTGGGGATATAACATATATGAAGTAGTGAGAGGAATCTGGAAGGGAGTAATGGTACCAGCACTTACCTTTTCAAACGCAGTAGTGTGTGTCAAATCAGAGATTGAGTCAGGGATAGAAGTAAATGAGAGGGCCGTAGGTCGATTGGCATTAGGAGCACACAGTAAAACCACAAATGAGGCACTGCAGGGAGACATGGGATAGGCATCCTTCGAAGTGAGAGAAGCACAGAGCAAAAAAGGTTTAGAAGAACGACTTAGAAATATGAATGATCAGAGATGGGCGGCCAAAGTGTTACGGTTTGTTTACATGAAAAGCGTGAACACAATAGAAGAAAAGAACCAGAAGGCTCAGGACAATGTATATGAAACCTGGAATCAGGGGAAACGACCAAGGCAATAAAAAATGAAGTGAAAGAAACAGAGACAAGGACCTTGCAAAAGAAGATGGATGCGAAAAAATCCTTAGATATATACAGGATCGGGAAGCAGGAGATCACAAGAAAAAAATTATTTGATAATATCAAATGGAGTGCATTGGTTTTTGAAGCCCGGGCGGGTTGCTTGCGGGAAAAATGCTTATCGGCAAGCCGGTACAGGAAAAACTATGCGCAGGCTACGGAAAGGAGCCAGCAACCATGTGACATATTGTAACCGAGTGCAAAAGTCCAGTCCAGTCCTCAGTGAGGGAGCCATCCAGCGCACTGAGGCCCTTGGCTTTAAGGTTAGCAGAAAAATGAATTGGACACCAGTAGAGGTTAGTAAAAGAAGGTTAGAATGCTGGTTGGAAAAGAGCAGAGGTTAATCTGAGAAGACCCGCGGAAAAAGAGGTCAACCTAGCACAGAAATTTTGAAGTATTTTCTTGTTGTTTTGATACTATTTTTTATACATTTTGTTTGTATTTTTTGGCGCGGTGATCCTACAGTGCCGCTGTGCAACGCCACCCCGTTACAAAAGGGAAGCCGCTAATCATCATCATCATCATCATCATCATCATCAGGCCTCTCCAAAACATCGGCTTCCAGGTTGGTAGAGTGCTGGCTGTGGCTACCTTTCCCCACAAATTTCCCCTTTCAGCACGAAGACACCGTCAACGCCATATGGGTGGGCCAAGAACACGACGGAGGGATGAGCCAGGAAAACCCGGAATATAGGGTCTAATCACATGAATTTAAAGCTACTTCTAATGTTTCCGTAGTTCTGTCTCTGCTGCCAGCTCCGCTTGGATAACGACGGAAAGCGCCACGCGGGCAATCACGATCAAAGTGCGGATGTCATCTCAGAGAACAGTCATGCAAAAATGATTAGCTTGACTCTAGAGTCAAGCGGCAGATTCTAACTCACGGTTGCCAGAAAAGAGCAAATATTCAACTAATTTCCCGCAATATAAAACGTCTAACCTAGAGAATAGCAGCAAATAGAGAAGAAACTGTAAGACCCTACGTGGAAGAATCTCAAAATGTGAGGAAGTTAAGCCAACACAAGTATCTAGAAATCTTTGTGGGTGAAGCTTTTCCCAGGGCATATCACACATTCCTTCCAAAACTGGTAAAACATTCATCCTCTACTACAAAACAATGCTATGTCAAAAGGTATTATCAAAGGGGAACAAGTCAAACATTAAATATTCTACTTCTATCGACACATGGAAAACAGGTTTGATGAGACTTTTACCTCAAGATCCTTGAGCGAACCTGGAAAAGAGCTGCTGCACCCGGCGGCAGTGACATCAGTCTCCACCCTTGAACTACCAAGCACATCTTTACCTTCTTTCCCTAAACCTCAACTATTTCTTCCGTAACAAAGATCTTCACCTTCCCTCTTTGTAAAATGCAAATTTCGTGACTCCGGCTTTGACATCATAGCACTAACACTTTGAAACACTGACACCTGCGCTTTTTCTCTCAAACTGACAAACACCCCACAGCCGGAACCATTCACGCTCACATCTTAAGCCAAAGAAGCGGAGAGGGCGTTTGTGTCTCTAGGGCCATGCAAATAAATACCCTCGCTGCTAGTCTTTCTCAAAAAAAAGGTCTAGGGAAGTTGGTGCAATATGTTTGAAATTTAAAGCGCGAATATGGAACCCTGCCTAGGGGGCCTTAAGAGCCGAACGCAGATGTCACCTGCAACGTTTTTATACTCATAAGCTCCAGATCATCAAGAATAATTTTATCGACCAGGTTAGTAAGCGCTCGACAAAATTACAGCACTCAAAAAAGAAAAAGATTTCAGCAATATGACGGACAAGCTAAACAGCGCTTCTTTTTTCAAGAGGACAACATGCGAATGGTGTTAAGCTTGGGCTCCTCTTAACTATGAAAGCTGCCGGCATCTCATGCATCGGCGTTGGCTCCGCTTTTACCTGCCAGGCGGGTTTCTTTTATGCAGCCACAGGGACGCGATGTTGGGGGCCACCGAGTGCTTGGTTTGTTTTCCTTTTGTTTGGCAAAAGACGGGGGGGCTGAGCCCGAGTACCTTTGTTACGTTGGTATGCAGTCAGCTCGACCGGGCGGTTTCAGTGAACGGCGGATGTGTGCACAGCAGTGAAAGCAGCTCCGGCGTCGGGTTCCCTCTCGGACAGCACGCATGCCGCTAGTTTGGCTTTCCCAATTGGGAAGTGGCTCAGTCGTTCGTCATGAGGGACGAGCTGACAGTTAGCGAAAGCATGCCGGCTCTAGTGTCGAAGAGGCGCGCGGCGTAGCATTTTGAGGATTTGCGAAGCGGGCGCAGGTGCTGTTCGTTCATGGGTCATTCGCCTGGAGAATGCTTGCCTTGGTTTGGAGCAGCTCTTCCAGCCAAACACGCGGCGTGGAGTGGCGTCCCTTGATCTGGTTAGGGGATTACCCACGACTCCCTCATTGTGCCGGTGCGCGCCTGGACAAGTTTGAGACGGCAATGCGAGGACACACTACGATGTTAGCGCCGCGAAGACCGCTTTAACCGTTCGGCTTTGCCTTTTGAGCAGGTGCCATCCGCTTAACGTACTGGTTCGACCACTCCGCTTGGTCAGTGACATTCGGTGGCAGATGTCTTCCATTTGCTTTTCGGCTGCAATGACGTGCGCGGGAAACGTACTATGAGTGCATGAGAGAAAGTTATGGGTAACAAGACCGCAGGTTGGGACATGTTAAGATTGGTTGGTTCTTGTGGCCAATCCGTGGTCCATTTGAATCGTGTTGAAACGGGTTTTCACTCTTCCTGGAACGACATCTTTCGAGGCATGTTTTTTTGGATCAAAACCGGAGTGTCGCGTTTTCTCGAGGGTTGGTCGACAGGATCTAGTTCAGATAGATATTGGCGGAACAGGATGCTGCGGGCAAAGTGACAATGTAACCATCATTCTGTCCGAATGTAAGTACTTGGAGTAATGTATATCGTGTAAATAAACGTAATATCTAGCAAGAAACACAGACCTCATCCCTCACAGGCTTCAAGCATAGGACGTCGGTAATCGTAGTGAGTCGCGATCATCTTCTCAGCTCGAGCATCAAAAAAACATCATTTCATTTTCATCATTCACCAAGAAGATAGCGAAGCAAAACTAACGAATGGTATGGCCTTCCATCCGATGTTATTGATTGTGGCACACTGGATACATTTTCCAAAGCGCTGTCAAGTTATGTTTGGTTTTTTTATTTAAATCTTCTGCGTCGAACCACTTTCGTTGGAGTGTGACCACCGCATTTGACATGTCACTATAAAATAATGTTGCTGCATTATCTTGGTGTTTGGTTTTTCACTTTTTTTGATGCCTAACACTCCAGCTGTGTTTTGTTTTTGCAGCGTACTTCGGTTCTGTTACTATTTTACTGCCCTTTATTGTACAAATATTCCTTGTTCCGGCTCTTTCCATTGATATCTTGTAATGTTATTATACATGCGGTCAGTATTTGTTTGGCTAAGAATCCCATTATTTGCTTTTTACGTTCTGCCTATTGTTTTAAATACTAATAGTACCTTTGTTCACTTTGTTGATGATGCAGATCTCATTTTTCGGCCCATTGTTATTATTGCTTTGGAAATGTTGATCCTATCTGTGCAGGTATGATTAGTATTTGACGCAGTCTTTTCTTGATTCTGCCTCCTCCTGGTTAAGGGGTTTTTACCAAAGCCTGCCAGCACCCATGAAATAAAAACCTAAATAAAATGGGGTTCGGTCGGCACCAGAATCCCGGAACGCTCGCCGCCGAGTCTGTACACAAAGCAGCCGCGTCGGCGGATTGCCTCAAAGCGCGTCATCCCTATGTCATATTTGCCGCGCTTTCGAGGCGCTTTTTCAAAGAAAAGTGCTACGAGTTGTGCCGCGCCTCCGCCAGATGGCGCAACGGGTCCCGCGACCGAGAGAAGACGCCGTGAAACATCCCCCTCGCGAGGGGCACGATCAAATGCAGAGCATTTACGGGGTGCACGACGTTATGTTGTTTGCGTTACGTTAATGTTGTTGCACTTGTGGCAACTGCTGACGAGAGAGCGCTCATCAGCAGTAATTTCACTGAGTCAACGATATAAGGCGCGTCATAGCGACCCTTTCTGTGTCCGGCTTTGTGGCGGCAGTGATAGGAGCCCCATGTACCAGCTGCGGTTCCAACCGAAAAAGTCGAGGGATCGAAACCGGGCGCCGGATCCTCGGATAGTATTTTTTATATAGTGTCAATAAAATAAAAAAGTTTTTGGATTATTTTAAATTTATGATTTGGTCCGTGTAAATCTCCCTAGAAGTCTATACATAAAGAAGCCTGGGTGCTTGAATTTGATTAGTTCCCCTCCTGAACAAAATCATACGATAATCTCAACTATGCGTAAGTACCAGGTTATGGGATCATACAGCCAAGGATATCGTACAGCCACCGGCATGCCATTCTACGATAATCACGTGGCAACTATATATCGTCGTAGTTATATTATAGTATACTCTTTAACGAAATCATACATCTAACGACACATCGTTGAAGTCCAGTGATATCATTGACTTCTAAGATGTTATAATGTCTAGGATATTACTGCTTTTGATATCTTTGAGCCACCAGATACCAGACAGCCCGACATTACACTATGCAAGAAGCTATGGCAGAAATTATTTTGGTAGCCAAACACTATTTTGCCATTCAAATGTCAAGTGTAAAGGTGCTGTCCTTCGGGGACGAGGTACCTGCATCCTTAAGCATTTGTATATACCGAACCTTTTTGTACAAACTTTCAATTTATTTTTTTACGCAGCACAGTAGGTTGCTGAATGCTCATCAACCCATTGTGCATAGCTTTACTCCAGGCACGTCCTTTGTCCGTCTTTGTGCCGAAGTTCCAAGTTGCACCTAAAAATGAAAAAAAAAACAACGCAACAATTAGATGTAGCTGTCCACAAATACTGGAACAAGAAATTGAAGAGGGCAACTTGACATTTACGCCTGCGTGCAGTGCCACAAAAAAAGCTTCTAGAAAAACGGCACTATCTATGAGGCTGGTGTTCAATGTAAGCAATCATTGAAAGCCGTACAACCTGGCGAGTGGTATTATGCAACGTTGCAAGAGTGCTTGTCAAGCATTTTACGAAGTTGGATCCCCAAAAAATGGCAAGGGTTAAATCTTGAAAGCTAATGGGCAAACAGGCTGAATTAGCACGTCCTCACCCAGGCTCTAAACTGTGGTAAGATGAGCTTGTTTCGGTAAACCTGCCTTACGACCACGTGCACACCTGAGCACTACATGATAAAAAGAAGACCATGTCACGCATAAGCACCGTGTCTGCTAGAAAAGTGCGCACGTTGACATCAGGGTCTGCCGTTTCAGTAGAAAGATACACTACACTACATGAGCTATTACCGCTCTTAACTTGCACCCCAGTTTAGATCGTTTCAATATGGCCATGATATAGACGGATAAACGCACTTCAATATGGTCTTTATATGTAGCTCTTAAAAATAAATTGCATGTCCATTAATAGTATAATTTCACCTTAATATTACAAAAAGCAACGCCTGCTACAGCGGCAGGTGATATTCTAAATACATGAAGAAAATCAGTGGGTTAACACGCAAGTTACACCTAGGCTATGGGGAGTGCTGTAGGGAAAAGTGCAAAATAATTTTGGCCACCAAGGTATATTTTGGTTGCACCAAACTCTCGACACACGGGCGTCTTCATTTGTTGCCTTGACAACAAAAGTGGCCACAGCAGCTGGCATCGAACCCGCAACATTGGCCTCCACACCACTACACCGTAGCCACTAAGCAGGCACACCGGGTTCTATATATGACACAAAGTAAGTTTCCAAGCACAAATGAAAATATTACGTGCACGTGTTATCTTCAAATTCTATAGACCATTTTACGACTGCAATGAAATCGCCCCTTTACAACCCCACACCGAAACACCTTTCTCTCGAGAGGTAATCAGTGTTAATGAAGTAAGCACTTGCAATTCTAGACCTGCCACTGTTATGTGCTTTGTTTTTAAGGTATTCAGTCACAGCCATTTTCAGAACTATAAGGTAATACGTTACGATTACATGGAAATTTGGGTAAGAATATTATGATGGTTAGCCGCTGTACATGGACTGGGATAAAAAACACACAACACAAATTGGAACGCGCAAACAAGCAACGGTTTATTCTGCGGCGCGCCTCCTACGGCTTTGCAGAAAAACAGATGGAACAAACACTCAAAAAAGGCTGGGAAACCACAGTTAGGACAAAAAACGCACAAAACACAGACATTTTTACTCTGAACTATTTAAGTGGAATGCGCAGCGGCCTAATCATCAGAATCTCCTGCGGACACGCATTTAAAGGGGTCAAGGTGCATCTCTTAAAATGGCACTTTTGGAACAACATAAAGACAACGACAGCGTGGTCAGGCATTCTCCAAATGTGCCTGATCCCATGAAAAAGGACTCCACAATTTTCCTCTTCTGTTGCTTGGGTGATCTGAACGAAACGTCGGTCTGCTCGAGTAAAGCCTTACATCTACACACTTTGCATTGTGTGGAAAACTTTCCATGTCCACTGGTCTGCTCACCTGCGTGACGATGCTTCCTGAGCCGGGTGTTTAAGAACCCGCCTATCTGTCCGATAAAGCTTCTTTTGCAGTTCAAGGGGATGCGGTAGACGATGTCGACAGAGCATTCCGCAAATTTTGTTTTGTGCTTTCTGCACAGTGATGTTTTCGTGCCGTGTTAAAATCCTGAATAACCATTTTCAAAACCCTTTGCTTTGATGGGGGCTGAGATAACGACTCGAACTTCTCACTTCACTCCTACCTTCTTTATATTGTGTATGTGCGGGATTACTGCCGGCCGTGTTTTTCTTCTTTCTTTCCCTGCTGCTCTTTGGACCCTTTGTTGGCTCAACCCCTTAGGCTCTTCTCGGCAGTAGACGAAAGAACTTGCGTGGGGGACCGCGCTAGATCTTACGCGTGCCCACTGTTTTCGGAGGCTCCCTTCTGCACAGTATGAACAGGAGTTTTTAGGACTTGCAGGAAGCAACCTTGTGGGAATCCTCTCTTTACTAGCTTTGGATGTCCAGAGCCAAAAAGGAGCATAAGTTTTTACAGCAAGCATTATATGTCTAACCACCCAGTTTTCATTCCGGTGTCATCGATTAACTCGGCGCCGCTGCGAGGCTCCTCCTCTCTACAGCTACCACGTCTTTCACAATATCTTCCCCCTCGGCTACACCAATGCCCCCCAGGCAAGTAGCGCAATGGGAAGCTAACGGAGGTTATCAGATGATTCTGAAAAAACAGAAGCACGGATCGGAATTAAAAATACACTGACGATTACCTTAATTAATTATATGAAATTTGTGCGCAGCCCGAGCTGCAGTCTTTTTGGTTACGGCGCATTTCTGGTGCGCCTCAGAAAGAGTTCACGTGATCAGCGAACGCACGGCGGCGTGTGCTACTCTGCTGCTGAAGTGGGGGCCACTTCGCCGGCCAGCAAGTTGCAAAACGTGTTTGAACCTCCCGTGCGAATGTCATGTGGTTAGGATTAGCCCCGCAGAACGCAGCAGCGAGAATGTTGCTGCAAATCCTGTTCACCCAGCAGCACAAATTTCACGTGGGTTGGATTAGCGGAGAATGGAATAGCGTCTGGGGAAAGTGTAAGGGGGAGGGCGCTTCTTGGTAGTGACCACGGAGCATGGTAGCGACGCTTGAGAGACATGTGAGCGAAAGGCAGTGAGAGAGCTGGCGCCGTATCCGCACGTGTGGTACTTCCCTTCACTCTTCGCAAGTCTCTCTTGTCTGTTTTCTTTATTTTGTCGCCTCTGCGCACGCTCACCCCGGTTACGCGGACATAAACAGACACCACTCTTCAAAGCCCAGGTAACGGCTGCCAAAGGGCTACCCCTACAACTACCGAAACCCACCGTCACCGTTTCCGCCCAAATTCCACTTCGCCACGTATCCCCGAATCCCTCCCGGTTGATGAGAAACTTGCCCAGTTGGAATGATGGCGGGAGCTCATATTTGGTTTTCAGCTTGGAAGGCCTTCCAAGGTACATTTTCGCAGGTGTCTTTCACCCCTAAGTATGCGCAAGCACCCGTTGCCGGTTTATGCGCGCACCGTTTGCGCGTGGAAAAGGGGGGCGTGCACACACCGCTAGGCTTCATGCTGCTACCGATGAAATGCCGTTTGTGCTGGTGGGAGATTTAGATGTCGAAATTACATGGCTCAATGAGTTAGTCGGCTGTCCTCCCTAATCGAGTGGTTCGGGTGTGGGTTGATGTGCTACACAGACACGTTACAAAGACAGTAACATGCCTACGAGGGGAAACGGAAACGGGTAGCCACATGTTTGTACGCGAGAATTGAGGAGAACGGCTTCCTGGTTTTAAATCCCTATCGGACGCATGCATGCCGTTCGTTTTCAGGAAGAACAGGAACTGAAGCGTTGGCCCGAACACTAGCGCGAACGGAGGCAAAAACAACGGAAAGGTGTTGTCGCCGCTGTTACCACTTTAAGTTCAGCTCATCGAGTACCGGCCAACCCCTCCCGGATGAACAGCAATTTGCCCTAATGTGTGAAGACGGGCTAGTTGGTTCATACTGAAGGAAAAAAAAACAGCGCAAAAAACTGCACGTAAGACGAGAAAAGACAAACATGGGTGCTATATGCCGTGTTTGTACAGCGCCCGTGTTTGTATTTTCTCGTCTTTCGTTAAGTTTTTTACGCTGTTTTTTGCCTTCAGCAATTTGCCCGCTTGGAACGCCGGTGTGAGCCAATATGACATCTTCGGAGGGCCTATCAAGGAATATTTTCTATGGCGTGTGTCACCTATAAGCACGCGCATATGAACTGATACCAGTTTTATGGGTACGGGGGTTAGTGCAGAATGGTGGGAGGGTGGAGGCGAGGCTGGCACGCGCAGCTATAGGTTTTATGCGTGTACTGATGGATGGTACTTCCCTGGTGCTGGTGCGAGGTTTACACGCGGTCGCTAAACGGCCAAAAGGGACCTTAGCTTGTAGAGAGGATAGTTTTTTTTCTGCTATAAAAGCAGTAAGATGCTTACGACTTGAAAAGGCAGAGGAAAGCTCCATGTTTGTCTGCAAGAACAAAGCTTGGATCCTACAGAGGTTCATTCAGCTAATTGGCTAGCAAGTATGCTCCATCGCAAATCACAAAAAATATGCTTTGTTTCGTGTACTCCTTGGAATAAGTCCTGGTTTGCAGGTGAACCCTCTTCACGGAGTGGATTGGTTTTATTTTTCAACCCTCGTTTGGTAAGATCAGCACGTGTGGGATGCTCCAACCTTCATTTGAATGAATAAATACCACAGTCTTCCGCTATAAAGTGTCTCGCGAGATCGTGCTCTAGAAACACACCCACTTTTCTGTCTATCCATTCACACCTCTTTGTGGGCAAACTCTCTGTGCGAATAAAACTATGACATTGACTGTGACTAAGAGATGCAATAGAGAAAAAAGGGTGGTGGGAGGAGGAAGAGATTACACCATGCTTCTTTGCAGGCAGTTTGTACGCAGTTGCTGACAATCACAGATTAAGACATACCCAAGAACCAAAAAAGAGTGTAATAGGAACTAAACCTCTGCCATTTATTAGGAAACCGTCATTGCGAAGAGCCAACACGGTTATCCATGAAGATGAAAAAGTGCGGTTGCTCAGTATCTTGAATTGTTATTATAATGGCAGAAAACTGCTGTATTTAAAGACCCTACTTTGCACAAAATCAACTCTCATTGTTTCAAACTTGATGGGACATTGGGAGTTTGTTTGAATGAGCAGAAGTCGTCATAGATATCGCTGTGCGTAAGATAAATATGTACGTTTTGTTTGTACATGTATTTTGATGGCAGTTTCTAGAAATTTGCGGCCTAAAATGACTGAAAGCAGAGGTTAAAAGTCCACAACTAGTTAATTCGTCCTCTACTGCTGACCAGTACTTTGAGGGCCTATATATAACAAGATTGGTCATTTTCAACAAATTCGGTCACGTCTAAAATGAGGGTTTTAAAATGCACAAATTTAATACGGCTGCTGTGTGTACTGAGGAGGGATAAGAACATTGGTCTACAATAAAATGTTGCTTTATTTCGTGCAATTGTTATTATCAAAACATTCTTTTTTGAAGCCTTGGCAATATAAATTAAAATTTTCAACTGCTTAATGATATTTGGACAGAAAGTTTAGCTGGAGGTAATGTAGCAGCACATATTTTTTAGTGTGGACAAGTGAAATTTGTGATTCAACTGAATGACCGAGTTCGAATTATGCATCATGTAGAAACATGGACAAAACAACAGGTTAAGCATAAATTTGAATTTTGCTTAAGTAAACTCAGAGTGCAAAGTGTCAGCTTTTGTACTGTTCTTTATTTTTTAGTCTTCCTTGTACTTTGTGTCCTCTTAACTATTTTCTGGCCAACTACGCTTCAGATACTTAACATGTTCGACGCAAGATTTTCGTCTCCGTGGAGGTGACCAGTGCCGTTCGAAATCTTGTCCCTTTAGACGTTAAATTACACTGCTACGTGATCTATCTAACAAGCTTTCCGTGCGTTCGAACGCTGCAACAGGCAGCGATAGATTCTCTGCTTCTTACCACAGAAATTATGCCCTAGTCTGTGAGCACAACACACCACACCATTGTTCTCGCGTCCTCATCAACGTAGTTCGAGAAGAACGCGTCTTCAAAACACCGGAAATGTGGAATTCAGGCTGGTTTTACACCTACACTGCGTTGTTTTTCTTTTTTTCCCTCGACGTTTAACGCAGCCGCCTGTGTAGGCACAGGATGCTGTTCTCGCGGGGCCGGAGGGATGAGTTATAAGTGACACCCCTGCTAAAATGTTGGCAACAATATCCTTCCGACATGATAAAGGGTTGACAGCGCATAAACACGACGACACAAGGAAGAGAAGACAGGACAAGCGCTGATCTAGTCCAGTCAGCGCTTGTCCTGTCTTCTCTTCCTTGTGTCGTCGTGTTTACGCGCTGTCAACCCTTTATGATGCTACACCAACTAGCCCACCAAGCCATCCTCGTGAACTACTTCCGACATGAATGATATTGGGAAGATTTCAACGACACGTCATCGATATCACAGATTTCAAAGATATGTCAGAGAACCTTTAGGATACGTCAATGACATCGTTGGGATTTCATTGGCATATCATTGTCCTCTTTGAAATCTTTCTATCATAAACATGTCGATTTTTTATATGTCGTTTGACTGTACATGATATGAGACATCGTAAAGGCATGATGTCGCAAACACTTCAACAAGATGTCCATTAAGTGTTACGAAAAACATCGCGAGGCCTCATGTCGGTGTGCTCAAACATCATAAAAGTCTCATATCATGTACAGTCAAACGACATATAAAAAATCGACATGTTTATGATAGAAAGATTTCAACGATGTCTTCAAGGCAGTCTTACGACATGTGACATATCAAAAAAATCCGCCCAGTGGGCCCTGTGGTTTCCGGGACGTATTGCAGACAACATTAGATGATATGTCATTGAAATCTTCACAATATCATTCATGTCGTAAGGATATTATAGCCATAATTTAAACAGGGGCGTCACATGTAATTCAACCCTCCGGGCCTCCGAGACCCGCATCCTGTGCTTACACAGGCGGCTGCGTTGAACGTCGAGTGAAAAAAAGAAAAAAAAACGCAGTGTAGGTGTCAATAACAGCCCGAATTCCTCAAGGCCGGCGTTTTGATGACGCATTCTTCTCGAACTACGTCGATGAGGACGCGAGAACAATGGTGTGGGTGTGTTGTGCTGACAGACTAGGGCGTAATTTCTGTGGTAAGAAGCAGAGAATCTGTCGCTGCCTATTGCAGAGTTCCAACGCACGGAACGCTTGGTAGGTAGCTCACGGAGGAGTGTAATTACAAGTCAAAAGGGCAAGAAATAAAACGGCACTGATCACCCCGACGCAGACAAAAATATCGCATCGGACATGTTAAGTAACTGAAGTGTAGTTGGCCAAAAAAAGAGCATTTTTATTATAGACATTACATGATTTACAAAGCAAACAATAGCATATTCACCAGTAGCACATTATAGAAACATTTATATGAGAGGATAGGTTAGTTTTTGAACAATATTGTGTGAAAAGGTGGTGATGGCGTCATTTTTTGTTTAGGCACGAAGGTAGCTTGCATCCTTGTGACTCGCGATACTGCCTCCACGAAGCAGTATTCGTCGGGGACTTCGTTCGAATTGGAACGGGGCCTAAACATGGCGGACTCTCTGCGAAAACGGCATCGAAGCCGTGTATAGGGTAAATTGGAACGCACCCTATGATGAGAACGAGGACGAGCAGGAAGCACCAATTCGGCCATTGGCTCAGAAATCGTGGCCGGCTGGTAGGCTGCCCGTGTTTTCTTCGGTCTTCAATAAGGCGAAGATAAGGCTTTCGCTTGTAGTCCTTTATTGCAACAAGAAGTGTGACTGCTTTATTTTAGCAGGGAAGATATCTGTTTGCAACCTTGGCCTTTTTCAAGCATCAAAGTGTTGACTTATTTTGAAATGGCAGTGTACTGAAATTTTTGTTATCTGCCATTAGTTAGAACTTCCAGTGATTTGAAGACATTGTTCACCCTTGCGGTTGTATATGACGAGCGTGTAATGTATCTACGAAAGCCTTTTCTCTATTGAGTGTTTGATTTGTCCGGTAATCATCCTCATCTCAGACTCGAGGCCACAAGGTCAACGCTTCAATCTTGCAGTGGGATACGTGCACTGCCTTGGTCTTCGTTTGGGACCCAGCTTTCGCGCGTATTTTGGTCGTATTCTTGTGGTGTGAGTGCATTAACTAAAGTTGTCGTTTTTCAGCGGTGACGACTTGGGTTGAGACGACTAAGGATATCGAGATTGCTGATGGAGGGTGCTTTTTCTGCTGTGAGTACCTTTAGAAGCCTTCTCCTCCTTTTTGCAAAAGCAGCCGCTTTATTTGGGCGGAAACGGGTAATGAACATTTGCTGCCCATCCATTCTAGGCTAGTGTAATCTGCCAAACAGACAAAAGCTGCAACATGGTAGATAAGAATATAGCTTTAATGGGAGCACAATGGTCAGTGGCCTAAAGGGCTGGTTAGTGTTAAGAAACAAATCAGTGGGCTCCTACCAAAGACGAACTACCGTGCTTTAGAAATTAAGCTAAGACACACAATAGAGATAATGAAGCCCGCTTTATACTATCCAACTTCTTTTAAAGTCCATCGAACATCTACCTTCCAAAGTAAACATGTTCTTATCCGGCCGATTGTTGCCGCCAGTCGCCGCCAATTAGTGCAGAAACATTTTTTGGAGTCTCGTTCACACTGGAAAGAAATTTTTTTAATCAAGGGTCTGCCTTCTGCGTTGTATTTCTTATAATACGCAGCAACGCACCTCAATTATTACAATTTTAATTTCAATTTATTGCGAACATAAATACACACAGGTAGTTTCGTCCGCGAGGCGTGGCAAAAGAAGACTCGTATGCCTCCTGACGAAGCCTCTGACCCGGGAGTCCACATCAGAAGCAGTGGACGCAATCAAACAAAACAAGCAGTGAAAGCCTCTGCACTTGAACGGCAAACGAATACTTCGAGCGTATATTAGAGTGACTGCATCATGAATTGAAGCCGGCCATTTGATACATGGGTGAGTTTTAAGACAGCACGGGAAGCAGGAGTACAGAAAGGCCACACAACAGTGCGCCCTGTCTGTGTGCCCTTCCCTGTAGGGCCGTTTGCCGCGCTGTCTTAAAACTCAGATATAATAAAGACAGAACAAACAAGCACACTTGGTACAATATAAAACTAAGCTGGTGGTTACATGCGCATATAAAATCTTGTCACACATCTCGGCAATATTTTGTTACAGTTGTATGTGTATATAAGATAAAGAGGTAACCTTGTTTATGCATTACCTACAATGATCAATAGGAAAGAAAGTCAGTTAAGGAAGGGAATATCTAGCAGAAGCAGCTTTATTTTACTTGTGCATTGATAATTATTTTAGCGCCTTGAGCTTCATCAATTACAGGAGGATGCCTGGTACGGAGAGATACAATTTGATATGCATAGTTTGTCTACCATTGTGTGTCCGGGGTGTATGTCCAACTAGAAAGCTTCGACCTTTCAGTTAAATGTTAACAAAGAAGAGTGCAAAGTCATTCTTATTTCGTGATCAACAAATTTTGCTACGAAAATATAAAATTAGGCGAAGAAAAATTTGAAATTTAGAAAATTAAACGTTCTGTCTGAGATACCGGGCATACGAACCTAAAAGCTTTCCTTTGAAAATAATGGAGAAGATCTGAGTCAGCTTCATTACCTAATCCTGATAATAATGGCAATACACAAGGTGTGAATGAATAGGTGAACAAGGCTATCGTTTTTTTAAATTACAAAACGTTAAATAGCACAATGACAAGTAAATTTGAGGCTAGAACAGTGAAAAGGATGTAAGGGCACTACTAGATCACTAGAGGTCACTAATACTATCAAGACACACATTCAGACAAATGCAACAGTCTAGAAGCATTCCTAGACGGAAATTAACGATTCGAGGAAATCTGTGACAGACATGAGCTTGAAGTTTTACCAATCTAAGACTGACATTCGAAATGTAGTTCGAGAAGTGTATGTAGTTAAGAAAAACACCTAGGAGACAGTATTGATTCAACCAGCTGAGCGTACAGGTTAGTGAGATGAGGGAAGACAACTGAAGCAGTACAGTACCAGGAAAAACTGTTATATCAAAGGTGTGCCACCCACACACAATAGTCGTAGTCAGTAATCCTTCTGAGACCTACTGGCGGTTTGAAAATTGACCAGAACATTAAGGACATTGACGAATCCACCAAGCATCTACCAAAGGTTAGACCATACTGAACATTGTTTTATGTTAATTTCTAGGGGGAGGTGGGGCAAGTTTATGGTGAAAGCCTAAAAGCAAAAGCTCAAAGCGCCCGTGCTAGGGCTGGACTTTGATGAGTCGATAAATGTGAAATATCGCTTGTACCCTCCAAACAACCCTTCACCTGCGCATGAGAAGAACTGGAGGTTTGTGTGGTTCACTGAAGAAGAAAACTTCACGAGGAAAACAAAAATTTACGAGTCCTACGTATGATGTGGTAGGCTGACATTGAAAACATTGTAGAAATTCATCACGTAAAGCTGCTTCGACATTTTACTACTTGCACGCCATAGTGTTCGCCGTTTATCTAGTGAACGACACGTTACAGAAAAGTCTGAGGTTTGCTGGCGTTCACGGCAAGTTCAACCGTGTAAGCCAAAATATTCTCTACTCTATCGCCTATCTTGCGAAATACATCTTAACGGTTGTTTTTAATTAGAAATGCGGCTTAAAAGGCGCAAATTTTATTTTAACTGGATAAAATCTCGTTTACGGTTATCGAAAGAACAGCTCACGAGGAGTTTTTTTTTAACATTAGGTGGTCATTGCAATTGAGGGCTTATATGCATTATATATGCTACGCCCTGTTCCTGTATTAGTAAATTTAAATAAACCTGACTTCTGAAGCTATCATGCAGAACTACAGACAATTCGTCGACGTGTATCGACCACACCGTGAGTAATGACGAACAATTTTTCTGGATGTGGCTATGATGCTTCCATTTCTGGCCGCTCATCAGTGCTTGCCCTTGTGGGTCAAAAAAGAGTACTCCGCAAAGAAAACTGGTACTACTCGCCAAGCTTGAATTACTACAGAATATTTCGAAGAAGAATAGGCGATTGAAAAAGCTTTATATTTATTGCTGAAGGTCACAAAGAACACTCAAACGTGATCGAGTTCTAAATGCCAAATATGGAAAGTGTAAGAGAACTACGCACGCTACTAAAAAATAACTGAATCGCTGTGTCTCTGGATGACTCACTCGATACTTCAAGCAATAAAAAAAATGATGCTTGGTACCATAGGGGGAAACGACACAGACATACTACATGTTCTCTTCGGCGTTTTCGCGTTTCAAAAGGCCTTGTGGATAGCATGATCACAGAGCGAAAAAAGGATTTCAATACGTCAGTTACGCAAAAAGCCGACGGAAACACCAAACAAAGATAAAATATTGCCAAATTGTGTGGCTTGGTAGAGGTTGCCTGATATCCCCTCGTCTCGGCTTCCCAATCATACAGGCTTTGTGACCCTTCATCACGTATCTCCGAAGCGGGAGTCATTATAATCGTGCCAGCTTGGCTCCGCCCACCGACTCGGCGAAGCCATTGGTCTTCGTGTCTGAGCACCGGGAGCCTGATTTCTTCACTGGCACTTACGATGTCGACGTCAGTGGCAGTGACTGAATATGTACGAGCTGATCAGCGCTTACAGCCGTTGAGACCATGCGCTGATACTTGCAAACGTCCCTTTCTACTTAAAAGCTACGGCACTCATGCGGTACGAAGCTAATGAAGCTTCTCTCACCGGCTGGGATGTCTTTAAAGCCCAGCTTTTGTGTGTTATTCTGCAGACCCGTCGGGCGTCTGCCACATGCAGCGGAATAACACACATCCCGTGCCCAGACGTCGACCGAGCCTTACGTCCGCTGCATTCAAGAAGTTGCGGCTCACTCTCATAAGTTCCATGATGAGCACTGACCAGAAAAGGTTTGGCATGTGATGAAAAGAATAGACGAATAGCTGACGGCGTCTTTAATTTGCCCTAGTCGCCAGGACTGCAGGGCAGTTGATGATATCTTGAAAAGATACCTACGCTTCGATGAAGCGCACAGCCGCCGCCTTCTGCAGCAGTTCCAACGGCCGCCCAACACCACTGTGACTGCGTTCTGCGAAGCAGTTTCTTTTTCGTTGGGCTTTGAAGGATCCCCCTTCTGGCGTAAAGGGTTCGCGAGCCCGAGCCTGCCCGACGAAGTAACGCCGACCCGCATGAGAACAAATCACTGGTTTATTCCGGGAAAACCAAAACAGGAAAAAAAAACAAGGCAGGTTGAGAGGCAACAAAAAGAGAGTACAGCAAACAAGCGCCGAAAGCGCGTAAAGGAAACATTGCGGTGGTTAAACCCTGCTTGTCCAGAAAGGTACAGCATGGTGCTGTACACTCACGACGACGTCTTCAGTCACTTGTGCCGACGTCGGGTGAAGAGCGTCCGCCTCGGACGCTGGTTGCTCCTCGCGGTCCGGGCGTCATGGTCGTGGCTCGCGGCCGCCCGCGGCCGCAGCTGCTCTCGCGTGTCCCTCGGTTCGCACTGTCCAGCTGCTCCTGTGAGCGCCGCTTTTAAGCCACTCTGTTGGTTGTCGCATGCTCCGGGTTCTGTTGCACTACACGTGTTCGTTGCGGCTCACTGTTCATGGCACACGCGCGCACGGGCACCATGACGCACTGACGCCACTATCAGTGTTCGTCCGGCACTCACTGCAGTGTAATCACCCTCCGCGGGCGCACGTAGGGGCTGCGTCCCTACATTCCCCCTCCCCCAAGACCGGACAACTCTCTAGTTGTCCGAGAAGCGCTGGGGGCTGCCGTTGAGGATGCCTTCTCCTGTGGGTTTGGGATGAGTGCCGGTGGAGGTCTTCCCGCCGAACCTTGTTGCTGCAACGTTGAGCCGATAACGTATCCTAGAAGAACATTAGCAAGATTAGATTTCTTCTACAGAGAGTCGCTCATAATATGCCTTAAGGTCGTCAATGCCTACGGGACCCGTATCCCGCCCTCCGTGCAGGTTGCGAAGGCGATACGTCAGCCGAGATGTGCGCTTTGTTACCTTATAAGGACCTTCCCATCGGTCAGCCAGGGAAGCAGCAAACCCTTTTGCTGCATCGCTCAACGGATGTGTGCGGCGCAGTACCAGGTCCCCGACGGAAAACTCAACCCGGCGCCGTCCCTTGTCGTACTGCTGGCGCTGTTCGAGGCGTGCCAAGTCCAGGTGTTGCCTGGCTTCCTGGAGGGTCTCGTTCTTGCTGCTGCCCAAGATCCTGCGCATACTTAACATAAGTGCGAGGGTGCACCTCGACCTGGTCACTGAACGAGTGTTCGATAGGAAAGCACAGGTCGCGACCAAAAAGCATGACTGCTGGTGTGAACCCGGTAGAGCGATTGACCGTAGTCCGAGTGGCAAACGCCATTTCCGAGAGGTGAGCATCCCAGTCTTTGTGACGTTCAGTGAAGGCCACCAGCATCATCTTCAAGTTTCTGTTGACCCGTTCCGTAATGTTCGCTTGTGGATGGTACGGAGTAGTCTTCTTATGCACTACGCCCAGAACCGAACAAGTGTCCACGAAGTTCTTGCTGGTGAAGTACGTCGCATTGTCTGTTATGAGCTGTTCTGGAAAACCAAAGCGGGTGAAAGTATCCAACAACTTCTCCCAGATCAACTTAGAATCAAGTCTACGTAATGCGTACAGCTCGACCCACTTGGAGAAATGATCTGTGACGACCAGAAGGTAGCGATTGCCCTTCACTGATCTTGGGTATGGACCCATCACGTCACACGCCGCGATTTGCCAAGGGAAGCGGCTGTCGACTGACTTCATGAGTCCAGGTGGTTTACCTCCTCTTGGCTTGACAGACTGGCAAACTGGGCATGTCTGGGCGTACTTCATTACCTCTTTTCTCAGGCGAGGCCATGTGACAACGCGGCAGAGCTTTTAGTAGGTTTTCAGACCGTCACTATGACCAGCAAGGTAGTGTCGTGGTAATATTCCAGAAAAGACCTTCTTAGGCGCTTTGGTACGAATACCCGGAAGGGATACTCACCACTGTCGGTGTCTGCGCTTGGAATGTACCGCAGTAGCAACCCGTCCTGGCTTTGGACGTAGCAGTCGTAGTCCGGGACCCTCGCCGCCGTAGTATCGTCGTTCTCTGCGGCCGTAATCGACTCCCGAATGCGCTTGCACTGCTCGTCGGCCTGCTGCGCTTCAAGCATCTCCTGGCGACTTACAAGGGTTCTCCAGGCTTCTCCAGGCGTTGTAACCGCGAAGACCTGGGTTCTGGTTGCTGTTGTGCTGGTAGGGGTGCGCGAGACAAGGCGTCCGCGGCTTTGTTGCTGGTGCCCTTCTCTTATTCCACTTTGTAATGATACTTCTGCAGGTTTAGCGCCCCGAGCAAAGCATACACAGTTCTGAAGCGTTCTGCAAGCATTATCACGTGCGGGTGGCAGTGTAGCTCGCGGGGCGAGTCAAGGCTCGAAGACAATAAGAAAAAAAAGGAATAAAGAAAGAAACCACGTTGGGCGCCAGCGAAGGATCCCCCTTCGAGCGTAAAGGGTTCGCGAGCCCGAACCTGCCCGACGAAGTAACGCCGATCCGCATGAGAACAAATCACCGGTTTATTCCGGGAAAACCAAAACAGGAAAAAACAAACAAGGCAGGTTGGGAGGCAACAAAAAGAGAGCACAGCAAACAAGCGCCGAAAGCGCGTAAAAAAACATTGCGGTGGTTGAAACCCTGCTTGTCCAGAAAGGTACAGCATGGTGCTGTACACTCACGACGACGTCTTCAGTCACTTCTGCCGACGTCGGGTGAAGAGCGTCCGCCTCGGACGCTGGTTGCTCCTCCCGGTCCGGGCGTCATGGCCCTGGCTCGCGGCCGCCCGCGGCCGCAGCTGCTCTCGCGTGTCCCTCGGTTCGCACTGTCCAGCTGCTCCTGTGAGCGCCGCTTCTGTTGCACTACAGCGCCGCTTCTGTTGCACAGCTGCTCCTGTGAGCGCCGGGTTCTGTTGCACTACACGTGTCCGTTGCAGCTCACTGTTCATCGCACACGCGCGCACGGGCACCATGACGCACTGACGCCACTATCAGTGTTCGTCCGGCACTCACTGCAGTGTAATCACCCTCCGCGGGCGCATGTAGGGGCTGCGTCCCTACAGCTTCTAAGCATTACGCCTTTGAACAAATGGTTTAAACGGTAGTACGCTGAGAAGTGGAAGCGACAGCTCCTGCCAAAACAATGCCCCGGGTGGTCGACAACCTTCCGTCATTCATTTTGCTTCTTCAAGCAGTCGTTCGTGACGTAATCACAAACATGGTGACCAAGCCAGTTTTTCCGGTGAGGCTCCCTCTTGCCCCCCGCAATTATGTCCCACCCTCACCTCAGAATAAGTACGGCCCCCTCCGTTAACACAATAATACTGACTGGACAGTGACATACGGCAGACCCTTGTGTTTTATCTGCAGGCGCGTCGGGCACGTTGATCGCCAGTCTCGGTACCGCTGGGCGTCCGAAAGTAACTTTTTGAGCGATTCCCGCCGCGACAAAGTACTCTGCGCGACCCACCACTGTTCGCAGCGACATTTTGAGAGCCCACTACTTGCAGATGCCCAACGAAGACCTCAACTTCCCAGCGACGTCACCCGTCTCGCTTCCCGGAATATTGTTGACTTGCGCCGCAGAACTCCCGCCGTCCATCTGCGGGAAACTGATGCTGCTCCCGAAGGTGACACTGCATCAAAGAGCGACCGCGAGAATCCTCTGCTGACGTTGCCGACTACAGACAATTCTCTCGATGTTGAAGTTGATGGCGTACCTGTTAGTGCCCTACATCGATACTGGTGCTCACATATTCGGGATAAGCGCAACCCTGCACTCTCACCTTAGACAAGTTCTAACTCCTACTCTTTTCCATGTCGCATTGCTGACAGAGGAACTGGCGCACTGGCGAACTGTGCACTGGCTGGGAGAGCATCCCTGATCAAGCCGTGACTGTTCTGTTGTTTGTTCTGGGCAAATGCGCCCACGACGTCATTCTTGGCCGTGAATTCGTCTGAGACCATTCTGCATTAATCGACTCTTCGAGGGGTCTTCACCGCCTTGAGTTCCCACTCTCTTCCGACGACCGCGCTCCTGCTTCCCTCTGCTTTCATTCTGATGAGCACATTCACTTGTCGCCTCAAGCCGCTACTTTTGTCCCTCTTTAGTGAAGCACAACCGTCCCAGAGGTATATTACGTCGTTTCCCTCGTCCTTGACGTCCTACTCGCCCGCAACGTCCTCGTTATCACACTATTGTAACAATACAGCCAAACCACGTGACCTCCCTTTTCTGAACTTCGCGATCCACACCGAAGGTCTTCCACAAGGAATGACGCTAGCCATTCTTTTTCCGGTCTCCTATTTCCAAGTTTCTACGTTTACTGCAGACTGCATATATCACTCGCCTGCTTTACCTGCAGCATCTTCATCCAGAATGATATTCGATGCTATAATCAGTCCTGATGACCCCCATATCAGGTGCCCCTTCTTCGTGAGCTCTTGGCTACGTACAGTAACATCTTTGACTTGAAAAATAGTGTTGGTCCAAACGAACCTCGTCACGCCCGGCATCGACATAGGCAAAGCCGCCCCCATCAACAGGCGCCCATATCGAATCGTCATCATCATCATCATCATCAGCCTATCTACGCCCACCGGAAGGCAAAAACCCCTCCCATTGATCCGTTATCCCGCTTCTGTGCTAACAGCAGCCAATTTATTTCGACAGACTGCTTGATCTGATCGGCCCATCTAGCTTTCTGCCGTGCAGCGGCTGCAGCGGTGGAATAGAGGTAGAGCATCCTCCTCGCGTGCAGAAGAACCTTGGCTCAAATCCCAGTGCCGCACTATTAACACCAGACTAAAAAAATTCCCGTGTTGAACGAATTGCAGAAGGAGGCTTGGGGTGCAACCTGATCCCGACGACCATTGCCGGTAACGTACTCCCTCAGCAGAGCACGGTTGGCCACCCTGGTGTAGTAATGGCCCCAACCTCCCATGAATACGCCAAGTAAACATATCGGGTATGGCGCACTGAACATGATGTCATCCAAGACAATGTAGACAACATGCTCTTGAAGGACATTTTCATCCTTCGTGCAGCCCGTGGATCTAACCAGCCGTGCTAATAAAAATAAATACATCATTTTCATCTTACTAATATCGTTACCGTGTTTACTTGTACCACCAGGTTGTCACGCATTTTGTGTAGACAGGATTTGTTGGGGGTATTTATAAAACATAACTTGGCGACACCTCGCTTTACCACTTTGGTGTGTCCAAACGAGAAAGGAAGCAATGGTTTACATGCCCGGGGCTCGTCTTGCCAACAGGTGCGGTTATTAAAGAACTGTAGGTTTAACTCAAAGACTTTTATCGAATTATCCTCCAAAAGTTCATAGGGTAATCTTAGAGGACGCAAGTGTTGAGTGAAACCAGTTATTGTGGCAGAAACACTGGGTTGATAGAGAACGGACCATTAAATACAAGGTAATCATCAACAAAGCAAAAAATCCTAACATTGTTCAGGCTTTGCTGTAACGGCGCCAGTATTCGGTCCACACGGCCCAAGAATAAATCGCTGAGAAGTGGGGACACACATGACCTGACGCGCACACCACTCGTTTGCAGATAGACGCTCTTATTCCACTTTGCGAAGGTGGACTTCAAAAATAGTGAAAAGAGTTCAATGAACCCTTTCGCGGTCAGACCAGCCGCATTTTGGAACTTGACAACCCCGTTCTGATCGATGCTTTCTTTCATACACTCTAACAATTTTTAATCATATAGGTTGTAATATAGGTCCGAATGTCTACGAAAAATGCTGTGAATGTCTGCTCATGGCTCTCCTTTGCTAACTCCACTACCTCCACTCAACTCCACTCAAAAACGGGCCTTTTACATCGAGCATTGCGACATTCTCTTGGAGAAAGCGCGACACGGATTTCTGCCAGGTGTCCTCAACAGAGACTATGTCTCGAAAGGCCTGGCAACTTTGTGAGTTTTTGCCAAAAAAAAAACATTTGCAAACTGCAACCTTAAAGGTAAGTGTCTTTCTTGGGCTACTTAAACCCGGCAACTTAGGTCTGTCTGTATGTCTGTCTGTCTGTCCTTTTTTGGCTTTATTTCCAGACAAACACCGCTGTTACAAACATATTACACACCAACGAAACCAACCCATTACACTAAGACATAACATCACTTTTCCACTCTAGGACACAGTGCTTACTGCTAAAATATTCTCATTTTTGTTAGCTTCTCCACTTGTGACAACCAGTCTGGAGCACATTGGCGTGCCTTTTGCACTTCAATAAAAGGGTATATGGCCTCTCGGAAATACTCATTTACTGGCCGGGCATCAATTTCCGAGTGGCGAACTGCCATTCGGCATCTCCAATACTGTGCAGACCTAGTAACAATATTAGATCTAGAGGGACCCTATCATCATCATGTTCAACAGACAAATACCGAATACCGTGGGCATCGATTGTCAGATCTTTTTTCAGCGTACGTTGCAGCACATCCCAGAAGAAGACACCGCCCCAACAGTCAATGAAAACATGTTCAATGGTTTCCGATTTCTTGCATAACCAACACTGTTCACCCCACGGCATAAAAACGCCCGTTCCTTACATCCATGTTTTCTCAAGGAGTGTTCCGGTGAGTGGTTCAAAGAAAAATGTTTTACACGCCGGTGCAAATAGCATTGTTTTGACTCGTTTTAACACATCTCGACCCGTGCCAGCCGAGTGAGCAATTCTGTACATAGGAATGGGAAAAACAGTGTCGCAAAGATCGTTATACAGTTTTTCCTAGTGACTGCACTCAAATACTCTGACGAAAACCGTGCGCATAGAAAACGTAACGAGTCCCAGAACTTCTTTTAGATATCCACGGATACCGTCTGTCTGTGACTCGATTCACCTACCCTGCCCAACTAAAGCAGTGACGGCGAAATAGTCGTATACAGTCTCAGCTAAATCTAGCCGTCTAACTCCGATGTAATGTTCATACTTGTCAACATTGTTGAAGAAGAACAAGACATTACGCCCATATAAGAAAACAAATTTATACAGAAGGGATGTTTGCAGTGTTCCCTTATAAAAATCCTACATGCTTGACTTTGGCGAAATTCAATACTTCATCAACTCCATGAAATATTCACTTTGCAGTCGCCTGCTGTCGCCCGCGCCACTCTACCTTCTTGTGGCATTTGAATGAAACATCCGGCAACAATTACGAAATGTTCCACTAGCTGTCGCCCACGCCACTATAGCTTTTTTCGGCACTCTAAAGAATCAACCGGCAACAGTTACGAAAGGGTCCACTAGATAGGTTCAACGTTCTGCTTGTATTGCACGTGGAGTAAGAAAACGCTGTTTTATAGGCACCGGAACGGTCGCCGGGTAGCGCTGCACTCTTCCCTCCGCGGGAGTACGCCGGGGCTGCCGCCGCTTCGGCACATGCTTTTTAACACGGAGGTGTTTTATTCCCGGCTAGACAAACATTTTGGTGACGTGATATCTGTCACCGAAGTAACGTCCGCAGAAAAACTTCAATATAAGCGGCGGCGCCCAGTTTCGACCCCACGACTCTCTGGCCGCGACGGGAGATACCTGGCGCGCTACCGACTGCGGGCTGCCGACTGCGCTATGAACTAACACATGATGAGATGACAAACGCGCCTTATAGCGTTGCAGATAGTGCTGCGTCGGCGGCGCGCTGGGGCGCCGCCGGACCCGGTCCGTTGATTTTTTGCTCTTTTCGCTGCAGCGGGCCGTGTGTTCACCAAACGATTCGCTGACAACCCGTTTCTTTTCGTTCGGGAGGACGTTTTGCCAGCGCCTTTGGTTTCAGTCTGATTCACGCAATGCTCCAGCGCGTGCAATCTACTGTCTAGCGCTTATGCGTCTAACAGTGCAATACCGATGAAATACAAATAGCGACGTGCAAGTTCGTATCGATGCACAATAAACATTCAGCTGGTCCTGTGAATGTACATTTCATTTCGTGTTTTACCGGTTCCTATGCTAAAGGAAACAACCACATTTTTTTCGCTGCGCGCATGCTGCATTTATCGCGCTACGGTGAGGTCCGAATAAAATTTTCTTTGGTCTTATAAAAAGCATACATGTTAGCACGTGTCCAGCAAGTTCGGTGTACACATAGAGTAGCTACTGGGCTCATTTCTGCCGGTGCTTGTCTTGTCGTATGCTAGAGACGCGTCGTGTGCTACGAGCCGCATGAACGGCCAAACGCCACGGCGGTTTCACGGGATAAAGCGTGCTCCTGTGGGCGCCCCTTGGCTGGTCTCACCACCTCAGTCGTCGCAAAACGACTGCGTCTGGTGAACGGCTTTTCAGCACCCTAATGAGCCGCAGCTCGGGGTGGACGCTGTCGCACTTCCGGACCCACCCAATTCTTTCCTCCCGCACGGCCAGAGGCATCCAGCCCACTACTCACGAATGCTAGCACACGCCCGCCGGCTGTACGAGCCACTGAAGCCAGCACGTACAAAGGGCGGCGGGGGGAACAGCTAAGCCCACATATTGTTGCATGGTCAGCTGCCACGACAGTAACAACAACGCGAAAGAAGAGGATTCATTCGTTAAATTCTGCAAATTCCCCGTGCAAGCGCACCAAAAGGAAAGACGGCAAGCATATAACACATCGGTTCGAAAGGAGAAATTAGTTGACACATTTCTCTTTGTATTTGTGTACTTTCGGTTTACATTACCCGGCTTTGAAAATGTGAACTAGTGTTCCAACAAGTCCTGCCCTCTACACTTTTTTGAGTGCATGCTGCCAATGATTGTTTTCCACTATAATAAGTGAACGTCTGAGTTGTCTAGCTGGTGCCATTCAATATCGTCCATATATAACATAATAGGGTGACATTTTGTATGTGTGAAAAAAAAAGTTTATTCCGATTTACCTGTATGTAGTAGCTGAGGTCCGTCTTGCCATTGTGACTTGGGTTCTGGCCGGGATTGCTGCGTTGTTCGTTTCTTTTCTGACATTTACAAATACCGGTAAATAAAAGAGGTATACACCAAATTCTGTATAATAATATTAATTAAAAGCTATACGCCATAAGCTGTTATGTTGGTTCCGCAAACTGTTACTCTAACCCATACTTGTACTCCAAGCGGGTGACAAACATTGCCAGCAAAAATTTCTTCAAGGACGAGTAAAACGAAAATGCGGCGCTGTTAGGGCACCCCTTCATTAGCGTGTGCCTTTCTAATGCGTTTTTATAAGATGCAGCTGATTCTTGCAAGAGTAAGAAATAACCTATTACCCATAATCAATCACGTTTATCTTACATTTCTTGCAAGCCTCAGTGTTGCTGCAGTACAGAAAATCCAGATGTCCGAAGCGCCAGCACGCGAACGGAGTAACAAACATAAGAAAAATACGCTGTGACAAGCTGGACAGCTGTCGCCTTGCAGACAAAAAGGCAGCATCCGACGACCGCCGAACAACGCGTTTCCCCCTTAAAACCGTCGGGGCAGTCTGCCGGTCGAGCGGCGGGTAGCAGACGGCGCGTCTGCAGCAGACGACAAGAAAAACGTCGACGATAATAAACTCAGTAACTACTCTACGTTTAAACCGAACTTGATGGCCACGTGCTGACGCGTATGGTTTCATAGGTCAAAGGAAAATTTCACCCAGCCGTCCTCCTAGTGCGAAAAATGTAGCAGGCGCGCAGCGAAAAAATTGGCCGCGTATCTGCTCCTTTTGTTGCAAATGTCGTCAAAAGAGCATAGTGTTTGTAGACATTTGCGAAGGAAATGCCCTCCTTTCCTTTCCCGCTCACCTCTCATGCAGTTCCTGTAAAGTCGGGCTCATCCCAATGTAAACACAGTAAAGGTTTGCTCAAGGCGATTTGAATTTACCGCGTTCTACTGATACAGATCACGTTCCTCAATGCCAGCGCTGCAGTACGGCCGAGACACGCCTGAATGAAGGCGGCTGACAAAAAGGTTTATAGAACCGCGTCGCAGTGCTCCGCATAAAACGTGGATTTTATGCAGAACGTGGAACCTAGATAGTGGAACCTTTCGTTGCTGTTGCCGCGTGATTGTTCATACGCCGCCAGGAGGCGGTGGTTTTCTGCAGTAGATGTAGAGTATCATTTTCTAACAAAAACTGAAGCATCCATGATTTTTTATAAAGGAACACTGTAAGTATCCCTTGTGTACAAATTTTCTGACTTATATTTGCGTAATGTCTTGTACTTGTTCAACAAAGTTGAGAAGTATGAACACAATAACCAGGCTTAGGCGTTTACGTTCGGTTGTGAGTAGATAAGACTATTGCGCAATATAAAGTTTACTTTGCCCGGCTGGCTGAATCGAGTAACGGACAGACAGACGGACAGACACGCAGACAGACAAAGGCAAAGGGCTATAGAATAAAATAAAATCCCAACCCGCACCACATACGTATCGCGGGGGAGACTGACAGACAGACAGACAGACAGACAGACATACAGACAGACAGACAAAAATTTCTGGGTTTAAGTAGCCCAAGAAAGACTATCGTCTTTAAAAGCACGCGCCAAAGCGGCGGCCGTCCCCGCGTACTCCCATGGAGGGGAGAGGGCACGTGTGGACGAAATAAAGACAGCACCTCTTTTAGCAGTCGCTCATGTTATCTGTTTACCTCTATCGAACATATGCAATCTTATTCTAAGCTCAGGAACGTTCCCCAACCAACTTAAAATCGCAAGGGTAGCTGTCATTTTCAAAGGAGGAGATAAAAACGATCTTGGTAATTACCGGCCAATCTCTGTTTTACCTATTGTTACGAATGGGCCAGCGCCGCAGTACTTCCCCGCATCACTCCTCGGCTGTGCGGCGAAGCCACTCGTGCGCCTTCGAAAACAGGCCAATCATGTCGGCAACAAGTTGCGACAAAGCCTCGTCAACGTTTCGCTCTCTGCGCATTCGGCGGCTGCCTGCGGCGGCTGAACTTCGGCGGCTGCCTGCACGGCTCGTCTCCACGCTCTTCAAGGACACAAAATAGGCCCCGTATCGCAACGGAGTCCTCCTCTCTCCCCTCTCTCGGACTCACGTGCCCGAGGCTATAAACGGCTTACGAACTCTGGAAAGAGTGTTGTGCGTGTTCCAGCCTGTTGCGTTTGACGTTATCGCTTTTGGGTATAAAGAGCTGCCCAAGCTTTGTAACTCATTCCTGTTAGAGCAGCGAATCGATGTTGTCGTTTGCTCGAGTCCTGTATTGAAACCTCCCCCGTCGGGGCATTGTTTTTGGTTCGGCTCACCTCTCGCTATGAAGTAACAGTTTACGTTGCCTTCAGCTTGGCCCTCTTCCCGGCTGCAGTCGGCCTTCACGGTCGCAACAACTGGTTGGCAGCGGTGGGATGGCAACTTCGTAACACCTGGAGGCAGCGGTGCGAGACCCAACACCACGGACGTCAAGGCGGCTTCGGACTTCGCAGAATTCACGGCGGTCAAGGGTGAGTGCGGGACTTTTCTTCACTGATTTTTACCAGGCTGCTGAGGATAGCTGGTAGGGTTGTTTTTGTCGCGTGGGTTATTCGCGCAAAAATTTTTGGAGCAGTGGGAAAGCAGTACTCTAGACCGGCCATGAATTTGAAAGCGTTGAAAAAACCGCATTTGTTGGAGCTTGCAAAAGAGTTGCGCTTGATGTTACGGCGCGCTGAGAAAGCCAGAGCTGATACAGGCTATACTCGCTGTCGGCGCTGACGATGAGAGCTGTCGGAATGCATTGAGCTGTTCATGGCAGGGAGACCGCGAAACGTCAGGCCGCAGAGGCAGAGGCAGAGGCTAAACGTCTGGTGCCATGAGGAGGAACTCGAGGAAAGGAACGAGAGCAGAACACGAGGAAAAGATGCGAGGGTACGACCTCGAGCTCAAGCAAATCCAACAGGAAAGAAGGGAGCGCGAGCGAGAGAGACTCCACGGGAGAACAAGAACCTAGAGCACGAAATTCAACTCGATCAGGAAGAAGTGAAGCCTGAGTTGCTCGAAAAGACCTCGGTGTCGTGATAGAGAAACTGGCCACGGTAACGAAAAGAAAGTAGCAGACGCTAGGGAGCGCGAGTCGGAAGCGACAGTTGCTGCCCCGCAGCCCGTCAAGGTTGCTGATAGAGATAACGACGGCGCATTAGCTCAGACTGTCGGCAGAGGGCAGTGCGTGTCCACTGAGTACGATAATGTGTCGGCGTTTGTTTGGAATCTCGGCGGAGTGTTCGGACGGTTCAAATTCGCGAGAGGCCTTGGGAACGGCTATCCGGTCTGAACATGACGATTCGCGAGATAGCGAGGTTTCCGCGGCAGTGCGGAAACCATGAGGCTACCGAAAGGCAACACGACTCCGCTGAAACGGAGGTTGTTCCTCGGACGGTAGTGCAGAAAACGAGCGAATGGTGGGCAAAGCCTGCATCCGAGGCAGCGAACGGTTTGCACGGTTCAGTTGGGGAGAAATGAAGACGATCTCGCCACTGGCAAGCCGATTCCGTCCTGCCACCAGCTCAGGAGGAATGCGTAACCGATGAGGTTACCGAGAGACCGCACGAGTCCGCTGAAACGGGAATTGTTCCTTTGGACGGTAGTGCGGAAACGAGCGACATGGTGGGAAATCCTGCAGCCGAGGCAGCGAACGGTTTGCACGGGTCAGTTGGGAGTCGTGACGATCTCACCACTGAGCAAGCCGATTCCGTCCTGCCACCAGCTCAGGTAGCTGACCAGGAGCAACGGCCAGCCGAGCTCGTAGAGATTCAGGTGTCTGGGGCGGCTGAGCCGTCTTTTGAGACAGAGCAGCCTGGTTGTAGTGTAGTTCTAGCAGTGAGGAAGCAGAACGGGAACACGCTTCGGGCTTCGCGTGCTGAGGCTGTCGCCGAAAGCGCTAGGGACGACGAGGTAGTGACTGTTCGAAGCTACCAGGTGTCTAATGAACACGTCGTGCCCTTTTCACTCCAAGCTGACGCTTCCGATGATAGGCCAACATCGGCGGAGCTAGTTGAGGTTGCGGTGTCGACTGCGGCTGAGTCGAAGTCGGGAACCGACCAGCCTAGAGCAGAGAACGTAAACGCGTTCCGGCGTTTGCTTGCCGAACGCGTTCGTAAGAAGGCGAGCAACGAGGAGATAGCGAAAACTTCCGCGAGTACTTGCGGCGCGTGTTTCAGTGCAGGCACGCGAAGGGGCAAAGCCGTGAGCTCGCATCGCGCCAGGGGAACGCCGCCTCCAAAAGGAGTGCGCGCCTCTCGTTTGAACGATGGAAAATCCTTCTCGCTCCTCCGCGCGCTCGACCTTTGTCGAACAAGACGACAGGTGTGATTTCACGCGGTCGCAGCAGTCTCTTTCAGAGAACTGGCGCACCTAAAGTGCGATACAAGAAGGGGAAAACTCGGAGCAATGATGAGAGCTCGAATTGCAGCTCTAAGCGCGAGAAGTGGCCTGTAGACGCCTGACTTTCTCAAGTTCATTGTTTTTCCTGACGCAGGTTTCGCCCTTTCGATTACATTTCTTTTTTGTAGGGACATTTCCAATCACGCGAAATGTCAACTTTCAGGTTTGTTCACTTGTCTAAAGTACTGCTGGGCAAAATATAACTAGAGTAGTTAGTTATTCGCGTACTTTTCGCAACTAAAAGCCTGGTAGATCTTCAGTGTGGATGTCTTCGCACTTGCCGGTGATGCGGTTTTGTCTTCCTGTGTTGTTCTGTTGCTTGCCTGACCAAGCCAGAGACGTTCTTGGGGAGCCACTTCTCGTCCAGTGACCCGCTTCGGTGAAGCTCCAGCACGGTGTCGTACAGCCAAGGCCTGGAGTCGAGCGTCTGCCGAACACTTCACTTCGACAGCATCCCTCCGGACAACGGTTGAAGACCCTTATCCATCGGGATCTCGGACCCCCGGCGGAGAAGCTGTTACGAATGGGCCAGCGCCGCAGTACTTCCCCGCATCACTCCTCGGCTGTGCGGCGAACCACTCGTGCGCCTTCGAAAACAGGCGCAATCATGTCGGCAACAAGTTGCGACAAAGCCTCGTCAGACGCTTCGCTCTCTGCGCATTCGGCGGCTGCCTGCGGCGGCTGAACTTCGGCGGCTGCCTGCACGGCTCGTCTCCACGCTCTTAAAGGGACACAGAGATAGGCCCCGCGATCGCAACGGAGTCCTCCTCTCTCCCCTCTCTCGGACTCAACGTGCCCGAGGCTAAAACGGCTTACGAACTTGGAAAGAGTGTGTGCGTGGTTCCAGCCTGTTGCGTTTGACGTTATCGCTTTTGGGTATAAATAGAGCTGCCCAAGCGTTGTAACTCTTTCCCTGTTAGAGCAGCGAATCGATGTTGTCGCCTCTGCTCGAGTCCTGTATTGTAACCTCGCCCGTCGGGGCATTGTTCTTTGGCTTCGGCTCACCTCTCGCTATGAAGTAAACAGTTACGTTAGCCTACGGCTTTGGACTTCTTCACGGCTGCAACAGCGGCTGGCCGCTCGCATCATACACGCTACCACTCGTATGTCGGAGGCCACGGAGCTCGAATCGGGTGCCCCCGCCCGGTCGCAACACTATGCTTTCTAAGGTTATCGAAGAATCGATAACTTTGTTCAATTTAGCACTTCGCCCCCTGCCTCGTTGGCTTTCCTTCTTTTAGAGGGGCTACTGAATGCGTTCATTGCTTCAACTGAAGGAAATCCGGCCAATAGCCCCTAACACTGCGTAAATGCACTACGGAACAAGAACGAGAGAGAAGAAATATCAGAAGCAGAAATAGTAATCGAGGGCATACCATATTCAAGCACTTTCCTAGCAAAACAAATTCAAGAATTATTTCCTAAAGGCAGGTTGCCCTCACATGGCAAACTGTAGCTTCGCCTCCCTATAAACACTGAAGTAAGGCGCTGCGATTCACGCGCGTCTTCGCCATACGGCAGCGTTTGCATCGAGACACCCGGTTTGGAGCTGTGGAACGCGGTAATTTTAAAATGATTTAAGCAAACCTTTGGCGTCTTTACCTTGGGACTAGCGCGACGCAAGGGGAACACCATTAGAGGTGAGCGGAAAAGCGAAGGGAGGCATTTACTTGGCAAAAGTCATTGACGTCATTTGCAACGAAAGAAGCAGATACGCGGCGAATTTTTTGAAGGCCACACGACTGGGAGCGCACGCACGCAAAGGTGGTCGGTCGTTGTGCTGTCTTCGTGTGCACCAGCTACCACCTGACGTTCGAGCATTTGGTGGCCTCCTGCCACCATTATGGGAACATGGGATCCGGATGTGCAAGATACTTCTGGACGAATACAAGAAGCAAGAGCGTTTTTATCCGGACTGCCTTCACGCCGTTGTGTTCTCGTAGCCGGGTCGCCCCCACAGCAAAAAGAAAAAGTGGAATGAATGGGGCAGCTTGGTGAACAATGAAATAGAGTCTTTATGGGTGCCCTTTCTACGACAACTCAGGTTTTCGATGCCAGCAACACGCCAAGTCTCTACAAAGACTGTCCACACTGAAAGTAACGCTTTTCTACCAGAATGTGTCAAACGGACCCTGAATATGGGTCCGAAGTACGCTGTGGAACCTAGAATGTCGGCTCCAGAACTCTTAAACATGGTACGAACTGTAGCTGGGAGAGCTGCTGATGTTGAAATTTCTCGTTGTATCTTAGCGGATGTCAATGTTTTGTTACGGGATAAGCAAGTGCAGAGCAGTGTGCTTTAAAGCGAGTTGCTAGCTTTCTAAAAAAGCAATTTGTGTCCCATACTGGTAGGTAAAGAGGGTGGTTTTATTGTCCTTCCGTATGTGAGTTTTGAACGTAAAGCTTAGGAAGCGGTAAAACGCATGTTCACTTCCTGTACCGTTGTATCGCTTTACAAGGTGAGATCTGCGGCAAAAAAAAAATTCAGAGCTCAACCTAGATAACCTAAGTCAGTTAAACAGAGTAAAGGTTGCAGTTTGCATATGGTTTATTTTCAGCCAAAACTCACTAAGCTGGGAGGCCTCTCCGAGTGAGTCTCTGGGGAGGGCATCTGGCAGATATCTGTTGCGCGCTTGGTCCCAGAGAAGCTCGCAATGCTCCATGTAAATGTCCCGTTTTTGACAAAGGGATCAGAGGAGGTAGTCGTAGACTTCAAAAAAAAACAATGCGCAGACATTTAAAACCGTTTCTGTTGACATCAAAGACATATATTACAGCTTACATCATTACCAATTACCATTACCAGTAGAGAAGAAAGCATCGATCAGTGCGGGGTTGTGAAGTTCCAAAATGCGGCTTGTCTGACCGTGAAGGGTTCATTGAACTGTTTTCACTCTATTTGAAGTCCACCTTCGTGAACTCGAATGACAGAGTCTATCTGCAAACGAGTGATGTGTGCATCTGGTCATGTGTGGCCCCACTTCTCATTGATTTATTCTTGGACCGTTTTGACCGAATACCGGCGCTGTTAAAGCAAAGCCTGAACATTGTTAGGAGTTTTCGCTTGGTTGATGATTACCTTGTTGTATTAATGGTACCGTTCCGTATCAACCCAGTGTTTCTGCCACACTAACGGCTTTAACTCAACATTTGCGCCCACTAATATTGATCGATAAACTTTTGGAGCGCAACTCGATAAAATTCCTTGACCTAAAACTACAGTTGTCTGATAACCGCACCTGTTGGCAATACGAGCCTGGGGCATGCAAGCTATTGCTTCTTTTCTCATCTGGATACTCCAAGGTGGTAAAGCGAGGTGTCGCCACTTTATGTTTTATAAATACCCAAAAAAATCCTGTCTACACAAAATGCGTGACAACCTGGGGGTACAAGTAAACCGACTGGACCAATCAGGGTTCGCAAAGCATCAGTTGACAGCAGTAGCACATGAATGGCTCCAGCACTGTAAGCAGGGCTTTGGTGTTCGGAAACAGGAAGAAAAAAGCAAAAGGAAATATGCCGTCATTCCGTACAAGCATGGTGTTTCCAACCGTATCAAAAATATTGGGGAAAATGCTGACGTAAACGTCATCTTTCCAGCGCCGCAGAAACTTGGTGCTTTACGCAAGAAAACTTATCGTACTACTGTCAAACGTGCATGTGATATAAACACAAAGTCAAATTCCTTGATTGCAGTGAGAGCTTAGTCTATAATTTTCCCACTGGGATTGTGGCAAAAAGTATATTGGGCAGAGTGGGCGGTGCCTCAACGAAGGATTGCATGTGCACGCCATTAACGTGCAAAACGGCACAACTGGACATTTGGCCAGCCGCTGTCGCGACCATCATTGACAAGAGCAGCATTATCGCCGAAAACATGAGTCAATGGGCTCGCGAAATTATTGAGGCCCGTGAGATCTTACGTGCCGGTGATAATTGTGTGAGCAAGACCTCCCTCATGCTCACCGAAAAAAAAGTGTAGTTTCTAAGCCATAGTGTTGCTGTGTAATCAATGATCAGTCTGAGAACGTTCCCCAGTGGTATCGTGTGGCAGATTGCGCAAGGTGCTGTGAACATTTGGTGTATATAAAAAGCGTTTCTTCCAAATACAGTTAGTTGAGTTTGGGCATTGTCTAGTCTTCTTTATTCGTCCTCGTGGTGTTTGCGCTTTGAATATTCATATATGACATACCAACTCGCCGAAACCTTCACCTTGTTAAACATTGAAGTGTACGACGTGTAGGGCTGTGTACAATTCATTGCAACTCCTGTCCGAATGCCTATCCGTGCAACCAACCGCGACCGCGATTAGCGCTTTGTGCTTAGCTCTTTGTTACTGTAGGGACTACAACAACGCCGGATTCTAAGTACAGCCTCAGAGCCATTGTTTTTTTTTCTCGTAAAAAAACAGCGAACTCGTCACCTAGTTGAGACGAGTGGCGGTGTGAGCGGACGACTGATTGTTTTCCGCACAACTCTATCGCACTTCGCCAGTCATTGCCATTACTCGCGGCTCGATTAACGTTAGGCGCTTTTTTGATAATTAACACGAATATTTTCTCCGGTGCAGCAAGTGAAAGACCTACTGACTGCCATGACTTGTGTTTCGGAAATGTTAAGCTATCCACAGGCATATACCCGAAATGGCAATGGCGACGCCATTACAGGTGATTAACGACGCAACAAAAAGATTAAATGCATGCGTTTGGTCTTCCCGTTACCCTTTATAGACCGGTGGGGGCGAACAGATAGTCCTCATTTGTGCACATGGCACACACTGCCACAGATACCCCGTGAAGACAAATCATTTCCCCCGAAGAGTTACGGCTGTTTTAGTCCCTATTTTAGTCCCTTTTGCCAGAGAGTGTGGGGTGGAAGTAGGCCAAGAGAAGGGAGACGGTGAGTGCGGATATAAACTAAGCAAACGTCTATGCCTATGATTAGCGACAAGTGAACTCGTCGTACTTCATAACAAGGTTGGTGAGAGGGTGAACTATATCAGCAAATCCCAGGATAGAGTAGCGGACGTAAGACGTGCGCCTGGAAATATTCCGCCGTCTATTGATGAGCGGAGCTAAGGGAATCGCTTGATGGCACGAACTTTTCATGTTTAGGTGAAAAAGCGTTATTGCCAACAAGATGGCCAAGGATGGTGGTCTGTCGCCGGTCAAAGCGACCATTTGAAGTGTAAAGCTGAGGGTCCACAAGTCTAAATATTGTACGAATTTCGCACAGGTGCCTAAACTGCATTTCAAAGCAGCGCGAACATACTATGACATCGTCCACGTAGCATAAGCTCGTTCACTATTTCCAATCCCGCACAAGAGAATTCATCGTTGTTTTGAAAGTATCGGGAGCATCGCAAAGTCAGCACGGCAGAGCTTTAAACTGTTAAATGCTGTCTAGTGTGAATAAAGTGCCATTTTCTCGGTTCATTTGTCAACAGATACCTGCCATCAGCCACATCGAAGGTCAATATAAAAGGGAAACATTTTTTACCCTCTAAAGACTCTAAGGACTCATCAATCTAGTGTAGCGGGTCGACGTCTCTTTTAATATTTTTTTCTAATTTAGGCATACCGTTGGCCCGGAGGCCGTTAGAGGGGTGGGTTTACAGCACAGATAGAAGAACAAGAAATAGATTATAAAGAATGTACACAAACTATACATCATTATTGTCACTGGATAGGATATGATAGGATAGGAGTAACTTTAATAAATGCCGGCAACCGATGGTTTAAAGCGTCGTGACGTTGGCCAAGCGTCGACCCGGGGTTATGCCCTACTCTGCAATGCCCCAGTTTGGCCCGTTTGTGGCGAGTCATGAGGCTTGTGCTTTTCAAGCGCACCCCGGGCCTGCTGGACGGTCACTAGTTGAGTGTCCTTGTCTGTACACTGCACTGCACTTTGAAGTTCGGGTGGGTATGTCCTGGAGGTAGCTTCGTTCGGGAACCTGGCACAGTCCCACATGATGTGCCATTGGTCTGCCGGACCCACTGATCAAACACTGCACACACCACTCAGATAGAGTTCTGGATGAAGCACGTGTAGAACTGCCGGGGCGGAGAGTGACCCGGTCTGTAGCTGCCCTAGGAAGACGGCCTCCTCCCGACTGAGTGCCGGGTGGAGAGGCGGCATTGTCCGTCCAGCTAGGCGATAATACTTATTCACTTCGCCATAAATGGCCATTCGGTCCTTCGTTTCGAGCGACCACACGGAACGGTCACTCTCGGGGTTGCGGAGGGTAAGCGCTCACGCCGCCGAATGGGCCGTCTCGTTGTGGTTCGGTGAAGATGCACACTCGCCCGCGTGGCAGGAAACCATTTGATACGGATGGTGCTGCCTTGGTCTTTGGACTTGAGCTTGGCGATGATGGCAGCCGCCGGCGTGCACACTCGCCCCTTTGCAAAGTTGCGCACGGCGTTCCTCGAGTCGCTGAGCACGGTGCGACACTCGGTATCGGAGATCGCCAGAGCGACGGCAACCTACTCGGCATCTGTGGCGTCTGTGCCCCGCACGCTCGCGGCCGTCGTCTTGGTGCCGGTAGCCGCCGCAACGACCACTGCGGCAAAGCCTTCCCGTTGGTATTCCGATGCGTCTACGTATCGGGCGTAGGGGTCTTGGGCGTGTTGCTCGGTGAGGGCCTTGGCCCGCGCCTGCAGCCGTTCTTGGTTGTACTCAGGGTGCATGTGTTTCGGGATGGGGTCCACGCGGATGTGGGCCTGCGCCTCGTCGCTGATCTCGCACGGTTGCCGCCTGGGAGCTCGGGGGTTGTGACCTAAGGATGCCAGCATACTGCAGCCCGTCTTGGTGGTGGAGAGGCGCTCCATTTGCGCGGTGAGCTGTGCCTCGGATATTTCCTCTAGTGTGTTAAGGACACCGAGTTGCAGGAGCGGAGCCGTACTTGTGGTCTCCGTTAAGCCCAGCGCCGTCTTATAAGCCCGTCTGATCAGCGTGTTGATCTTGGTCCTGTCGGTGACGTGCCAGTTGAGGTAGGGCGCAACGTATGTGTTGTGACTCATCACGAACGCCTGGACAAGGCGCACGAGACTGTCTTCACGCATGCCCGCCCGTCGCGTTGAGACTCGGTGTATGAGCCGAATTGCGTCCATTGCCTTGGTGGTAAGCTTCGTAATGATCTCGTCGTTGCGGCCGCTCTTGTTTATCAGGAGACCCAGGACCCTGATCTTGGAAACCTCGTGAATGCGTTGCCCTGATGCTGTCACGATCTTCATGGGATCGCACTCCCTAGGGGGAGCGCGTTTCCGCCAAGGTCGTAGCGGTGTGAGGACGAACAACTCAGATTTGGCAGGCGAGCAAACTAGGCCGGTGCCTTCGAGGTGCTGCTCAATGGTGGTAACCGCCGCTTGCAGCTGTTGCTCGATGCTGGCGTCGGGGCTACCGGCCGCCCACAGGGTAATGTCGTCGGCGTAGATTGTGTACCGGACGCCGGTCCCTGCCAATGCCCTCGCTACCCTATCAAGACGAGGTTGAAAAGCAATGGCGAGATGACCGAACCCTGCGTTATACCCATGCTGCCGAGCTTACGATCGGGAAGCTTGAGGTCTCCGGCGTGCGGTTCCACCGTGCGGTTGGTCACGAAGTCCTTGATATAATTGTAGCTCATTACCTCCATGTTAAGTCTTGATGCTTGTGTTAATATGGCTGAGTGTTTGATTTTATCGAATGTGCTTTGTAACTCAAGACCCTGAATTACTTTGCTGTCTTGTGCCTTATTGTCAATGATTTCTTGTTTGAGTTGTAACATGGCGTCTTTTGTGCTAAGTCTGTGCCTGAAGCCGATCATCGTGTCTGGATAGAGGCCATCCTTCTCCACGTATTCCTGCCAACGTGTGGCTACCACGTGCTCCAGCTCCTTCCCAAGCACGACGTGAGCGAGATGGGACACAGGTTGCCAATATCCGCTGGTTTGCCCGGTTTCGGCTTTAAAATCGTTCTTGCCGTTTTCCACTGCTTCGGGAGCTTGCCCGAACGCCAGCATTCGTTAAAGTAACGGGTTAGGGACTCGATCGATGCATCATCGAGGTTGGGTAGCATCTTGTTGGTAACGAGATCAAGGCCGGCTGCCGAGCGGGTATTGAGCTCGTGCAGTGCTACCCGCACCTCTGACGTGGTAATGTCTCAGTCGAGCCACGCGACGGGCAGCCCCCCGTACGGCTGGTGGTTTTCCGTTGGGGTGTCGGCAGATACTTGGCGTCCAGGCTCTGGATAACAGCGTCTTTTCCTTTATGTTGTGTGGTGGTGTGCATGAGGTGGGCCAGGTGGTCGCGCTGGTGTGACTTGGTCTTAGTTTCGTCGAGGAGATGCCGAATTATATTCCAGGTGCAACCGCGGTGCATTTGCTCGTCAGCTCGGCTGCAGATTTTATTCCACTGCTGACGGCACAGAACCATGAAGTGGTGTTCAATGGCCCTGTTTAAGTCAGTCACCTTCTTTCACAATTGGCGGTTCAGCCGTTGCCGCTTCCAACGCGCCTGTATCGAACGTTTGGCCTCGATCAAAGGGGCCATGCGGCTGTCCAAGGCAACGACGTCCTCGTCCGTTTCGATGCTCTTGGTGGCCGACTGCACTGCATCGCGGAGCTCTGCCGTCCAGGTTTTGATGTCTGTGATGTCTTGTGCTGTGGTGGGACGTCCCTTGCGGAAACCGTCCCAGTCCGTCCACTTGTGTGCAATGGTGTTGTCCCGGAATAGGTTGGGTACCGTGATTTCGAGGATGTAGTGATCGCGGCCAACGTCGACGCCGGTGTTGTGCCGTGTTACTTTTCCCGCGTGGTCGTTCTTGACAAATGTAAAGTCTGGTGTGGTGTCTCGTGCTATGGAGTCGGGTGGGATGAGCAGGGACCGTTATCATGGCACAGTTGTGGTCCAGAGCATCCTGTAACAGGTCCCAGCCCTTGGCCGTGTCCTTCACATAACCCCACGCTCGATGGGCGGCGTCGAAGTCCCCTCTGATCAGCAACGTGTTGTTTTTGGCTTGTGTGCTGGCTGTGTTTAGTAGAGTCTTGAATTTTTGTGTGTGGTGCTTGGGATTACTGTAGATGTTGGCTATGAACAGGCTACGTTTCCGTTGTTTGCTTGGAAGCATTTTCGTGAAGGTGTATGCTACCCTGCTGCGGCCGTGTTTTAGTTGGTGCTCGACAAACATGAGCCCTTTGCGGATGAACACGCAGACGCCCCGTCCTTCCGCCGGACTAACATGAGCGCGGTACCCAGGGAGAGTGGGAGTCGCCATCGCCGTTTCTTGCAGCAGGATGCTATCGGGTTTCTTGGTTACTGTGGTGATATGTTGTTGCAGCACTGCTCTCTTGTTGTTGTAACTGTGGCAGTTCCACCGACAGACCGTAAGGCCTGCAGCGATCCTATTGTGGCTTGGGGCTGGGACATGGTTGTAGCGGAGTTGGGGCTTGCGACTGTTCTTAGAGGTATGGGTGGTTGGCGAATTGCGCCGCAAAAATTGGGCTGCTGACTATTGGCTTGAGGGTCTGTTCAATGAATTCGAACTGCTTTTGTATATTGCTGAAGGACGGGGTGATCAATTCCTGCAGTCGCGCCAGGCGTTGGTCGGTGACGGCAGCTGTGCTGGCGGATGTTTTGGTGAGCGTTTCAATTTTCGCTTCCAACTGAATTTCCAGTTGGGTCAGTTCCGTGTGGTTTTGTGGTGACGTGCGCGCTCGTTTCGTGGAGGTTGGATGAGTGGTCTTCTCTTCCTGGGGCGCGTCTTGGGCTGTGTGCATTGATTGTGTGCCTTGGTGTGATGGCGTGTCGATGTTCTGCTCGGGAGTAGCGGCGTGTGTAGATGTCTCGGGTGGCTGACCTGGGACAGTGGATGCCTGGGATTGCTGTGCTTGCAGTTCTTTCTTGACCTCGGCTAGCTCTTGGGCAAGCTGACGCGTGGTTTTTACCAGCGCCGCGTTGGTTGCGCGGAGTTGTTCGAGTTCCTTGTAGTAGGGGCTGGTAATCCACGTCTTCCAGCTGTTCGGAGTGCTTCGGCCACTAGTGAGGTTGTTGGAGCTGACGCTGCTGCCTTTAACTTTGCCCTTTTTCTGCGTCCGCCCAGCTGACTTTGTCACATGAGTCACGGCCGCGGGATGCACTGCGCGATGCACGACGGGAAGCGTGGCGTGAGGCATGACGCGATGCGCTGCGCGACGAGCTGCGTGATCCGCTACGGGAGGCACTACGCGAGCGGAAGCGTCCAAGGCGTGGAAACGAGCCTGGTTCGAGTGCTTGCTTTTGCTGTTCTTCGGCGTTTCGGCGTTCGCATCGCAGTCGTCGCACGACGTATGGAACCTTGTATTTGGCTCTGCAGAGGTGGTCGCCGGTGGGGTGTCCTCCTCCGCAGAGCTTGCATTTGGGCACACACTTGTGGCCCTCTTTTGGATTACAAACGCTACATGTAAGGCAAACACGTGCATTCGGTGTGAGGCACACGTCGCGCCTGTGCCCGACCTTGCCGCATCCTTTGCACACTTCTATTTGCTTCCTGTAGAGATTGCACGGGTAGAGCGTGGATAAGTAACGCACATACCTGGGAACCTTGGTACCGTTGAAGACCACAATTACTGTCGTTGTGTTCCCGATACGCTTCGCCCCCGCAAAGCGGGGGTTGTACTTGGTAACGATCTGCTGCATTATTTCGGCTTCGCTGTCCTCGAGCCCTATGCCCCTCATCACGCCCTTAACTGTGTCGTGGGCCGTCGTTCCGTAAGCGCTCACCTCATATATTTTGCCTTGGATGTTGATGGCTTGAATTCGCGCATACTTCTCCGCTCGCTCGATGCTCGGAATGCTGAGCACTATAATGTTTGCTGGGTATTGGGACACGCCATATCGTCAGCGCGATCGGCCTTTTTAATTCCCGCTGCCGCCATGATGGCGGTTGCCACGCTAGCAGCTCCTGCCTTGGAAATATTGAGCCCTCCCCGGGGCTTCACGACGATTTTAATTTCGTCTGGAGGCATGGCTGGCCAGCGAGCTGCCCCGAAGAACTGCGGTCCGGAGATTCTTGTTGAACTTAGGGTTCTGTTGCGAGCTCGGAGTAGCGGTTCCAGAAGTCGACTCACCCGGAGTTGCTTGCCGGCGTGGTCGGCTCATGTGCCCACCGATGTGCCACCATCCGGACGAGCGCTTAAATTCCTCGGGCGTAATTTCTTCTCCGTCGACTTGCACACACATTTGGAAGACCTGGAACTATGCGTCGAAGCGGCGGCGGAACCCTCCATTTTGTCGGGGCAGGAGAACGGCTGGTTAGTCCTAGCGAGCCCTCGGTTCGCTTAGGCTTAGCATCTCCTCGTGGCGACGAACCGGGAAAAGTCTGATAAATCGATGAAAAACGCACCATCGATGAAAACTGGGGAATCGGGTGATTGCGGACACCTTCACAAACACATCGGTAACATAATCTTCGGGATACAAACTAATTAACACTAATTAACTAATTAACACACCCAACAGTATTATCTATACGTCAACGAACACAACCCTTTTGGTAGATGTTTTTTTTTCACAATGCACATTTTTTTAGGACACCACTCGCTTCAGTTTGTCCTCAAACTGTGTTACAGGGTAACTCTGGGTAACCGTTGCAGGTGGTGCACTCCATTCTTTTATTATTCACGGAAAAACTGAGTTGGCGTATGCATTATTGTGTAGTTGAGAGATCCGGAAAATATGTTCACCTTGACGTCTTATGTTTCTGACTCGTTGTGGTACTAAGTATTGAGATGTATCTATTTTAAAATTATTTTTGCAGATTAAAAAAAGATACATTAGTCTAGCTAGGCGGCGTCGTTCTGCTTGGGAGGGTAAATTAGGTAATTGCAACATTTCTCGACACAAAATCGGTTCGAGAGTATCGAGACAAAATAAAACGGGCTGCTCTTCGTTGGACTCTTTCAAGCATATTGATTAACCCTGTTTTACGAGCATCCCATACGACACTAGCCTATTTTAATGCCGGTCTGACCAGGTATACATAGGCTGTTAATTTGGCGTCCTTCGAAGTGAGCCTAAGCATCCTACGCAAAAATGGTACTTTAATTTCTGCAGTCGAACAAATCTTTTTAACAGGTTCCTTCCAACTAAGATCACTACAAGTAGTTACGGCTAAATATTTAAGACTATTCATGTGGCAAGTGGACAGGATCCCAGGCTGGGTGTAGAGGCAATACCATATTTTTTTGTGACATGAAAAACAACAGCTTTTTCCTTTATTGATTTTCGTTTGTACAGTTTCACACCAGTGTTGAACGACCTTGAGAGCGTCATAAAAGGGTTTTGAACCGTTTTTATGGTTAATTTGTAAAGTAGGCAATCGTCCGCAAAGAGTCCTACTTTAATGTATTTGATATATTTTGGGCAATATTCTTTATATAAAGAAGAAATGAAGCTGTCCCACCACAGACCCCGGCGGAACACGGTAACGATATTAGTAAGGTGGAAATGATGTATCAGTTGGCAGCAGTAGGGGATGAATGGCTCAAGCACTGTAAGCAGAGCTTTGGTGTCCGGAAACAGGAACAAAAAAGCAAGAGGAAATATGCAGTCATTCCGTACAAGCACAGAGTTTCCCACCGCATCAACAAGACTGGGGAAAATGCTTACGTAAACGTTATCTTGTAAGCGCCGCAGAAACTTGGTGCTTTTGGCAAGAAACGTTATCAAACCACTGTCAAACGTGCATCAGATATAAACACAAGGTCAAATTCCTTGATTGCACTAGGAGCTTAGTCTATGTTTCTCCCATGGGATTGTGGCAAAACGTATATTGGGCAGAGCAGGTGGTGCCCCAACGAAAGATGGCGTGTGCACGCTTATAACGTGCGAAACGGCACAACTGGACATTTGGCCGCCCACTGTGCCGACCATCGTTGCACATCTTTGTTTGACAAGAGCAGCATTAGTGCCGAACACAGGAGCCAATGCACTCGCAAAAGTATTCAGGCCCATAGGATCACCTGTGCCGGTGATAACTGTGTGAGCAAGCCGTCCCTTACGCTCACCGAAAATGACGTGTATTTTTTTAAGCCAAGGTTTTGCTGTGTGATCAATATATCAGTCTGTGAACGTTCCACAGTAGTATCGTGTGGCAGATTGTGCAAGGTGATGTGATTATTTGGTGTATATAAAACGCGTTTCTTCATAATAAAGTTAGTTACAAGTTTCCGCACTGTCTCCTCTTTCTTCTTCGTCCTCGTGCCGTTGGCGCGTTGAATATTCAAGTGCTTCAATGTTATCTTGCTCTTCGGCGACTCTCAGCAGTTCGTCCTTGGTGAGTATCGGAATGGACCAACCGGACTGGGGAACTAACTCTTTGTGCGCCTCACAGTTAGCCGCAAAATGACCAATGATTGTGGCAAAGGCCGTTATTCCCCCAAAAGACGAACTTTTAGCCCTTTTACCTGACAGTGCACTGCCGCTACCGAAGTCCCGACTGATGCTACTGGACATGGCATCGACGCTATCCTACCGCAGGGACAAGAGGGCCGAGAGCATGCAATTGGACCCGCCAGTCGCCTCTTGGGATCCGCTGAACAAAACTAAACAATCACGGAAAGGGAGTGCCTGACTCTGTTGTGGGCTCTAGAAAATTTCGCCGGTATCTGTATGGCCGCACCTTCTTCAATGATAACCGATCAGCACGCGCTCTGCTGCCTTTCTTTCCTGAAAAATCCAACGCGACGCCTACGTCGCTGGGCATTGCGGCTACAGTAGTGAATAAGTACGGACGCTTGCAACAAGACGCCAATTGCCAGCCTCCTTACCCGGTTCTCAAACTCAACCCGGCAGCTTCGAGCACCCCTAGTGGATGCTCGCAATAACGCGTTTGTTGCGCCTTGGAGACGCGCAGCGCCGCGATCCCTCTCTGCCGCATATATCCGCCTACCACGAGCCTTCGCTGCAGCTGTTCATGTTAGTCGATGAGATCTTTTATTGCTTTAACATCCGTCCCGATGGTCCGGAGTTGCATCCTGCCCTCCCTAAACATCTCCGCTTGGACGTTCTCCAAAAACTTCACGACTTACCCACTGCAGGCCACCTCAGGATTTCGCGCCTATTCACCAGTCTGCGTCGCTACATCTGGCCAGGGCTTTGCCAGTCTGTCCGGCGTGATCTGGCTTCGTGTGACCTCTGCAAATTCCGTAAATAGCCCACATCCTCAGCAGACCTGCTGGAGCCATCGGACGTACTCCCGGAACCGTTTTATTTGCGGAGGAGACAATCTCCTTGGTCCCTTCCCAGCGCCTATTTCGGGCCACAAACGGATCGCTGCCACCACTAATTCCGCCACACGTTGCGCAATCAGACGCGCTCTCACCTCCAGCTGCGCCTCCAACATTGCCGATTTTCTTCTCCGGGACGTGATCTTCATCATGGCTCTCCTGGCTAGCTCCTTACTTATCGAAGCCACTATTTTTCTCGGGGCTGGTTGCCGATATATCCCGTGCTTACTTAAGGCAACACAAGACCACGACTTCCTACCATCCTTAGACAAATGGCTTCACTCAGAGCCTAAACAGAAAACTAACAGACATGCTATCAGTTTAAGTGTCCGATGACCATCGCTCTGGCTATAACGCGTTGCCGTACGTCACGTTTGCGTAGAATTCGTCTCGTTACGACACCGCTGGATATTGTTCATTTTACCTGGTTCATGGCCGCTATCCCTCTTCACCACTGAAGACTCTCTGGCCTCCTTCAGTTCCAACTTCAAAATGTGCCTGAGCTACAGTCTATCACGCCCACCATGCTCGCCAAGTTGCCCTGTCTCGCCTCTGCTCATTGAAGTTGTGCCGAAAGGCGCTTTTTATTCCCGGCACCGAGACATCCTGTTCTAACCTGGGACTGTTGTCCTTTGTGGTAACCGTTCTGCCACGCGGGGCTCTCTTGAAAACTTACGATCACTTACTCGGCACTTTATTGTGATACGTAAAGTGACCACAGTCACATACGAAATAGACGCAGCCCTTCCTTCGTCTGTTTACCACCTCGGCCCGGCAAAACAGACATAGCTCAGAGTTCCGTCTCAAGCGGCACCATCACCCTCGCAAACTCACCGTAGGAAGCACCGAGACCGAGCTTTCTGCTGAAGCTGAAGTTTCCAAGGGTAATGCATACCCTCAAGCATTGTTGATATGTGCTAAGGCTCTGCTAAGAATATGAACAGGATGGACATCCTGGGGCTCTTAGCGACCACATAAAGTAGAGGTAGGAAAGGCTCGTTCGATGGACAATTCCAAGAAAAGCAATACCACTCAACATTAAAGCGGTCAGAAGTGCAGTGCAGTGATTCATCTGCCACCGGGGCTGTGGTGCCAGTTATTCGCTCATTTCTAAAATCCATCACGCTGTTTCTGTCCCTGTTTCACTCCTCTCATAATAACTCCACAGAGGCTTTGTACAATGCAATAGAAATGTCCCGCTTTCGCAGTGGTGGTGCGCCTGCTGCCTCGAACAGCACGAGCGGAAGTTCTGTTATTTTTGTGGTTGCTTTCATATCACACGTGGCCACAGCCTAACCTCCGCTGCCACTTTTGTTTTGCTTACAATCGCAAAAAACCACCTCAATGAGCGTTCCTGACCTAATGGACGCGAGAGCTCCGGTAATTACACAGATTTTGCATCAAATGTACCTGCAGCGTTCTTTGCGCTGAATAATGAGGACATGTACGACCAGTTCCAGCGTTTCAGTAGTTACCATTACGGACTATATTGTCGCGAACTCAAAGACGACACAGTTGTCTTGTAGGAAAACACGTTTATTGGAGCGAACTTGTGCTCCCCTAACTCAAAGAATACATATGCGGCGAAGCAGCAGTCAACAAAGTGACGTGTGCAGGCAAGCTTTGGCGAGTCTAATATGCCGCCGCATCTGCTCTGCGGTAATTTATCTTTGAGCGCGAGTGTTTCTCGACCGTTGATTTTATCAAGAACAATGTAGATCAAACAAGATAATTCTAGATTGTTGACCTTAGCTCGAAACGCTCTCCCTATCAAAAGAGGTAAAACGTGTGGGATAAAACTGGAGTATGGTAGACGGGGTTCACTTGGCACACGAAAAAACACAGCCCGGCAGAGCCGGTCGCCAAAAGAAAGCATAGACAAACCCAATGCATGGTTCGCAGCAATATAAACCACTTGTTTAAATATGCCGTTATTATTGGCCGGATGGCTGAATCGTGGGAAAAGCGGGCATCTTTGTGAAGAGTCTTTTCGGGTTTGTTATGCCGATTGACCGCGTGGGGGCGGTGGTTAGATAGCGGGACAGCGAACGAGCTTGGCCTAAAAGTCGGGCCCCTGAAGTGTTCTGCACTTAGTACGTGTGTAAATACACCCTTATTTTCCCGTCTTCATTTCGTGACAATTTAAGTAACAACGTTTTATGACGTGGCGACAAAAGAACATAACCCAGGATATAGTCAACACCGGCAAAGCGGAGGAATAGTAACACATTTTATCTCAACATTGCACAAAACTTAGTTGTGGCACATACCTCGGCATCATGTGCAGTGGATTTCCCTAAATTGCATGACATGTATTGGCTGCTCTACTTTAGGTACGACAAAGTGATGTCTTTAGCTAAAAGCTTGGTAAATTAAAAAATCGCCGGGAAATATATTTTAAGCAATAGGAAATGGAAAGATAGCATTAATGCCCTTGCCCCGTTGGTACTAAGAAGTTTCATCCATAAATTAGAGATGAGTGTTTAACGCAACTTTTTAAAACTCGCTAACGTGTTTCTAAGGCAGTGATTACAAGTGATTTAAAGGCAAAAATTTGATGACCCTGGAAACTTTCCCTAAATGTGGGTAGTCTGTGTGTCCTAACACTGCATTTGAAAAAATAATTGTAGTTCAATTGCGAAATACTTAGACCGGAATTCCCCAAAAATGACTAACCAGCATGTAATGAGTGCAAACTCCTCCATGTCTGCAATGGAAATAACTTAAAGGTACACACCTCTTTGCAGAACGGGAAGAAACGTTGAAATTTTTTTAACCGCGATGCTGTGCAAGCTGGTCGTTCGGCCGGCGAGAATTCGCAGGAAAACCTCGCCGAGCGATGACACTGTTGTGTGGGCCCGCACCGAAGCTTTACAACTGCTTTGCCTTGCTGGAGCTGGCGGGATTTGTTTCAAACTGTCGGAGGCGTGATGCAGCTCGCACAAGAACGTCTTTCAAACATGTTATGGGGAGGCGTGATACAGCTGGTACAAGTACTTCTCTGGAAACTCGTCTGGGCGTGGCTTGGCTCGTTCTATCGCTTATTGCAACAAGTGGTGCAAGTTTTGACTGTGTAAAGATTGGTTCGTTGATTGTAGGTTTTTACGTGCGCCCCCGCAACTCAGGCGATGAGGCGCGCGGAGGTGAAAGGCTTCGAATTAATTTTGGACCACCTGGGGATCTTTACGTGCGCTGAAATCTGGAACGCAAACGCGTTTTTGCTTTTCGCCTGCATCGACGGTGCAAGACCTAAGGCCAAAATAAAAGTCAAAATGCTTAGAAGCGATGAGGTTAATCAACTTCTTAATGAGTGTCCCCAACGGCAGTCCTCACAAGCTGAATAGTGGACACCGAACGAGTACAAAAATTTCGAGCAGACGCTCCTCCCGCACTGCCCTCCGCTAATCTTATAATTTTACTGCAAAGCCGTTTGGCGCGCCTTCATTGTACATAATGTCATCTGCCTGTGCTCATTGCTCTTCAGACGTCTAATGACGACACCACGCAGAAAACTTGACCAAGTCTCAAAGCATTACCGCGCATAAATCTTGGCGGAAACAAGCATAAGATAGGCGGCACCGCCAGCTTCGCTGTTTGCCCAGTCTAGCCGCCACAAAACCGAAACTTTTCCAATATCTTCAATCTTAAGAAGGCAGTTTGTACTGTGAATCCTACTATATTATTACAGAAATTGCGAATCCGTAGGTATGAGCAATTGTGCAGTTATCTATTTTCCAGAAAGCAATATGTTTGTCTTGACAACTCCCGCTCATCACTCCCGGCTCTTAAAATTGGAACGTGCAATAGGTCAATGATCAGGTTTATTTTCTTTATTTTTATTACAGATTTTTTATTTAAATTTTATGTTGATGGTTGCCTGTTTGAACAAGCCATATGTCCAGTGGGTCTATTGGAAAACTTGGGCGGCGCGTTCGAGTGCCATGTCTATACTGTGGGGCACTAGAGCGTCAGAGGTCAGATTCCGCCTGCAGCTCTCAGGGATGGTTGCTGTTGCGCCGGAGATCCAGCTCTGGCGTCCCTTTGGGCGGCACAGCAATACTTCAAGAATCCGAGGCAGGGAACTTGAAACCTTGTTTTTACACGCGGTGAGCAAAATGCTGGCGACCCAGGTGTTCATTGACTGTCAGCAGTGCAGTCCCGTACAGCAGCTTCGGCTGGATCGGCTGCCTGTAGAGACCACGAGCGCGATAAGTGCGGTACAGTCCACCTGTGCAGAGGAAAAATCAAAAGAGCGCCGAAGCGCCTGCCTCATTGGTGTCCGAAACCGCCACAGCGACAAGGTGGCGAGCACACGGTTCAGCAGGCACGACAGAGTGCGGCCTGTTCCGTGATTTTTCTTCTGCGTTCGACCTTCGACCAAAGCAGGCAGCTTATTTGAATAGAAGCACCATTGCGGACCTGCGGCTTTTTCTACTAGCTTCACCGCCCTAAAGCCCCAGAATAAAAAACACCCAAATCCAAGCGATGGCACGTTTGCAGAAGGGAAGCCATTCCCTCTACCGTTTCTTCGCTAACCTAACATGTTGCCGTGGCAGTTCCACCGACCCTTACGGAACGCTAGTGTTTCTCAGTTCCTTCCAAAAGGAAGTAGATCCGGGAAAGCCGTTTTTTGTAATGTCGTTACGTACACCACTGCAAGAAATACACGCCACGCAAACGCGGTTACCTTGATTTACTAATCACGACATTTAATCGTGGCTTGTTCAATTATAAAGAGCAAAAATAGGGAGTAAGGTTTCGCTCGAAAATAGTATCTAGAAATTCGAGATTTTGCTTAAAAGGGTTTTCTGTACGTAATCGTCCCAAATGATGGCTTTTACTTAATGCGGCTCGGCGATATATTATGCTATTTCCCATTCAAGCAGTGTTTTACTTTGACTCCGTGCAATGATTTTGTGTATGTATTCAGTACACGATGTAGGTACTCATACAGAGATTATGCGCTTCTGTACAAGAAGAAATTTATCTCCACGGGCAATTGCATGCGTACATAGTTATAAAACTTAAGTAGTATATAAGCCTTGGCTTTTTCGTAAGTTATTCAAACGAAAACTGCGGATAAAATGAGGACACAAGAGAAGACGACTAGATACAGTGCACCCTGTGCGTCTAGTCGTATACTCTTGTGTCCTCGCTTTATGCACAGTTTTCCTTTCGTAACATGGTGATAAATTTGCAATGAGTGAGAATGTAGAAGTGTGTATTGTGCACAATATTTGTACTGAATATATTTATACGTAAATGTATTTTCGCATTATTAGTGATGGGTATTTTTTTTATTTGTGTGTAGTCGCGTATAGTTTTTTTTATATACTCTCTTCCTAGCCAGCTGTATAATGCGCTTGCACTAGATTGGACAATTGCGCCCACACTTTCTTGCTTTTTTGTACCATTTCAACAAACCCCCAAACAAATAAACCTTCTGCGCGGAATACACGCAGTCTTCCAACCTATCAGCACTTTTGAGCTCGTTAGAGTCACATGCGTTGCCTTCTTTTACCAAGTACCCTCTTTGCCTGGACCTTCTAACGCCCTGCATTACGACAAAAATATGGATTTGCCGCAGGTTACTTCTTGAAGAGTTATAATAGCAAAACTGTAGGCAACCGGTCGTGCAGAAGTTTGAAAAACCGCAAAAAAAATAAAAGACAGTTTTTGTTTATTTGAGACAAATCCAGGCCAAATAGGGAAATACGTAAGCTAAACATCACCCCTAAAATCCGAAAAAAAATAAAACAATTCCGTAAAAGAACATTGCAAATACGAAGAAAGAATAACGGAAATGACCAGCCAGGTAACGCTGTTCGTTTCCACAAAAATGCGTACCTGGTGAATGTAAATCATTCAATCGTAATAATAGCATAAATCCAGGTAGTTTGTCGCATAGAATTTGGAGAAACAGCTCAAAAATTTAGCAAGAAAAAAAATTTTCAGAAAACTTTCTAAAAAATAAAAATCCGAACATTCTACAAACTCCCCGCAAAACCAAAGAATAAACAAAAAAAAGACCGCAAAAGAACTTCAAAATCCCAATGAATAAGCGAAAATTGGCGAGCCCTGCAACGCGTTGCATTGCCACCAAAATGCTGATTGGAAAATGTAACATTTTTATCATTTTAATAGTGTGACCATAGAAACTTGGCCAAACAGATTAAAAACGAAAAAATAACAAAGATAAAAAAAACACTTTTCCCGAGAATGACCTTACGAAATTATTATTTTGCATCTTGGACAACTCCTTCAAAAAAAGAAGGCGAAACAACACAAAACCATTGAAAAGAATGTACGAAATATGAATAAAAAACAGCGACAACAGAGCAATTCTCCACTATGCCTTGAAATGCAGAAAATACATAATTGGCGAAGTCACAGAACTTTTGGCTATGTTGAAAACATTTTCACTATTACTAGAAAAAACAAAAGAAAACTAAAAACCATTACACTGCACAACGTCACTGGGTGTAAAGAATTCGTGCCATCCAATCAAGCGACATGAATGAGAAACCAGCTTGAGTAGTACACGATCAGTACTTATTAGTGAATCATTACATGATTGGTAAAGCTAAGTACACGATTCTTTGAATTTCTCGATATTTCTTTGGAGCAGTTTTTACCTTCGTGTTCCTTACAATATCAGAGATGGATAGTGGCATGCACGGCCGAGGTAAGTGCCATCACGTTGTTGAATGTATTGCACCCTTCTTTGCACAAAAAAAAAACATCTGCATTTTTGTGCTCTTTGTTTCAAGCGTTATTATTTTTTCTTTTTTTTTCTCGAAATTCCAAGCATGGGCTTCACATTTGGTTGTGTGCACGTTTGGCGCTGCCGGAAACCATGTGGACATGCTGCCTTCCGATGGCATATGCGATTATACCTTTTACACCCATGTCTACTTCAACGAAGGAGAGAAAGAAATATTACCTGAGAACAACGCCACTGCTTTCAATGTTTTCAAAAACGCTGCTAAAAGGAGACCGAATTTCGGGACGTCTATGACAACCGGGTGAGTTTAAAGGCGCGGAATTTCAGTTTTGTTTAATGTGAAGTAACAAAAGGACCACATTTTAATGATGGTGTCTGGGAGCAACCGAGAGTGGCCTTTAAAGATTTACGGTGTTCATAACGTTGTGAAGATCACCTGTACTTTCCTTTGGGCCAGAGAATAGGCAGCAATATAAAAGAAAAATAGACTGCCTTAAAAGTTCTATCAAAATAGAGTTATCACTGAAAGCATGACGAATTTTACTCGCTCTCATGGTCACGTTGATTTCTTAGTTGCAGCGAAAATATTCTTACTCGGTTCCTTCTACGGAGTAAAATGAGCCCTGGAGTGCTTGAAAGAAGTTGTTTTTTGTCTGGTTTCTTGTATACTTTGCGTATTACTTGAATACTATCCATACAAAATATACTACCTACAAAATGCTACCTGTACACTGTAGGAGCGCAGAACACGCACCAAGTGCTAGCTAATTCCAGGAACATACGGTATCGGAGTATGACGGTTGGGACGCATGTTGCCGGACAGGGCAGGACGTTGTAGCTGACCTTCCACAGAGCGCACAAATGAGTCAGTCTACCCTGAGCCGTAAATTTTTTCCCGACTGGTTTTTTCCGCCCGAATGGAGAGAAAATATACCGCTGAATATTAGTTTTTCGAATGGGTAGAGTAATTAACAGGACGACGTACCGAAGAACAGATCGTCTGTTGTATCAACATTACAGGAGTGTTAATGAGTGAATAATAATGCGTGTTTGGCCTAAATAAAAAGTGCCACCCTAGTCGTACAACGTGCCTAGCAGTAGTTTCTCTCACAAATTTTTGGGACTAATCGAGTGCACGGAGCTAATTTGTAAATGAGTTGTGATATCCAATTATCCTGTTGAACAACGTTCTTTCCGCAAGAGACAAACAACCGACGATTAGGAAGAGTCAGGGTATTTAGGTTACGATTTAAACATTTTTTAGATGTGGGGGGAGTTTCTGCAAGAAACATTTTACATCCAGAAATTCGGGGCATTGTTGTCACCCTAATAGCCCGGGGAACCTGTAAACAATATCACATGTGTCATGAATGCAGCCTGCATACCAGAAAGAAAATAAAGTGATACATAGGTGGCGTAGGTGGCGTATAGTAGCATGACAGCAACGTAGTCTTTCTTAGTGGTAGTAAATAAAATATTCACTGACAGCTGGACCAAATTTGGCTGTTTAGAATGAACTCGATCGTTCTCGTGAAGAAGCCACAGTCCAAGCAAGCACAGCTTCTAGAGCGACTACCAGATGTTGAAAGTCGTCTAAGGTTCAGTTCTCAACACCAAAGAAAGTTTCTCTTGGTGGTATCAAGTCCTCGCTTTGTGTTATTACAACTAGGAAATACTCGTGTAGGCTGTCAATTTTATTTCCGCAACAAAGCCACACATCAAGAAGTTCAACATCTTTCAACCAGGTACTCTTCTTCTGTTCAAGGTAAGCTTGCATTCGACCTCGCATACTTCTGACGAGACTGGTTTTGTGCTCCGTGGTTACGCAGCAGTCGTACATAGAGGGTTCATGCGACTATTACCTACGCAAGCTATATTTTTATTCACCTACAAAGTCTTGTTGAAACTTTTATTCGTCTTACCTCGTGTCGCACTGTTTCGTTTTTGGTTATTGTCAAAGCATTTTCGTAGTTTCTGCAAGGTGAGTCATACAGAGTACCATTTGTGTCAGTGTGTTGATGGTGCATAAATCGAAGTTTTGTAGTACTTGGACATATCATTTCTCCGGTGATCTGCGAAATGCGGTGACCCGGCAAGGACTAGTTGGCCACTAACAAAATGGACGCCATCCCACCCTGCGGAAGTGGATGTCCAGCGAAGCTGTTGTAAACCACTACACATGCTTACGGGGAGGGTATGAAATGTTTGTCGTTGTCATGCGGGCTTGTCGCTCGCACTCGGCTTCTCTGGCGGCAAATGCTGGATTTGGCGTTTCGGGCAAGAACTTCTGGATCCTGCCTAGCCTGACACATGCGCTACCCTCGAATGAGGTTAACCCCCCACCCTTTCGAGTAGCTGCAAAGCTAACCTTTTTTTACCAAAACACAGTGGGGAGGGGGAACGGTGGTACAGTGGTTCCATGGTTCACGAGCACCTGATCATGCATCATGCGGGTTCGATGCTTGTTTTGTGTTTGTTTTTTTTGCACGATAACTGAGCTATGCCGCACGCCTAGCTATTTAGCCTGACGCATGCGCTCTACGTTTTGGGCGAGAACTGCTGGGTCCTGCCTGGGTTTTTTGTTTAAGACACAAAATGATCCGACCATCGAGAGGTTAACAGCTTCGCTGTAAATTATAGCGGGGGTCGTTAAACTGGGTTCCAGGTATTGTTATCGTGCCTTTCAAAACTCTGTGCAAGCTGCTGGTGGTGAAACGAAATTGTTGGCCTTTTGAATGGGAGCGTGATCAGGAGAGGAGTGCCATTGATGCGGCGTCTGCTGTGCCGACCAACGGGAGGTGGTCCTCGAGGGTGGGGCTGTCAACGATAATATTCCGAGCCGAGGAGCGGGACGGGGCGGAAAGGGGATGCTGCTGGTTTTGGTGGGTTGAGGGGTGCCTGCTGTGTGGCCTGTCCTGAAAGCTAGGGACCCAGGCAGTACAGAAAACCTGACCAGCCTTTGGCTTATTTTTTGCCGATGCTTGGCCTGTTTGGCCATTGGCAAAGCTTGAACTGCCAGAGAACTTATGTTCTTTGGCATGCATTTGGTCACGGAATACTTGTTGTCTGTTCGGCCAGCCGAGGTCTTTACACCAAAGGCAAGCATCTGGCCACAGAGAACACGTTTTTAATTGGTCACCATACGTCCGACGACAAACAGCACGCGTCCGGCCATAGATTACTTGTTTCTTTTTTGGCCAGGTGAGGTCAGAAGATGAACTGCAAGCGTCTGGTCACGGGGGCCGCGTTGTCTGTTTGGCCAGTCTAGGTCCTCAGATGAACGGCAAGCATCTGCCCACGGTGTACACCCTTTCTCCATGGCCACCATACGTCTGATGATGAACAAAGAGCGTCTGGCCACGCAGTAATCGTTTCCCATTTGGCCAGCGGGAGGCGGAACAAGAACGGCAACAGTCTGGCCACCAATTACTTCTTTCCTGTTGGTCAACAAAGGCCCGAAGACGAACAACAAGCATCTAGCCGAGGAATACTAGTTTTCCTGCGGCAACCTATGTAGAAAAGATCTCCGGACAGAGAATTGCGCGTGTGTACGTGACGACCTCTTGAAGGAGGGGTTGCGGTGGGCGGGAAATACATTGGTGCGGGGGAACAAGCCACTTGTCCGCGGGGACTCTATGGCATGCAGTAGTATGGTATGTAGTTTTGCGAGCGCCTGGCGGTGGCAGTGACCTATACCATGAATCTCCCTTTCTGTGAGTCAGCTAATGATGGCCATTATAGGCAGAAAGATCTCTAGTTTATAAGCTCTGATGAAGGAGGTACGGCTGCTGATATGAGACTTGCTTAAACAGAACTATTAGTGTGTGGGAGGCTAAATTCAACTCCAAACATTTTTTTCACTCCGAAGCTGGCTTAAAAAAAGGCACATCTAAATGCTACATTTGCATCACACGAGGATGTTACGTTAGCGCCACAAAGGATATGTAAGGGCATTCTATAAAAAAGAAAAAAAACCGCAGCTGTTGCAATGAACTTAACTAGCATTCGTGTTGTGTTTGGAATCACCACGCCACTCTGGTTACTTTAGGCGTGATACGCAAGAATAAAAGCAAAAAACAGGCAATGAGCATGTAGACAAGTCATTTATTTTTATTTTTCCCAGCCTACCAAGCACACGCATATGCTCCTAGCCTACAGCTAAGTGCCCCTGATACTCGTTGCGCTTCTGATTCACATCATCCTTTCTTTTGAGACATGTGCGGTGTTAATAAATATTATTTAATTTACGTGGTAATAACAACATACCCCTTAACCCTGCTATGCATGACTGCATACCTCCCTGTGCCACAATGTCATGTGACCCAGCTGCTTCGCCGAAGACACGATGTTTTGTCCTCGGTGAGTGGAACATCCTTGACGCTTCATTTCGGTTATATTTCCTATAGTATTCAGTACCTGGACAAAAAAGAGAACCTTTCGAGGATTCAAAATATGGAATTTACGGTAGCGACAGGTCATGCTGAGAATTTACGCTCGAATGTATATTTATATGAAACGCGAATGCTTTGAAACGACGTGAGTTATTCATAAAAAATAGTGGGAAACACGGAAGTATCGAAGCCTATATTATTGGTACCCATGGCATAAGACCTCTCCTGACATGCACAGAGGATGATACAAGCGTTGCAAGGTTGCACGCAGGTTTTTGAATCGAAGCTATACATAGGACGATTGAGAACAACTTAATAGTGCGTAATCACGTGCTGGGCGTGTCCTGAATTTGGAAATAATGTATTCCGTGGGTGTGATGAAACGCGTATGCGTGTTATAACATGGAGATTTAAAGGAACGTTACGCACTGTTTTCCTGCAGCGCCATATCATGCTTTCAATTATCGCTTCAATAATCTTGTCTATGTCATTACTACAAACATATTCTCAACCAGGCAAAGTGTGTATCACAGCTTTTTTTAGATGCGACTGCATCTCATTCACTCGCCTTGCCCCTCCATACGGCGTTGTTGTTGTCCGTCCACACCTCTCCTCCATTCTCCTCGCCGCGCGAGCTGCGCTCTCCGCCGCTCACGCCCTCTCCTCTCCAATAGCGAACATTCTCTAGCGGGGGCATTGGATTGGATTCGATTGGATTGGTTTGGCTTGGCTTGGATTGGATTGGATTGGATTTGGATTGGATTGCATTAAAGTGAATTGTGTTGAATTGTGTTGCGTCATAGCTGCGCCACGGTGCGTCAAAGCCGCGGCAGGGGGTTCACGGCACGTTTCACGCGATGGAGACAATCAACCTAACGGAAACAAAAACGGAACCTCCTATCCGTCGCATTTACACAGGGAGTTCCGCGAGGGGAGGTGGGAGAAATTTTTCAAAGTAGCGAATCTAGCGCATTTGAACACTTTCTTCATGGTTTTGACTGCCGCCATTTTTACGCAGCCGAGGTGATCAATCTGTGTCCAAAATGAATAATTACAAGAGCATTACGAATAGTTACTTCCGTACAACTTCCTTGTGAGGCTATCAGTTGGCCAATTACTTCAATAGTATTGCCGCGAACCATATACGGGTTTGTTTATTTATTATTTGTTTTTTATGCCCGGCCGCACCCGGCTCTGTTATCTGTGTCCCATGCGAAGCGCGTGTTCCATTCTTTATTTTTATGCCGCACGGGCTATCTCATTCAGATAAGCAGAGTGTTTTCGCCCTAACGCCGCTAGCCCAGAATATCTTCTGTGATCCACAATGTTCTGGATGTGAATCGACGGTTCCAGAAACTCTCGCGCCGAAAGATAAAAGCCTGAACAGCAGACGCTGCGGCATTCGATTCTGCGACGCTCGCCGACGCACGTACGTCACTTTGTTGACCGCTGCTTCGCCGCCGCTGTATTCTTGTTGTTAGGGGAGAACAAGTTCGCTCCAATTTATGACAGTATATTCGATATCGTCAGTGACAAGCCATCTATAAAGTGAAAGAAAACCAATGGAGGTTACTGGTGACACTGCTGAAGGAAGATCCGGCATGAGGTAGCGTCTTGCCTAAACACAAAAATTCTTGCTCCTACGCCTTCGTAACCCCCTTCAGGTTTCTCCCACATGCGCTCTACTCTTGCACCGGTCGCTTCCTATTTTTTCACGAACATTTCTGGCCTAGCGGACCTTTGTGCTTAATAAAACGCTTTTGAGCTGCTTCTATGGATTTTTCCTCACTCGAAAGATAGAAACAAGAAGCATTGGTTCTGTGCTGGACTGTATGCTTGTTTAAAAACATAGGGCAGGAAGTGAAAGTCTACTGGCTCCCGCCGCGGTGGCTCGGTGTCTAAGGCGTTGCGCTGCTGAGCACGAGGTCGCGGGTTCGATTCCCAGCCAGGGCGCCTGCTTTTCTGATGGGGGCAAAAAGCAAAAATTCCTGTGTATACGAGATTTCGGCGCACGTAAAAGATACCCTGGTGGTCGAAATTATTCCGGAGCCCTCAATTACGTTGCGTCGGTGCGTTAAACCCTACAATCAATCAATCGAAAGTCTACTGTCGGCTAAAACGTCGGGCTGAGTGTAACTGAGGGAACAGGAGAGGTAGCAGAGGGAGGATAAGGGCCCTTAGCGAAAAGTCATACGTTTGAAATACCTACGAATATGCTTGAAGTGCACCTCAAATATGCTTTTTTTGTACATGTATTTCAAGTGCATTAAAAATTCGGGTTCCTCAATTTTTAGTAAATATTGAAAATACATTATAAAAATGAGGAAAAATACAGTGCTCTTAAGTACCCTACGAACAGATTAAGAGTGTACTGAACCTCACGAATGCGCGCTTAAGGCATTCAGATTATATTGAAAATGTATTTCTTCCCGCAAAACGATCACGGTGTAAGTGCACTGTAAATATAAAAATACGCTTACCTAACTATATTTAGAGCAGCACTCTGAGTATACTTTAAAAGTGTGCTGAAGCATGAAAATATACTTCGAATATATACGAAATACATTTCAAATGCATTTTACGTTTGTGGAACGAGCATGGTAGAGATACACTGTCAATGCAGGAAAAATATTTAATGAAAATACATTTTAAATGTATCAAAAAAGCTTTGCGAAATACATTTCGGGAAGACTACAGGCCTGCTTCAGTTGCTGAATCGTAAGGTTCACGTAAAGCATATCTTAACTGCCGGATAAAATACATCTCAAGTGAATACACGTCGTAGAAAAGGAGGAAGAGGACGAAGCGGGCGTGAACACGCGCCATGATCATTATTAGTGATTGTGTTCGATGACAGCCAATAAAGAAGCACGTATCGCTCCATCTAGGGCTCTGGGCCGTGACTCGCTGTAGCTTCCGCGACATCACTGGTGCCGAAACCCGGGAAACCGCCCTTCGGAGCATCACCCGCATGGCTTCGTCGATCTACCGCCTTCGGAAGACTCGTGGCGTCGTCAGGAGCGGCGTCACGTGAGCTCTCAACCAACTGAATAACCTGCGGCAGCAGCGCTCTCCCGACAAGGCGACCCTGAGATCCCAAGTCGACTATATCATGCAGCAAGACGCTGAGCTCACGGCGCTCAACGGGAAGATCGCCGAGGCAACGGATGATGAAGCGCTGGAGCAAGAGCTCGAGGGAGCGGCAGAGTACAACCGCAAGGTTTCGTACGCCATCTATCGGGCACGGTTTCTTCTGAGGAATGCCCAGCCGAACGCTCCCGTAGCCAGCAAAAGCGGAATAGCAGCTGCTTCAGCCCATGATCTAACGAGTACGTCATCACGCTTCGCGCCTGCTTCACGGCATCGGACAGTCGCCCTTCCGAAACTTTAGATTCCGGCGTTTTCGGGAATTCTGCACGAGTGGCAAGCTTTTTGGGATCACTACAGCGTGACCATTCGTGACAACGTCGAGCTGACAAAAATTGAGAAATTCAAGTACCTGCTGACGTACTTGGTCGGCGATGCCAAGCGAGCCATCGAGGGTATCCGACACTCGGAAGCAAACAACGACGTTGCGCTGAGCGCCCGCGTTAACGGTTTGGCCATCCAGAGTTGCTCATTAACGAGCATATCGATCCACTGCTGGCATTCCCACCGATACGTAGCTTGACGAATATCGACAGGCTCCGCGAGTTTTACGAAAAGGTACATTTCTGCGTCAGCGCCCCGGAAGCCCTGGGAGTTCCGCATGAGCAGTATGCCGTGGTTCTCAACCGTGTGCTCCTGCGATGCCTGCCCGATGACATAACCTTGATGTACCGGCAGAGGGCTAAGGAATTTGGCCAAGGGTCGACTACTGGATCCGCGACGGAATCCGCGATAAGTCAAGGACAAGTTTGCCAGGTGAAGCGAACTACTGGAGTTCTTGATGATTACAAATTGAGTTTCGCGAGGAAGGGAAGCAAGGGCAGCCTCTATCAACCGCAGCTCGTGGGTTCGTCCAGAACGCCGACCTGAGCCCCCCCGGAAAATCGGAGACACCTGTTCCCTCAGCGGTGGCATTGACCGCAGAGACCGAGTCCCCAGCCACACCGGCGTGTCCATTATGTGACAGCCGCGATCACAAGGTAGCGGACTGTCGGGTCAACCTGTCGGCGGCCGAGAAGAGGCGCGGTTGCGCAGCGCTCGTTGCTGCTTTCGATGCGGCAGACACAAACATGTGGCTCGTCAGGGCAGAGCGTCCCGCAACCTGACATGCAGTACCTGCAACGGGCGTCATCTCACCGTGCTGTGCGACCTGCTCCGGCCGGCTGACCCCACAACCCCCACGTCAACGCCGCAGGTACAAGCTGGACAAGGGGCACTGCCAACAGTGGTGACGGCTTCGAGCGGGAACTCTGGAGAAACGTCCGTATTACTGCCGACCGCTCGAGCCTGGGCAGAGGGTGCTCGGCAACGTTTAGTGCGAGTACTTCTGGATACCGGAAGCCAGCGGACGTTCATTCGTCAGGATCAGTCTAAAGCAATTAAAATGCACTGTTGCCGACACAGAAGAGCTAGCGTTGGTAACATTCGGCAGGAATAACGCGCACAAGATATTACGCGGCCGGCGAGTAGAGTTGACGCAAAGCGGACAGGTTCGTGGAGACCCACTCACTTTGGAAGCCTTAGAGGTCCCTAAGATTTGCTCGGTCACCAGTCCGCAACTCGATAGCGCGACCGTCAATATCCTATGTGAAAACGGTACGACGCTGCTGACGTCTACCAGCCGAATACATGGACAGAGGATGAAATCGGCATACTGGTTGGATCGCACGCCTACTGGAAGGTGGCCACAGGCGAAATAAACCGAATCAGTGCAGATCTCACAGTTGCAGAAACAGCTCTAGGCTGGACGATTCAAGGAACGCCTAGATCAACGGCTTGTAGATTTACTAGCGCCATGGTCCTCTCGGGTAGCACACGACGGCATTTAGATTTAGGCGTATGTAGTGTGTGGCGCCGTCGGAACCGCTGTTCCAGTTCATTGCATGAACCCGAATCGCCAAATGCCTCCCTGAGCCCTTGTAAGCGACTCAGAACAAAACGCAAAGTAGTTGAAGACATGAAGATTGAGAAAGGGTCGGAAGCTACAAATAGTTCTAGCGGGCAGACACCGAAGCAAGAACCTGCCCCGAAGATACCCACTTATCATTCCGCACGTGGACTCAAGAAAAATCGATCCCTCGAAATGGCCTTGAAAGAATATGCACCTAAGGATTCGACGTCGAACCCGAGCACGGTATCGAAAGAGGGCACCGCAAAGGCGAGCTCGAGAGCTTTCACTCATGGAAGCCCATCCAAGGGGAAGACGAAGATGAAAGGTACGCCCCACGGACGTTCAGCAATATGTAAGAGTGCGCACATGAAGAACAAGAACAGCAACGAAGGAAACAATAGACAGACCATGCGGCGCATAACCGGTTTCTCAAGGCAACGCAGGACCAACAAACGCAGGACCCTAGACGGAGCGATACGTGCTTCTTCATTGGCTGTCATCGAACACAACCACTAATGATGATCGTGGCGCGTGCTCACGTCCACTTCCGTCCTCTTCCTCCTTTTCCTACAAACGTACTGAGAATTTCTCCTCGATGTTTACTTATAATAAAAGAAACTGAGGGAGGTACGTTTACTTACTGCGCTTTCTAAGGCAGGCATACATATAAGCTCTCCGTATTAGAGAGAAACTGGGCGTACAAATATGTAAGGTGGCGGTGTTCCAACGCAATCGGCAAAGCAAAAACATCATATTCAACGAGTATATATATGTATGCAAACTATATATATATATATATATATATATATATATATATATATATAAATAGAATATATATAGATAGATAGAGATATATATAGATATATATAGCCTACATATATATACGAGTATATATATGTATGCAAGCGTTGTTACGACGATATCGCTGTGGAGGCTTTCAAATTTTTCTTTTTCTGAAAACTATTGGCCTTAGATGGACAACGCTGGCCATGCTTGCGAGGGCGAGCAGCTTGGCACCCCTCCCTGCCGCTCACTACCTCCTCCCCTGTGCCCAGTACCTGCGGTGAGGGGCGCATGCCTCCTTCACGTCTTGTCTGCCCTCGCTGCGTTTCTTTTGCCTGTCTTGTGCTGTTGCAAGTTTTGGGACTCCTCAATGCGCGGTCATCGTGCGGATGGAGTCTCTGCTTGGACGGCGCATTGCATCGGCGTTTTTCTCAGGATTGCCGTCTAGCCAAGGTAAGCACGATTTACTGGCTATTTGCGCGTACTGTGTCGCACAACAATTAAGCGATGTATGTTTGCCTTTCATCTAAAAAGTTTTAACGCCTTTTATGAAATCCGCACGTTGTTGTTAAGCTTACCTCCACCTGCGAGCATGATTTCCTACCGTAGCTACTCCGTGCAAGGGAATGTACTCACAAATCAACGACAGCAACAAGACGTTAAAAAACGGATTTTAGTGCTTTCCGTTTTGCGCCTAATTTTTATCTCGGGTCCTGCTGAGTGGCCGGGGGATGCTTGCTACGAGTTTATGTAGATCGAGTTATTCCGTTATGAGCTTATTGAGGACTAACACTTGCAGTAAACACCTAATAGCCAGGAACGTTTTTAAAACAGCCTGTTTATAGAAAGTCCGCCATCCATGTTTACGCGCTTGAGAAATTTGCGAAGTGTATTCATGCTGAGCACGAGGTCACGGGTTCAATTCCCTGCCGCGGCGGCCGCTTTTCTAATGGAGGCGAAAAGCAAGAATGCCCGTGTGTACGATATTTCGACGCACGTTACTGAGTCCCAGGTGGTCGAAATTAACCCAGAGCCTTTCAATATGGCGCGCCTCATCGCCTGTGTAGCGTCGGTGCGTTAAACCCTACAAACTGTGTAAGAGGGAAAGAGGTTCCCCGCCTGCACTACATAAGTATCGCACCCTACAAACAATCAAATAAGTGTATTCAGGGACGCAGCTTTCTTTTTTCTCTTCGCAACGGCCGCTCACAGGTGCGCATGTTCACAGCAGCTGCCGTACGGGGAAGGAACCCAGTTTGTGGCATACATGCGTCCGAATAATGCGAATGCCCGGGCCATACGGCGAAAGGCTGAGTAGCATTCGTAATTTTTGTCTGTCGCATGTCGCCATTCTGTCAACTGAAGCCATGAAAGAGTTTATGCCGTCTGTTTGTAAGTGACCAAAAAGTGTTAAAAGCCACCCACGTATTCTTCGGTGCAAGTGGCTGTAGCGACACTAAGTGCTTCATGCCCGGGGACTTAAAATGATTTGTCCATCTAAGACAAACTGTATGAGAGTCGCGGCAAAGTTACAATCAGTTTCCGTTCCCAGAACCAAGAACCAGCAAAGGAAGCACTGAGAAGCAAGAAGGGGGCGGCGAGGGGGGCAACCAGTTCCTTTGCACGAGATCCCTCGGTTCCCGGAACCAGTCCCCCGGCCGGGTTCGTCTCTTTTTGTTCCTTGGATGCCTCCCCCAAAACTTCTTGAAACTTCAAGACGTTCTACCCTTCCTCTTTTGTGTTTCCTAGCAACTTTTCCCCTCCTTGCTGTATTCATTTTGTAGAGCATTCAGGAACACGTGTGCGCGGTCCGAGGGGCCCTTAGGCCCTCGTGGTCTACTGAGAATTTCAAAAATGTGCCAAAGGCACCGCAAAACAGCAAGTCTAGAGCGAGTGCGCGAGGGCTGCTTGGCGCTTTTGTGTGTTTAGGAGCCGCAACTGCTCATTTGCGTCTAAAGGGTGTACTTAAACGAGTTTCTTTAGAGTGTCTCAAGTATTTACGAAACCACTACTTTTTACTTGATGGTCCTTGACGCTAACAGGTGTTTATCTGTTTTTTGTATGTTAACGACGCGAACATTTACAAATATTTTCCGCGTTGCTGCCAAATTAAATGATCACGTTGTCTGTGTACAGCAAAAAGTATAAAAGCACCGTTGACGTGCGGCGTAGAGCAAGACAATTACATATGTGTGTAGGCAAAAGTACACTTTATCTTAGTTTGCTTGTTTTAATCGCTTCTGTTAGGTGCCTACCATAACAGAGCTTGTAATTTTAAGGACGGCTTGAAAGTTTTCTTTTCTTTTAAACTTTTCCGTTCTTTTGTAGGCATTGTTGAGTGCTTACGCCAATCTAATGACTTTTATGTAAGCTTTCTACTACAATCCCGCCCATGCATTTTTAAACTGTTTGGCTGCGCACTCTTTTTTTAGCAAGTAATCTCCGAAGAAGTTCACCCCCGAAATACGGAACACACAACAATAATATAGTAATAAGATTTCTACTTATCTTATTTGATTAAAGTCCTGTGACGTCACACACCAGTTTTGTCCAAGTTAGTTGAAAAACTAGACCCGCCGAGGTGGCTCAATGTCATTCTGTTTCCGGCTGCCGATAGGAGCGGGCGCAGGAGGAATGGCTCCGTGGGAGCTGCGATAGCGGCCGATGCCGGCCGTAGAGAACCGGTTTTTTTGTTGCCAAAGCATTACCGTGTTGTTCTGCCCCCCCCCCCCCCCCTGCCCACCGGAGAAGCGATGAATTGTGTGGTTTTTCTGTACTGCGACGTCGGCGGTCCACTATACAGAATGACAACTTCAGGCCGCCGTTGAAAGACACTGGAGTGATACAGGAAGTTTGTGGCATAGGGGCCTATCAGATGTCTCACGTTTGGCGGATAAATTATCGGACGGACGGAGCAAATAAAAAACTGTTGGAAAGCGGCCCGTTGAGCGTGAAAGGACGGCCATGCCTTGTAGTCGACCCCGTAAGGCACGAACTTTGGGTGAAGCTGCACTGGGTCGCCTTCAGCGTTACTAACGAGACGATAAGGAAGATATTCGCCGAGTACGGCGACGTGAAGGAGGTGACAAGTGGCGTGTTCAGGACTTTGAGAGCTCCGTTTCGACAACCCGGATTGTGCGCATAGTTTTGCATGAAGGTGTCACGCCGGACAGGCTTCCCCACCAGCTGCGGTTAGGCTCCGGCACGGAGCTCGTCGCGCTGCCTGGGCGAGCCCCACTGTGCCACAGGTGCCGCAGAGCCGGGCACATTCGTCAAGAATGCCGGGCCCCCAGGTGCTCGGAATGCCACGCCTTTGGGCACGAGAAGGCCAACTGCACCCGCTCGTACGCTCGGGCTGTGGGTCGAGGCTTGGAAAGCGACAACAGTGAACTCGTTATGGACGAGGATGAAGCAGAGGGAGCAGCGGAACCCGCAGCACCCGAACCCAAGACCCACCACCCCGAGCCGGAAACGGACGCGGATACCACAAGAAAGGACGACAGCAAGCCACTGACGGCGGAGGGGCGTGCCGCGCCAACAGCAGATCCGCCTCGGCAGGCCACCGCTCACGAAGGGGACAGTGCTGGAACCACCAAGGACGGGAGCGAGAGGATGGACCTCGAGGTTCAGCCGAGCAATCGTCGGCACGAAGATGGCCCGGAGACTGCGGACGAATCAAACCAGCGAAAGCCACAACGGCCGTGGCAGGCTGGTCGGGGAAAGAAGAATCAGGGAGCCGCCACTACTAAGCCCAAGGTGGCGTTGCCGGGAAAAGGCGGCACGAAAATCACCTGACCACATGTAGGTCCGGGCACACTTTAGGGCGCGAGATAAAGGTAAGCACTTTACACGTGGTCTGGTCCCTCCAAAATGTCGGCCCTCTGTAAGCCCTTTCGAATAGCTACCCTCATTGCACGAGGACTTTCAGCTAAGCGAAAGAAGAATCAGCTGTACTGCATGGTTAGGGAGCGAGACCTAGACGTCGTCGCCGTACAGGACACGAAAGTCGAAAGTGAGGATCAGACCGACTGTATGGTGCGTCCCTTTACAGCACACTATTATGCATGTGTTAGTCACGCGGTTGGAACGTCGGCGGGGTGTGTTTTCCTGATTCGCAAGTCATTATGGGTGGTAGTCCAAAATGTCACAGTGTGCCTAAACGGACGTTTCGTAGTTTGTGACTTTGCTTTTTCAACAAGCCAGTGGCGAGTGACTTGTGTTTATGCACCTACAAGAGTCCAAGAAAGAGGCAATTTTTTTCTAGGAAATCAGAAAATACTGCAGTGGTGATTGATACATAGTGTAAATGGGCGACTTTAAATGTGTATGCTCCGCACGAGACAAAACCAGCTGTACACCCTATCGTGACGTAAGCACAACTTTATTATGTGAAATGGTGAACGATCTCGGTTTAGAGGACGTGGGAGAGTGTGTTAGCAGTGGGAGAGATGTACATTATACGCATTTTCAAGGGGCTAGTCACGCCCGCTTGGATAGGGCATATATTTCAGCTGAGCTGCTGCCATGTTGTTGTGACTACAGCGTGCGCTCTGTTTCGTTCTCCGACCACTGCTTAGTATTGTCTTGCCTGGGAAGTAAAAAAGAAAACAGAAGTAAATTTGTATGGGATCTATGGAAATTTAACAATAAACTTTTAGAGGACGATCTTTTTATGCAGCAAGTAGGAGCAACTGCAGAAATTATTGGTAATAGTAGCAGAGAAAAATTAGAAGTTCAATGGGAGCACTTTAGGCAGGAAACAAAAATGCAAGCAATTGAAAGAGGAACCGCTATTAAGAAGGAAAGACAAAGCAAGAAAGCTTCTTGCGAACTTGTTTGCAGGTGATGTTCGAAGAAGAAAGCTAAGTCCCGGGGACGTTTAAAGATGAGATAAAGGCCACAAAAGCACTACTTGAGCTGATAGACGCTGAACGTTATCCCGCAGCGCTCGTCAGAGCGAGAGCGGAAAAATTGATAGCGGGCCAAATGCTCACCAAGAGAGCACTCGGGACAGAAAAAGAGAGAGAGAGAATAGTCTTTAATGATACTGGTGAGGTTAGCCTGGCCAAGGCGCCTAGCTTGCTACACAAGACAGAAAAAGATACGCTCGCCGCAACGAAATAGCAGAAATTGAGCACAACGGCGTAGTCAGCGGCGAAAACATGGACATAGAACGTGCTTTTTTTGAGCACTATAGTACCTTGTTTTCGCGAAGCGCTATCAACTTGAGAAGTTTGAACGTGAATTTGTGTCTCTGCTGCCAAAAATCGATAACGAAACAAGGTTACTATTAGAATCACCCATCACGGTAGAGGAAGTGAAAGAAGCGATTATTAACCTAAACCTGGGAAAGTCACCAGGCCCTGATGGCTTGAGTGCGGCTTATTATAAGTTCCTTAAACATGAGATATCCCCTGTGTTAACGGCAGTATTTAGAGAAACTTTTATGTTAGGGGTGCTGCCACCGTCGTTTTCCGCTGCGCACACCATTTTAATTCCTAAAACAGAAGACACTGTCAAACTTCGTCAGGTGACGTCGTACCGCCCAATAAGCCTAGTTAACGTTGACTACAAAATACTAATAAAAATACTGGCTAAAAGGTTACAGACGGTTATTGGCATCATAGTGGGACCGCATCAAACATGTGGGATAAAAGGACGATGAATTGTCACCAACATACACAAGGCTCGAAGTGTACTCGAGAGCTGCGATGTGATGCATACCGGTGTAGCAATTCTACAAGTGGAGCTCGATAAAGCGTTCGACCGCGTGCCACTTGATGGGCTAATGGCAGTATTAGAGCACGTTAACATCGGCTCTGTTATCTTAGAAGGTGTTCGCAAGGCCTACAACAAGTGTACAACCAGAATAATTGTTAACAAGGTGTTGGGAAGGCGCATAGAAGTGCAGAGGTCGGTGAGCCTGGGGTATCCTCAGTCACCTCTCCTCTTCTGCATATACATTGAAACCATGTGTTTAACCATAATGAGAAATGAAACTCTCAAGAGATTTCAACATCATGCAGCTGAGGTTCGAGTTTTAGCTTACGCAGACGATATTGCTATTTTCTGCGTAGATCACGAAAGCGTCGCTCAAGTCGTTAACTTAGTGAAATGGTTTTGTCATGTGAGTGGATGCACCGTGAACTGGGACAAGTGCCTGGGAATATGGCATGGAGTGTGGAGTACAACACCGGTGGTATTTAAGAATATCAAGTGGGTAACGACGCCCGTTAAGTACGTAGGCGTGCCGCTAGAGTATTATACCGATAGTGACCCTTATTGGGGCAAACAAGCCATGGAGCTACGAGAGAAGGCAGAGAAGGGGAAGGGCACAAATTTGTCCATCTTTGCTCGCGCAACGGTTTGCAACCTATTCATGGCGAGCAAACTTTGGTATGTATTGCAAGTACTCCATTGTTCACGGGAAATGTTCAAAAGCTGCACCGTGTTTTTGCAGTATTTATTTGGGGTTCGTCCTGGGAACGAAACTGTCGCACAAACCTCCTTCGGCGCGTTCGTGATGGGGGTTTAGGGTTAACACTTTTGTTTTTACGTCAGTTGGTAAACCGTTTTCTTTTTTTGCGGGATGTTAAAGAACCGTTTTTCCGCACGGTTGGTCAAATTAGATTAGGCAGGGTTCTGTCAGAGTGTCACGAAGCGGAGATCTTTTGATGTTTTCTGGTTTTTTGAGTTCTCTGCCCGCAGCCAGGGCTCTTCCTCCAAAGTGTTGTGTGTGAAAGCACTGCGGACGCGGCTGGGCCGTGCCCTCCCTTTTTTCTGAGAAACGGCTCCGGCGCGGGTGTCTGCCCGTCGGCCGACCAGGAGACGCCGGCCATTGAGGGGGACCATCGTCGCAACTTGTGTTACCGCGCGCACTGGCGTCTCCGACACCCTCCCCCGTTCCGCGCCTACGCGGGCCGCTATGTTCTCCGACCCTCGGTCTCGTTCAAACGGCCACCTGTCTTTTCTCCTTTTCGAGTTTGTATACCTTTACTTTATTCTCGCCAGTAATTCTTTTGCCAGAAATGGGCGCCTTCGAGTTTGAACTTTGTGTCTTCTGTGTGTGATTTTTTCCTTTTCACTTTGGCGGGGACATGTCTGATTGGTGTTAACAACCATCTTCCTGATGGGCTGCGGGTGTGCCTTAGACTTCTTCCCAGGCATCCGCACACGCCAAGTTGCGCTTTTTCCCCCAATACGTCCCCACCGGACTGCTTGAAGTAAGTATAACGCGGCGTCTCCGGCTATTGAGGGCGAGCGGCGGCCGGTACCAGGGCTCACTTCGGAAACTCTGCCGCTCGTCGTCGTGCCCTCCCGCCGGGAGACCGAGATCCAGTCAGCCATGTCCCGCTAAGTACCCTCGACCTATTGACTGTCTTTCTCATCTATGTAGTAAGTGTAATTGTTTCAAGTTTGTATGCGCTAAATGTCTTCAATGTTACCCGTAAATTAAACAAGTTAACTTTAAAACTTCTTCGACATCTCGACTTCTTCACTGCAATCATCTTGCTACAGTAGCGGCAGGTGTTAACCAAAATACGCCGCTACAAAAGTGGTGATAGGTGCGCAGTAGCGAAGACACCCTCTACCATCATGGGCTCCCCCCACTCATCGTTAATCTTCCTGCTGCTCATCGTCAACCTCTCCATCCAGACTACCGAGCAAGCTCCATCTGAGTTCGCGTCATTCATCCGGTCGTTCAAGGCAAGCATTGTCAAGAATGAGAATGACTTTCTCCTTGCTTCGCGGCCGTCACCGCGCAATCCTCAAGGCGCCCGCCAAGCTCGTCATGCCGGGCGCCCGCTCCGGTGAAGAGAAGCCAGCCGCCCAGACATGATGCGAACGTCGCCACGGCCGAGCGTGCAGCCGTTTTATCGTGGGGTATGTGGGCTCTTCGTACGCGAGTTGGACGACTTTGTAGTCAGGATCTTAACGGCACAAGCGTTCGGCTGTCCCGGCGAAGGAGCCCCGAAGAAGAAGAAGACTCCCGCGCGCCTATGAAAAGGCTGATTTTTTTGCGCAGATCTCGCTATATTAGAGACTGCTGATATCCGTTTCCTCGGCTCCTTTCCACCGGAGTTAGGTTATATCTTGAATCACATACGGCAGCCACTTCGGGGTTGGGGGTCTGAGAGAAACGAGGAGTTCCGAAGAGATGTATACGCTGTACGCCGCTGCTCGAAGTACAAAGACACCAGCAGGGGTGCCCGGGATGCCGCGGACGAGGGGGGGTAGCGGGTGTGCAGTTCTGCGAATGCGTCGGGTTGGCGACAGTTTCTCACCACTGCTGATATTCGGCAGACTCTGTTCTTCTTTTGTTAACATGTACGGTATCTATTAAGTCTTAGTTTCTTTATCATGTTTCAGCTGTATCATTTCCGCTCGTGTTCATGAACAAGTATGTTTGAATGTTTTTCGAGTTATTGTATGTATCGGAGTATTGAGCGGGTAGGAGCGTCGGAACTGTTCTGAAAGGCTTCGTCAGGTGCCAATGGTTATTTGTATCATACTTCATATGCGCGACCGGCCAGTTTTACATTTTGTAGCTGCTATGTTTCGATGGTTTGCAGTTTTTTCTTAACAAATTATTGGCGGTTTCTTTTTGTTGTCTTCCATGTTAGAACGAATGTGTGGATGTATTTTAAGTGCGACGAGCACGGCTGTCAGAGAACGAGTAAGGTGGAATATAGAAATGTTGTGTCGAGTGAAGTGCCCAACAGTGGCTGAACTGCGTGGATTTCCACTTGTGTGTGAGTTCAATACAGTGAGCCCTTGTGTATAATTTTTTTCTGTTTTATAGAGCCCTCTTATGAAACGTTTGTACTTCTATTCCGTAAGGCACTGAGTATTTCGTCGAGTGGTGACCGCTGAGACTGCGCTCCTGTTTTCTTTATTTGGTGATCACTTTTGTTGGATAGCGGGTACTTTGCGTCATGTTTATGCGACCTGTGGTCCGAGGACACATTTTGTTTCGCATCAAGCCCCCCGAACTGAGTGTGCGGCCCGGCTAGCGGAGCTGGTTTTTCGATCTTTTTTAGTGTATGAGTTTTAGAATGCGCATGTTATTCTGACGTTTTGGTGTCCTTGTTATTTTCTTGTGTCGTGTGAATGGAATGTTTTCTCCTTTGTCGTCAAGAGACTGTGCGCGCGTGAAGTGAGAGCGGGACTCCACCAAGTGACTGCGTGTGCATTGACTGATTCAGCGGTGATATGCTGTCAACTCCTGTGTTGGAGCCTGTGCTTGTCTTCTCGAGGCCGTATGCCGTGTCATTTCAGTATCGCTGTCAGTTCGCGAAAATGTGTTCTTATGTTTTAGACTTTGTGCAAGAGGGAGGGCACTCTTTTTTCCGTCTGGGAAGGTGTCGCGAAGCGGAGATCTGTTGATGTTTTCTGGTTGTTTTGAGTTCTCTGCCCACAGCCAGGGCTCTTCCTCCAAAGTGTTGTGTGTGAAAGCGCTTCGGACGCGGCTGGGCCGTGGCCCCCCTTTTTTCTGAGAAACGGCTCCGGCGCGTGTGTCTGCCCGTCGGCCGACCAGGAGACGCCGGCCATTGATGAGGGGGACCGCGCGCACTGGCGCCTCTGACCTCCGCCCCGCCCCCCCCCCCCGTTGCGCGCCTACTCAGGCCGCTATGTTCTCCGACCCTCGGTCTCGTTCAAACGGCCGCCTGTCTTTTCTCCTTTTCGAGTTTGTATACCTTTTTTTTATTCTGGCCAGTAATTCTTTTGCCAGAAACGGGCGCCTTCGAGTTTGAACTTTGTGTCTTCTGTGTGTGATTTTTTTCCTTTTCACTTTGGCGGGGACATGTCTGATTGATGTTTACAAGCGTCTTCCTGATTGGCTGTGGGTGTGCCTTAGACTTGTTCCCAGGCGAACGCAAGCGCCAGGATGCACTTTTTCCCCAATACGTCCCCCCCGGACCGCTTGAAGTAAATATAACGAGGCGTCTCCGGCTATTGAGGGCGAGCGGCGGCCGGCACCAGGGCTCACTTCGGAAACTCTGCCGCTCGTCGTCGTGCCCTCCCACCGGGAGACCGAGATCCAGTCAGCCATGTCCCGCTAAGTACCCTCGACCTATTGACTGTCTTTCTCATCTATGTAATAATTGTAATTGTTTCAAGTTTGTATGCGCTAAATGTCTTCAATGTTACCCGTAAATTAAACAAGTTAACTTTAAAACTTCAACATCTCGACTTCTTCACTGCAATCATCATGCTACAGTAGCGGCAGGTGTTGACCAAAATACGCCGTTACAAGAGTTTATAGTTACGACATTATGTTTGCTGGGAGGTATACGTGGCTACCTAAAAGAAGTTGTTGAGTCATTTTGTTTTCTAGCTGTGCGATTTTCGTTGGATTATCTGAGTACAGTTTCAAGAAAGCGACTGTGTGGTTATCTTTGTGATACAGTTCTCCCGGTTCCGTTGTACAGAGTAACGTACTCAGCAGGCCCTGGTCGAGATGTGTTAAAGCGGGTCAAGAAAATGCCAGTTGCACCAGGGATTAGAGCGTTTTTCTTTAAATTACATACCGGAACACTCCTTGTCAAGACATGGATACATGGATGCAAGAAAAGGGCCTCTTTATGTCATGGGGGGGACAGTGTTGGTTGTGCAAGAAACCGTAAACCATTGAACTTGTCTTCATTGACTGTTGGGATAGTTTATTCTTCTGGGCTGGGCTGCAGCGTACGTTGAAAAAAGATCTGCCAGTCGATGCCCATGGCATCCGGTATTTTTCGTTGAACATGATGAGGAGGGTGTACCGCTAGATCTAATAATGTGTTTGGGCCTGCACAGCATTTGGAGGAGTCGGCTGGCAGTCCGTCATTCGGACATTGACGCGCGCCCAGTCAGACAGTATTCTCAGGAGGCTATTGTTTCGTTTGTTGAATAGAAAAAGGCCCAACAAAGTGTTCCGGAATGGCTGTTACAAGTGGAAAGGCTAACAAAGATAAAAATATTTTAGCCACCAGCGCTGTATCTCAGAGCGGGAGCAGCAATTTTATGTTTTAGTATGGGTTTGTTGTGACACTGATGTTTATGTGTGTAAAAGCGGTGCTCGTTTCGAAATAAAAAAAAGACGTGGCTCAGTGGCTAAGGCGTTGCGCTGCTGAGCGCGAGTCACGGGTTCGACTGCCGCCCCGCCGCGGCGGCAGCTTTTCTGCTGGAGGCGAAAAGCAAAAACGCCCATGTGGACGAGATTTCGGCGCACGATAAAGATCCCCAGGGGGTCAAAATTGATCCGAGCCCTGCACTACGGCACGCCTCATCGCCTGAGTTGCGTCGGCGCGTTAAATCCTACAAACAATCAACCATTTCAAGTTAACCTAAGCGCCTAAGAAAGAGAAGTAGCGTAACGCTAAGAACTCTGTTGCATGTTTGGTAACGTTATCTTAGCTGTGTCTTTTTTCTGCTACTTTTCGCTAATTTTTTTCCCAAGACAATGTCCAAACACAAGCCTCCCCTCCAACCACCATCATTCCTTTATAATGGTATTGAAGATCCAATGTCGCTGCCGCATGACGCATGACGATATAAACTATGATTAACATTGCATACATTGTCTTACGTCCTTCAAAGGGGCATTGTTTTCATGACGGTTTTTTTTCTTTGAAGGGAAAACAAATATCCTTTCTCACGAGGAACGTTGGCATGGCTAGAGAAAAGGCCTGATTGATTTGACATTTGTTTGCCCTCTAAAACAGAAGTGTTTTACTAATATTTTTCCCTGTTGTCTTTTAATTTCACTGCAGGTTCTGGTAAAATTTCCCACGTGGAGAATCCGAAGTACGAGGATTCTGATGCACAAACCTGCATCTGCGCTGGCTGCAGGGGTGGCTGAAAGGCATTCATTCCTGGTGCTTAGTAATGACTAAATTGGCCACTTTGCCGAGGTGTACAATAAACAACTTCCAAACTGCCAATCTGTGCGCATACATGCTGTTCTTTTCAGTTATTTGCTGTCCCGCAATTAGACCATGGCAGGTTTACATTTTCACAATGAAGCATATCTTTAGGCTAGAGCCTAATAAACTTTTCGAAACCCCAAAATGAAATTTTCTAGTTGAACGTTAACGATTCCCCCTATGACACTGTGCAAGACACCTCTCAAGGTATTTTGGGTTTTAATTAGTATACACTAGTAAGACATTTTGAGTTTATTTGATAGAGTATTTGCTGTGCATTTAAAATGCATTAATAATGCATTTACCATGTATTTAATATTACTTTTTCTGAGCATTATTAATGCTTGTGAAATGCATTAAATATACATTTTCAATGTTAATCCAAGGTTAACGGCCTGCTGAAGGGCATGCATGGCAGCAGCCTCGAGCGGGCTTCCTCTGGCCTGCATAGAATAATCTCAATCAGGCCAATGGTAGGCCACACATAATTGGCCGATGGTAGGCCGGACATGCTCGGCCAATGGTGGGCCATATATGCTTGGCCAATCGTAGGCCATACTTCTTTGGCCAATGGTAGGCCTCACTCCTTTGGCCAATGGCAGGCCATGCGTAATAGGCCAATGGTCGTTCAGCCATTGGTATTAGCGGCCATAGCAGATTGGCCAATTAATGTCAGCCAAGCTCCAGCCTTACGCGGCCAAAGACCATTTTGGACTAAGGGCCGAACACTTTCACCGAAGATTGGCCGGGAGGAAAATGGCTGGCCAATGTTCTTTGGGCAAAGATTGCCCGCACAGGCTCGTGCTGCCTGGGGAGATTGAGAGCCCGCTCGAGGAACCGGGAGAGGGGCGTGGGGGAGGCCATGGGTGTGACTGCAAAGCCAGACCATGTGCTCCACTGTTCTGTCGGCACCACGAATGTTGCACGTAGGGTGAGAAAAACTTCGTTGGGTAGAACTAGCGAAGTGTGACAGGACACATGATTTTATTTGTCTGCAATCTCCTCAGAAGCGTCTGCTGTGGCTCTGTGAGGTTGGAATAGTGATCTAGTAGTCGTGGCCTCCTGGCTCAAGAATGCTCAATTATTTCTGCAAACATCAGAATATCGGGTATATATTCAACGCCTCGTCTTGATTGAAACTGGTGTTTTTGAACAGGGAGGAAGATGGCGAATTTGAGGGGCTCGACAATTCTGGGCATGGCGAGTTAAAATGCTAAACTCCGCGTGAGCTCGCTCATTGTCCCGGTTGCCTGAGAGGTTTGCACCTCTTCGCGGCACTTCACCCGCCTCTGCACTCGTGCTGCGCTTTTCTGTCCTTCGACTCGTGCTCTCCCTTCCGCAAACGTCGAAGAATTTCCAGCAAGGCGGCGCATTGGAGGGACCATCCGCCGACAGTCATATGTCAGTGTTGTGAGGAAAACACTCTAGCAACAAAAGTGAACATGGAAACGACCAACTGCTACTAAACCCTTAGAGATAGTGACCAAATAAAATGCGAAGTGGTCGCAACTGCGCCTCTTGTGAGTGTTAAGCGTGCCCTTCCTTTCTGTTGTGCTAAAAACAAACACATTTTGCCTAAATGTTCACAGTGAGACAAAAGCTCACTTCTGACCTTGCTATACTAGTATTATTGCCCCGGGCTCCGTTTCAAAGCATTTCCTATAAGTTTTCACAAGGTACAACAGCTATTAGTGTCTGGCTTGTCACGCACAATACCTTCATTAAAACGAGAAATATGCCCGCCGACTTTTACGTACTGCATTTTAGTTTTAAACGAAACAATAAAGAATAGGCTTGTGTTATTTTACGGCATATAGAGCGTCATTAGGCTGATGTCAAAAAGGAAGGATTTCAAAGAAACTAGTTCTAAAAACATCCGCAAAAAAGGCGGATGCTCGTTTTGGAGAAACTAATACGCCAGGAATGCCTGAAAATAAAAGCGTTTTGTGAACTTTCCTGCCTTAGAAAGGAAGAAAAAATAAAACCAATCATCGCGGTATACTTCGGCAACTAAAATTACAATGCTGCAATGTTACCATTTCGTCACTGGAACGAAGGAAGATTTAGCTATTTTAAATGCTGAGAATAGTTCAAATTTTTTTGTTGAGAAAATTCTAAATCGACTGCTGTGTATCCTACAATTTATATATTGAACACACTGTATGTGAAAATTCTATGTCACTTTTGTCAATATTAACAAAGTAATCGAGCAAACATACCGGATTTTTAACAGTGGCTTATTTGGTGATTACACTAACATATGGCCGTTGTGTTGCGCAGAATCGGTGACTCTGTGAGGCGCATGAGAGATGATGTGTTGAAAGAAATGGCGCTACTATTTACAAGTCACATGACAAGCTTTGGTATCCTCGACGCCCATTACTTCGAAGACTACGACCGCTTCACAAATGGGGATTTACTCTACTTGAAAGTACGTACCGTATGTATATATGGTGTCACTCTATTTGTCGACATAATATTTAGACATTCCGGAACCAATATTTTGGTTCAATGGACTACTGACGGAGTGGTGTTAGCAATAATGTAAACGTCATAATTTCTAAGGCCACCTAAAATTCCCATTGTCCGCAGCTGCAACATACTCCTGGAAAATTATCATACTGTGTGCTTATTGTATCGAACACAATACGATGACCGACAGTTGGAGTTGCATTATGCCATAAATCTAGGCCCATGGTATCCCTTCAGAGCCACCTCTCATCATGTGGTCTACCGTCACAACCTACTTTAACGCACGCGTATTTTACTACCTCAAAATGAGCATTCCGGGCTGCGAAATTCCACAAGTAAATATTAACGATAAGCCGGAAGCTACGTTATAGCGCTGTAAAAAATATTGACAATAATTAAAAACCTCACATTGAAGTATACTAGCTTAACTGCTCTCTTGCGGGATTCGAACTTGAAGAATGGTGCAATACATGGGGTAGCAAACGCCCCTATAACCCACAAAAATGTCTGATTACCAATGACTCCACGGCAGTTTGCCATGAAAAAGAGATCAGCATGTCCAAAGTAGCCCGTATACTAATTGATGGCCATTCCATGTTCCACACAATATTTATTAGCTGAAAAAAGCCATCTTGGATTCATACTTGAACATTTTGCAATAACGCTTAAGCTTTAGGCATCCCTGAAATTTTCAAGTCTGCCTCATCCCAGCGACACCAAACCGCTGTTCCCTTGTTAAGAATTCGGCACGTGTATGTGTCAAGTAGCTTGATTACTAAGCAGATGCCATCGACAATGTCTCACACAGTGTTTAAAAGCTGGATGGGAGCCCTCTGGGATTATCCCTTCAAAGTGTTTTAGTAACATTTAGTAACATTTAGTAACAAAGTGTTGTAGTAACAAAGAAAAATAGTAACATTCCGCGGAGTTACGTTGACAAGGCCAGACGGTGGCTACAAAACACAGAAGTGCACAGAAAAGATTGCATGGTACACGGAGTTGCACCACCCTAAAATATGCTACACCGCATGCTAATACAACATGGTGGTACAATCAATAAAACGTCCGTCATTTGCGTAGCTATGCTTTAGGCGAACCACAGGGGAGACATCGGGACGCAGACCTCGTCGTAATGTATGGAAGTCACCTTCTGGCCTACATAGCAGGCACGTCGGCCAACACATCGTTAAAGGTCTCTATAGCGTCGGAGCAGCTTCTCTCTTCGGCCTCATCCTCGCATCCGGGGGCAAATCCACACAAGATCTACTGGGCCATAATCGGTATCTAGGCATTAGAAATTGTAGCGTCCGGCACATAGCAGCTGCTCGTCCGCGGTACAAATTCCTAAACGGAGGCTGTCACCTCTACGTGTCGGCCTTAGGTCGTTGAATCTCATGTGCACCAGCTTGGCACTAGCAACGCAGTCGGGTGTTGTCTGTGCGCACGATCGACCTGCGTCAAATACGTGATTGCTGGATAACTGTGCTGTACGCAAGTATAGCATGAAGGAAAACTTCAACCTACATCTTACGTTCTACTTTGACGTATGTAGACAGCATGCGCCCATCTTATTCGGGCATTCGGGGAGTCCGTTCTTTTCTGGTGGTACGCCGTGGCTCCGCAGCGATTAGCGTTGGTCAGTCATAGGACTGCTTCCGTGAGCTCTGCTGTGAAGGCCGTTCGCAGTCTGTGATTTGTTTTCATGGGCTCTTTGTCAAAGCACAGGTGAATGTATGGACAAATTGGCTACTTCGTGTCAGGCCTCCATCGAAAGCGCCGCCTTCTCTGCTTTGCAAGTCATGTTGTTTCTGTCTATAACAAACCACTTGTTTTCAGCTTCTGACGTAGGGAAAAGGCCAACCCTCTGTTCCGAATATTTGGAAAGTCCTTAGTGGTACCAAACCAAGCTAGAAGACCTCGGCTTTTTTGTTGGCGGTGTTTTAATTCGGTGGTGCTCACGGTCCAAGTGACCGGGTCGATGTTGCTGACGTATCATGTTCGAAGAGGAATTGGTATTTCGTTTTACTCTTCCCGCGTCTACAGTCAGTGCCGATTTGCCCGAAAAAAGGGTCCTTATCGGATGCCTCAAACGTTCGTCCCAACTGCAGGCGGAGAAGAAGAGAAGATTGTTCTTTTTTTGTCCTCGGGTCAACATTTTTAGATGCGAAGATTCTCGTGCTCGGGGCTGTGTCCCTCCCTCCCCCGTCCTGGTTGTCCTTGTCCGCCATCCGCACTCTATTGCGCATGCGCGTCTAACTCAGCCCCGTCAGCGTTTGGGCTGATGTCAGCGCAGTTCACTATAAAATAAATAAGTAAACGGCGCCCGGTTTTGATCCAACGACTCTCAGGCCACAACGGGAGGTACGTGGCGCTCTTCCCAAAACGCTACAAACCGAGACGGGAGCATCTGCGAAGAACGCGCCTTATGTAGCTTCACTCATTCAAACTACGTCGAGGAGCTGTGATACAACGAAGGCACGCGAAGCTGAACGTCAACAGAAACGACGAACTGAAAACTAATGGGAACTTCTCTCGACACCATGGCAGCCTCGGTACTACTCAGGGTTCTCCTACGGGAAGATGGTTCAATTTGTTTTAAACCGGACGCAGTTTTTCAGGCAAACTGGCCAATTATTAGGTTGAAATTCCCTGTGTTCTGTTACGTGTGTCTATTGACGTTGTCGATCATGACGAGGAGCTAGTTTTCAGCGCGCTGCTCGAAGTTCAGGTTGCGTACAGTCACGACGCCGAAAAACGCGCCATTGTCATCGGAGCACAGGGACAGGGGATTTACATGGGTGCGTGATAGCCAGTCGGCGCCTGAATGTCTCGTGCAAAATTTCTGGAACTACTAACACGAAATTTCTGCAGGCATTATGCTCCTACCCCCCAAGATAGCCCCAGCAACATCGCGCCGTAACAACTTTAAACGGGCTGCCTTAAACTTAATGCTGAAGTTGCAGTTGGTTTACACAAAATTAAAATATAAGTATAAATATCTTCTTCTTCTGGCTATTGTATTCGTAAGCTAACTACTTTTCCAAACCCTGCTCAGCATGTATTTTGAGTGCGGTTTATAGTCAATGCATATAGTGTATATACGTTGCGTTTTTTGTTTGTGTTGATTTTAGTTAATATTGGCCAAAGCCGCTTGCTGCCTCTCTGCACCGGGGGTCTCTGGCTAGTCAAGCGGTTTTTATGGCTTTTTCCTGGCTCTCTTTGCACGAAAGTGATTTGTTTTTTTTTTTTTTTCGCACAAGAACAAAAACAAATAAAAAATTAAATCAAATCAATAAAAGCGAAGATTTTAGCCACTCACTGATAACGTCCATACCCGAAAACGTTTGTAGAAAGCCACCTTGCTCTCACGATAATGATGATCGTGGCTGAAGCGTCGAAACATCGAAACACCTGCCTGTTAAGCTTGGCGACAGCTTCGTTATGCCTCCGCCGCGAAAGCTTGATGTGAAGCAGAGAAAGGAAGGCGAAGACGCAGGTGTGCTACGGTACGACGTATATAGGCATAATGTCGTGGGCTCAGGTGAATGAACATCAACGGCCGTTACCCACAGATGTAGCTACGATGAGAATGACGCTCTTCTGCATGCCGTACGGCTGTTAACAGCCGGACGTCGGCCCGGACAATGTATTTTTTAGTTTTGGACGTTAGACCTTACGTCACATTTTGATGTTTAACACGTTGAACCGGCACCCGTTAGAAGAAAATCTCACTGCACGCAAAGCGGCACGTACTGATAACCGCCGTAGACTCAAAAGCCATTCGTTAGACCTACGGAAGTGCGTACCTGAGAGTGGCCGCATCTTTTCTAGAAAAGTGTTGCTTAACTTCAGAGTGCTACATACTTGTAGTGTACGACTGTCCAACCACGGAATTTATCACGAGAAAGCTACACGTTAACCCACTTCCGTTGTTAAACGGATGGGTGCACGATTCTTTATTGGCGGCCTTTCTTTTTCGGAGGACGAATACTCCTGTCTTTTTTTGGCAGACCCGGGCTGGCGATGACGATTACGTTTTAAAGCCAAAGCATTGTTAGTGCGACTGATGGCCTTCTCTAAAACACTAATGCATTTCTCCATAGTCGAGTTGATCTACCAATAAGCTCTGATAAGATCTCTGGAGACACAGCGCATGCGTGAAACGTGGCTTTAGTAGGACCAAACAGTTACATGAGAATCGAGAAAAATAAAGAGCACTAGAAAATACAGTGCACACATTATATCATGAAGGTGCTACAATATTATACCTTTGTCTCATAAAACACGTACTGATATACATCTAGATTGTTCGTAGACGCATTAGCTCAGTGCACGAATATTCTTCGCAAGGGTTCATCCTCTATTTCAGGTGTAGGTGTTAGAAAATTTGAGATCGATTGGAAACCTCTTCTGCAAAGGCCGGGCGCACTGTTAGCTTTTGTGCTTCTCTCAACTTTCTTTCGGATATGATGGTACATTGTTTGTTCCCGTTCTGCTTTTCTATGAGGGCGGCCCAAAACCTACGTCATTTGCGTGTGCGTGCATTTCTGTCTTGGCTGAGTGGTTGAAAGGCGCACGCACAGGCGGCGCTGCAGGCTGTTTAAAGCTCGGTGAATGCTTCCGGCTATTTTTCTTTCAGCACAAAAAGGCATTGTATTTTGCGTAGAGCGTAAGCTGTGCGGCAATTTTTGTGAAGCTTTTTACGAACCGCCACCAGTATGCGGAAAGTCATAGAAAACCTTCGCACCGATTTTCTGCCTTTAACATTGGGCTTTGGCAGAACATCTCGCAGGGTCAGAAAGGGCTCGGGGCCATTGGCTTCGTGGGCCAAAAGACGTCGGTTACTTTGACGCGAGGCAGCAGTTGTCAGGTGTCAGCTTTTGCCCGGAAGTAAGGAAATCCTTTCGAGCCGATTCTAACCTACAAGGTGTTCGTAATTTCCGTACAAACACTACAGTGTCGTCGACGTACAAAAGGCAGGTGTGCTACTTCATCCCGGATAGAACAATCTTCATGACTGCAACGTTAATGCTGCTGGGCACAGTCCAAATGGCATTTGTAACTTCTGCAGTCCATCAGAAAACGCAGCCTTCTCTCGATTTTTCTCTCGCCCACTTCTACTGTCCAGTAACCGGTTTTGAGATCCATCAATTAGAATTACTTCGAGTGCTGATAGAGGAAGTCGCGGACTTGGTGGAATACATGTCCTCTTTGGTAATTTTTAACTTTTCGTGGGTCGTGAACCCTAGACTACAGTGCACCGTCTGTTTTCTTCACAAGCACTTCAATGCTCGGAGAGTGGCTTTTTGATGGCTGCATGATTTCTTCACCGAGCATAATGTGACCTCGTGTCCAGATAGGTTCATGCTCGTGGGAAGACACCCTGCATGCGGCTGTCGCGTAGGTCGGGCTTCATATTCGGGGTTATGCGGGGCAGAGGATGGGGAGTCTTGCATACGTTAGAAGTCCGCAAGAAGCCGTCACACTAACGGGGTTCCAACACACCTAATTGTTTGTATTTTTCATGCGATTGGGTGGGTTAAAATGGCCGGCCGGAAGTCACAGGGGCCCGCGAAAGTGTAACCTGATTTCTGGATTTCTTCGACGAAAAAAATGAATGAGCTTTTGTTCAAGTGCTATTTTCTGCTCTGCGAGAGCGCAATGCGTCCTACAGCTGCGATACCACGCTGGGGACGCGAACTCGGGTCACTCTATAACCCTAGCGTCGGTGTCGAAAGCAGCATAGTAAAACAGCTAGCGAACTACCGGCTTTGATGGGTAGGCAGGGTGATAGGGTCATGGGCAATTCGCAAAGTTGGTTCTGGCTTGGTTCGGGAGTCAATGTTTTTCTTAAGTAATCTGAGAGATCTTGTCTGCGGGCCCCTTGATAAACCGTTCGTCAAAAAGTTATGACCGACCACTGTGTCCGGGAGAATTTAGACTGTACGACCAAAGTAGCATGTTACGTGGTGCTGTATACAATAACGCGCGATGCGGAAGATCCCCTTTGTGTTCGGATATGGCCTCTTGCTGCGAGTATGCACCCCCTTGTTAAAATTTCGTGGGCCAAACGCAGGCCTTCTGGACCTACAAAGAATTCAAAAAATAAGCTTTACTTTAAATGTGACAGTATATATATAAAAGTAAGACAGAAATGTGTTCTCTGCAGTTTTCAGTCGTTATTGGTTACAACCTCTCTCGGGACAAAAGCTTGTATGTTGAATTTTCTGCTGTCTACAACTTTCGGCTTTGCCTTAAAAATTTTTACAAGGACTGTACGCTCCACTTGGCATGACTTGGTTTGGCTTTCAGCCGACTTGTAACATTTTTGCCTCAGACGCGGATGGTCCGCTCATAATCTAGTACCTGTCCGTATCGAACACTAGGACTATGACAAGGCCGTAGAATGATAGTTGGATGCACGACTTAGTCCTTTTCGTGTTTTATGCGCATTGGGGTGTCGTATCTCGGTTGGTGCGCGCGGAAGGTCGGTTGTGAAGCGTCGTCGTGATTTTCATGCTTGGCTGGTATCGTAAGGTATGCTTGGCGGGCGTGGTCACCGCTTCGCTTCGTGTTCTCACCAGGGTTCCACCTGCGCGTCGGAGTGAGGGTGATTCGGCGGTAGTCGTCGTAGGGTCAATCGTTCTATCGTTAGAGTGTTTGCCTTCCCTCGCCGTGGACAAATTTCTTCTGCCGGCGCTGCTACGTCTTCTTTCTCATGCGTAGGCTGGGAGACTTTCCACCTGCGAAGTCAGTGCCGCTCCGGTGCTTCGGCGATTCGTTTGACCAGGGCGACGGCGAACTAGTGAATTGGAATGGACATTGGCTGCTGCTGGACAGGTATTCTATGATCTAAATCGGGTGCTTTTCAGGTCGCAGGTGGGGTTTCTTGATGGGAAAACCTTGTATTTCAAGTCGCTTGTATTGGCAGTGACAGTAGATGCGGCCGGTCTCTCCGCAGCGGTTGCACAGTGCACGGTTATAGGGAGTTCGCTTCACGTCCATCGACGGAAGAGTGTTGTGTTGCCCTTAAGGTTGTCTGGCGGGTGCCGTTGGACGGCATTAGGAGGGCGCACAGCAAGGGGATCCCAGTGGCAATTTTAAGCGACTTAGGCTCTGGCTAGGGGATCTTGGCGTGCTTCCGGTGGCGCAGGAGTCCTGTGTGCGTGCGGCACTTTCTCCCGGATCGCATGAACAACAGCTGTGAATCAGGTTGCAGCACGATAGAAATTGCCGCTGCATCTCTTCGTGACATACGGAGCGGATGTTTCACAAAGGGTATATGTTGAGGAACTGGCAGAATTCAGAGGATTTCCCTTCAATAAGGTAAAATGCTGGTCATGGTAACTTAAGGCATGTGGAGAGACTTCTCAGTGATGGTAGATTTGGATGCTATCTCAGGAACGGGATTTTGCAGCTGACGCACGATCATGGCGAACCGCTCCCTTTTCCCGCGTCGCTGTAGGCATCGCAGGTTTTTCTCTTCCGCAAGTTTAGCGTTAGCTAAGCGCGGAGCCTCTTCATTCTATACACAAACAAAGCAACACCTTCGCTGGACCGTTGTGGGTGTGTTTTTCAGCAACACCTAAGCTCGTTTCTTAATTCAACCAACCTGAACATTTTCACCAATAATGTGAAGACCAGGCTAATGCAGGTACAGTGCTCCCATGGATGTGGAACCAAATTTCAGCCGCTTCTTCTCAACGAAAACATGCACATGCCAGACAGTTTCTTGGCTTTTGCACCTGTTGAAAATCCGGGCAGGATCTGGGTTTTATAACCACTCTTTGGGGTTCAACAGCAGCATGTCCAGCAACGATTGTGGTTCCCCAGGCAGTTGCACGATGATTAGTCAAATGGCTTTTGCGGCATGCTCTCGGATGCAGGGGTTGTTTTGTAGGGTCTTTCTGGCAGAGACCATACAGCTTATAAACTTTACGGTCACCTTCTGGGTCGGTTTGACTGCCTTGGCTGCCTCTGGAGAGCGTAGGAAACATAAAGTGTGTGCACCCAGCACCTGTATTAGATGTAACACGGAAAGGAAAGACCCTGGGACTTTGAAAAAATAGGATATTCGGTAAGTGATGCTCCGCAGTAAACATTCGGAAAACAAAAGTGACAAAGACGCAGGCTGGGAAGTGACATACGTGGAGGAACCTGGGCCAAATCTTTGTCACAGCCTTTACTCAGAACACACGTTTCCTCCACAGTTCGCCTGTTGCTGGAAACATATAATCAGACCGACAACATCTAAGAATAAACAAAAACGAAAGTGCCCTAAAGTCCTCGAAGCTTCGATGTAGGCTGAGCGGCGGAGCTTTTATGTTGATATTTTCTTGCCGGCGAGCCGGCGAGTTGTCGTGTTACCGACTCTTCGTTCAGAGAGTTCCAGCATTGTCTCGGTAGAATAGAACCGAACTGAATGAATGGGACTACTTTAACAAGAATTAGGCGCTGTACAATGAAATGAAAAAATTGTACAGTACTTTACGGCGTCGTACAATCGAGTTTGTGACACAGCCCCCCAGTTTCAGAACAATATGCAATATTATTCCCAGAACTCACATAGTCGTGCGTACGCGTCATTGACCCTTAGCCAACAAAGTTGCAGTTCTTACAAACACAATATCTAGTACAAAGCAATACTCTAAATAACAATAACGACACGGACATATCTCGCGTATAGTCTAAGGGATGGTCACAGATTCCTCAACAAATACACATGCTAGGGACAACTGCTAAGTTTAAGAACAATACAGTTCTGAGTACTCGAAATAAGCTAGTGTCCATAATAAATGTCTGGACAGTAGTCATTACAAGTGCGAGACTAATGAAAATACAGTGTGCGCTCCAGTGCGAAAGTCTGGTAGGCTCAAATACAATGAGTGTACGTCAGTACCCAGAAATAAATACAATGCACTGGTAGAATGAAACGCATAAGAACCATAACTAATATTCTGTTCACAAACAATTTTAGCAACCGCAAAGTACACGAATGCCACCACTAGTAACGCCAACAATACACGGCAAATCTACTGCATAATAGAAAATACGCATAATTACAAACTTTACGTTTGGTACAATAAAGAAGTACGCGTATAAAGGTCAGCACCACCTTATGAAGATACAACCTAAATATTCTACTTGCGGTACACAGTTACACGTATACCTGGGTTTACACTCTGCTTAGGTAGTCTGCTCCCACCTTCTCGCTCCCTTTAATATGTTCGACTGTGAACTGGCATTACTGTAAAAGCAGACTCCAGTGGAGGACTCTACTCTTCAGATGTTTAGCTTGCTGATTGTAACAGAGCGGCTGGTGGTCGATTTGCACAATAAACGGCCGACCGTACAAGTACGCTTGGAACATTTGGACTCCCCAAACCAGGGCAAGACATTTTCTTTCAATAGTGCCATAAGAGACCTCTCGGGGCACAGGGTTCCTGCTGGCGTATGCTATAGGGTGAAGCGTGCCCTCGTAGCGTTGCATGAGCACGGCACCGAGGCTGGTTTGAGAGCCGTCAGTGCTGAGCACGAATCTCTTAGTGAAGCCGGGAAGTTTAAGTATAGGAGGGCTAGAGGCGCGCTGTTCGAGCTCTTGAAAGTCTTCTTCTGGAGTGGTACTCCACATCACGATGTTGTTTTCCCCTTTTTTAGTGAGTTCGGTTAGCGGTGCGCTGATCTCGGCAAATTTCGGAATACATTCGCTATAATAGCCTCTTAGGCCCAAGAATGCGCGAACTTGCCGTTTTGTTTTCGGTGCAAAAGCTGTCTGGATCTTTTCCAGGTTCTTTTCCAGCGGTGCTAGTTCTCCATGCCCAATTGGATGCCCTAAAAAGTCGATCTCTGCAGCCTCGAACTCACACTTGCTTTGGCGTCCAGCAGCATCAATTCTGTTGAAACGTTCTCAGAGTGATTCTACGTGCTCTTTTCCCTTGCAGCTCAGTTGCTTTCCGAGTTTTGGGAGGCCGGTTTTTACTGGCTTCTTCATTTTGTTGTGGAAAAGATGGGCCTACGTACGGGCTAGCAAACGACCCAGGCTAGCTTCGCTAGACACGTTGAGTGCCAATGTGGGCTCGATAGTCCCTATTCGGCTTAAATGGGGTGCAGGGTGTTTCGTCACACCCGTAAATGACCCATCCAAAATGCCCCAGAGAGCTTAATAGAATGCTTTCGTGGCTTCAAAAAATTAAACGAGCGCAAATTACGAGGACACAGAAACACAGAAGACGGGACGAGCGCTCGTCCCGTCTACTGTGCTTCTGTAACCTCGTCCTTTGCGCTCGTTTTAATTTTTGGTTCTTCAGAGAGGTTCACGGCGTCCACGAGGGAGACGCCGCGACGGGATCGACTCACCGACAAAGGCGACGACAGGCTTCAAAGAGCCAGGACGAACCATGGAGCTTATTGCTCGAGTGGTACAGTGCGTAATAACGCCAAGACAGGGTTAAGAACTACACTGATCCAACGCGCTTCCTAAGGCCTCGCCCAAACGGGCGACTACGACCGAGGTTGCACGTGGGCCGCTCGCAAGGTAGAGAGAGGGCTACCCTGCACGTCCGAGCAGGGTATAAACGGCCCCCGGCTGGACCGCGCGGCGGGGAGGAGACGAGCCAACCTGGGAGAAGGGACGCCTCGGTTATCCGGCTCCGATCTCCTCCATTCCCCATCTCCCCTATCCATGGGGCAAGAGCCAGAGAGAGCCAAGAGAGAGCGCGAAGCACAAGCACCGCGCTTATAAGGAGAAGGGAGAGGAGGCCGGTTCCCGGGTGAGGAGAAACGACCGCGGTGGCGCGGAAGTTGGTGCCCCCGGCGCGTCGGCCCGCTCAGTGACGTCACATGCCCGCGAAAGCGAGCTTGTTCGAAGGCCACACTTGCAGGTTGAGGAACAGGGGATGAAGCGGATCCCCACACCGTACTCTTCGGACCTCCTCCTCTGATGCGGCTCCGCCCTAAGGGCCGCAGTTTCTAATCGCCGGAATTGTGCCGGCTTCGCTTTTGCCGGTGCTAGTGTTACGATAAGCACGGCTTTGCCTCTGTCCGATGGATTTAATAGGGGTGTCACAATACCTGCCTCTTTGAAAATGGCGGGTGGTTCTTCTTCCACCGTTGCAGTCACAGGATCGTCGCCGACGCTTGTTGTGTACGGCGAGCCCTCTATGTGGAGTGCGGCACCACTTCACACGGGGACCTCAACCTTGACCGCAGTGTCGTTCTCTTTGCTCCCAGAGCCCATATCTACGCACACGGCCCAGGTATGCCAAGCGAGTTCGCCGAATCGAACTGAGTCTTCCTGCACAATAAGCGTGCTGCCACCTGTGTCTTTCGGAAAGACAACAGCTTCCTCGAATACTCTGCCCACAATTTCGGGTACAATTCCGTCTAGGCCGCTCTACCTAGACGTCATGACGGTATTCAGAACCGGGATGCTATCGCCATCCCCTAGCTACCCATCACGATCCATAGGGTCATCGTCCTTCGATATCTTAAGTGGTGCACTTTCGCACAACTCTGGAGGTGTTACCTCCTTGCTGATTGCTGATGAACCCGCCTCTTCGTTTCCTGAGCTAGACTGGCCTTCGTTTGCCTTCTCACGGTTAGTACTTAGGCCACTATTGTCTTCTCTCACTCTTTCATCATCGAGTTCATCGTTCCAATCGAACGAATTTTGCGTTATCGCTGTGCTCCTATGAGTGCCTTGTGTCTTGCGACACGGCAGCCTCAGCTACCTTTCCAGCCGACCCATCGGGGCGTGGCTTTTCAATGAACGGCTCATCCACCACCACGGTGGGTGGTTCTTCTTGGGCCGTTAAAGTTATCGGGTAATCGGGAACGATGACTCCGTCGATGTTGCTGAGGATGAGGTCGTACATGGACCTCTCTATACACAAGACGTCCACACTTCCGCCGAAGTAGGGATATTCCACCTCAATCTGAGCTACCGCAACTCTCGCATTGAGCCGTCCTTAAAGTACACTGGGTTTGTTTCACCAGTGAACTCTTCCTCTCGGATTAATTCCGTTCGCACAATAACAGTGCTGGCGCCGGTGGAGCGCAAATAGGTAATGGTTTCGCCTGACAATTTTCTCTCAGCCACCGGCACTCCCTTCGACCCGAATGACGTAATGGCACCAAAGACGTACATTTTCTGCCCCTTTTTCGCTCCTCAGAGCCGTCAGTAACATCGTACTGCTTGGGTGTCATGGGTGGCGCGCATTTACGCCAATCCTGCGCCTTTCATCGTTGCTTCTGCAGCATGTCGCAGCCTTATATCCAGCCCGCCCGCCCTTGAAACACCTGCAAGCATTATTCCTCTTAAAGATGCTCCAGCAGTCTTTGGCAATGGGCCCAATCTTGTTTCAAGAGTAACATTTCAGCGGGTGTTTTCGGCTGGCCTTAGTACTGAGACACAGGCGCCTGTTCTCTCCTCTCAAGCTTCTATCGGCTGATGAACAGCCGTGCTTCAAACATTGAGCATCACCTTGTGCTCCTACTGTTTCCATCTCCTCTTTGTTTGCTTTCTCCTCTCGATCCAACCGAAGTTGTCTCTGGAATTTTTTCTGTCTTTTCCTTTCAGCTCTTTCTTTATGCTCTGTTAACTTTTTCGTTTTCTTCCTTTTCTTTCTGAGCGACCCACTTTCGCAGTTCGGCTCCTGACATGCCCAGCTTGCAGCCCAACGCTACCATTTTCTCCAGATTTATAAACGCGAATTTATGGCAATCAAGACACAAAACTCTAGCTTACAGCTAGGTATATGTACTCAGAGAAAGTTAACGCGAGCATCAACAACAAAGTTCCAGGCACTTTCTCTTCCTTAATGCTCTCATCAGACGTCCTATCGGGGACGCCAGAAATTGTAACCCTTCCCTTACCCGGCTGCGCTGTTAAAAGATATATGGGGTCGACTCAAGAGCGCCAAAACCCCCACAAATATGCAGGGCACAGCTGACGAAGCGGGTGGCCGTATGATGTGCGGCTTTCGCCGACCAGAGCAGCAAGAATGAAACGCAATAAAGCCTGACTTTGGGCTAGTTGGGTATGCATGACACCTTGAAGAACAGCGCAAAAAACTCAGACGTTAAGAGGAACGCTGTCTCTGTGTAACCTCTCTACGCCCGAGTTTTTTGCGCGGTTTTTCAAGGTGGCAAGAATTAGTCAGAGCCTTGAACGAAAACAGCACAAAGACTTATATTTAGACAGGCAAAACACTGCACAAGCACGATGTAATATAACGTAATGACAGACAACTTAGATCGAATTCAAATGGAAGAAACAGTTCAAAATTAGGCAAAATGATAGTCAGGAGCGTTAACAAATGGAAATTGCGTAGTGCAGCAGTGAACTTAAAAACAAAAAAAATAACGAACAGTTCGATGCGTATGAGAGATGGAGTCCCACAATATTGACCGAGCGGGCCGGACGATGCACCGCTGTCGGAGGCGATTCGGCTACCTGGAAAGCGTAGCTACGTTGTAGGCAGGGCGTCCGAGACGATCACGGTGATTCGAGGCCCGGGAGTACGTTGCAGTCCTGCAGGGCCCGGGTCGCCGATGGTGTGATGCACAAACTGGCAGGTGCCGTTGTCACAACACGACGTCTAAAACGTAGCTGGTTTGCTTGGGCGCGGCTTTTCTTTTTATAACCGCGCGGCGCGGAGAGAGAGGGCACAACACACAAAGCGCCCGCCGCTGTCGACCGAACAGCTTCCCTCTTTCCCCCTTCTAGAATCATCGGCCCTCTTTAGCACGGGCAAGGACACGCGTGCCTCCTCGAAAGTGCTCGAAGCTTTGGTGTAAGCTGAGCGGGGGAGCTTTTATTTTGGTATTTTTTGACGGCGATCCGGCGAGTGATCGTGTCACCGCCTCTTCGTGCGAAAGAGTTCCAGCATTGTCTCGGGCGAATAGAACCGAATTGAATGAATCGGACGACTGTAACAAGAATTAGGCGCCGTACAATATAATGAAAAAAAAATTATACAGTACTTTTGGGCGTCGTAAACACGAGTTTGTAACACTTGTGAACAGCCGGCGAGGAGGTGTCATCACCCTCGCTTTGCAGCCAGGTGCACATTACGTCGACGGGTCACGCGGAAACACGGCCGTCAAATGGGACGGCGGAGCGAGTGACAGACGTAATTCGGAGAGGTGACAACTTCCGCTGTAAGCAGACACTCCCGTACTCGACGAGTCGACGGCGAGAGGAGGATGAGTGAGAGAACCAGGCTGGTCTCAAGTAGCCTCGACCGACGTCGTTCCCTGGTAGCAGCGGTGTCGAACGACTCTGGCCGCTCAAGCAACGCGGGACCTTTCGGCGACGCAGCAGACTGGAGCGCTACGTTGGTTTTGGGAATAAACCGCCCTTGAGGGTACCATCCATTCTCCTTGCCTTTTGCTGCCTCCTATTTCGGCGCCATTGCCACGGCTGCATTGTATGGATATTCTCCGAGTGTTACCCTAGTGCTACTTTCCGAGTGCTACTTCTCCGAGTGTTACTTTGGGTTATGTGGCTCAGATAAGACAGCTCACGTGATTTGGAAAAACACAACAAAATATAGTCGCGCAAGTATCAGGGAGGTAGAAACATTTTGGTCAATACAACTACATGTATATTGTGTAAGATAACTTACAGCAGTAATTTGTGTCTTGTGACGATCTTAAGAAGCAACAGCCTAGCAGATGATTGGCCTAGCTGAGCGTGGTTACCAAGCTTGCAGTTAATGTCGACCTGTTTGCAACTTGGCTTCCGTCACACGGAGATGATGCACGAAACGTCGCCGCTCGCACATGGCAGTAATGATTTGGCCGGCTGTACATTAGCAGTGACGCTGCAGAGACTTAACTGGTCTAACAGTATACAACTTTTCAGAAAATGTCAACGGCGCATACCTCTTTACACGCCCAAAATTTTGGGACCATGGTAATACAGGGGAACAGCTCAAATTAATATAAAATCAATACTTTATTATGATGTGAATATCTTACTTTAATATAATAGGTATATCATGGCGGTAATTACACAACTAAAAGGCTAAAACTTTGATTGAGGTCAATATAAAATAGAATTGACGGCTTTGGCTATTGAGTGGGGCGGGGTGTTCTTGAATTTCGGAAAAGGTTGTCCTTCGCCCAGTTGATTACCACCTTCATATATGTGGCAACAAGATTGAAAAGAGGTTTTACATTGTCGTCATCATTTAAAATGCGGGAAATTCCGCAAAAAGATGTATTTGCCGGGAAAGATCCTGCAAATATTTGTTTGGGGGTGTTAACGTTTTTATTTTCAAAGTTCCTAGTTTTTAAGTTTGCACTGCTGTAGAACGAGAAGAAAACCTTAATTTGCTATATGTTGTTTTCCACAGTTGGCTTCTGATACCATCAATAATTTCAATGTATTAGTTCAAGAGGAACCAGTTGTGGCGCTTGGAGTTTCTACGACAGATTCAAGCAAAGCAGCCCTCGTAATGAGAAATGTTCGAAATGCAGTGGAGTAAGTTGTCTTGCTTGTGGTTTTTAATATACTTATTCCAATGGAATGGCGGCGAAGCTATGCGGCCGTTTTATTAGGGATTCTAAGCATAAACATTTTTTAGCAAAATGTGCAATGAACTAGTTCCAGGCAAGTCTAAAGTGGGGATAAAATCATCAAGGGTGGATTTAGTATGGGTGTGTGGCATTGCAATCCTGTGACACAGTTTGTTTGGCTTCGCATTTCGGGTGAAAAATGGAAGTTTTTAAGTTGACAATTCACCATAACCTTTGACAAAGATGAGAAATGAACGTGTCACTCGAGAAGGAACCTTACAAAAACAGAAAAAATACACCCATTTTGTACTTCGTTACTTTACTTTCTGAAATTAAACAAAACTGCCAATGAGGAAGTTCAATGGAAACTCCTGTTGAGACTTATTTTGAAATTTAGGGGTCGTCAACAAACTGGATTGGCCCTTGCTTTATATCTTTTTTTTATTTGTTTTCAGAAAGGTCGTCTATTTTTCAGACAGTCGGAGAGGCGAAGCACCCCAGAGTTCGGGACAATCTTTTATTTGCGCAATAAAATAGGCTAAAAGCATTGTTTCCAAACTTCGTGTAATAGATAAACCAGTACGCAATTATTTAAAGTTTTGCTTGTCGGATATAAATAAGAAATGTTTCTTCACCCTTCGGTATAATGAACCCTTTCAAGTCGCCTCACACCTTCACGTAAATTATTCTACGTAGCAGTATTAGCAGGTAATTTAAAAAGCATCATGTAAATGCATGAAGACGCTGGGCGTATATATACCGTGCCTTTGTGCGACTGCGTATGTAGAATACTACGCACAAAGCGACTACAACTGGCCTCAAAGAACACAAATAGCCCAAAAAGGATGTCGTCAAACCTTCCTAATCCAGGGGCATCGCCTGCTGTTTAGGTGAGAAGAAAGACGGCCGCTGGCGATGTTGAGCCGATCATCGTCGCCTAAACAAGACTGTCAACAACTGCGTGTATCTCCTCACATAAAGCAGGGGGGCGCTCGATTGTTTTCACAGCCCAAAATAGTCTTCTTATATTGACTCCCACTCCGGTACGGGAAGATTGCTATTCATGACTTCAGCGATGGAAGAGTGTGTACATTACAATGTATGGCCTATATCGATATAAAGTTATGCCATGAGGTATCTGTAATGCATCGGCATCATCTTAACGCATGACAGGCACTGCTACCAATTGTTTTCACGTGGTAAATAATAAATCTGTGTGACAACGTCATCGTTTTTTCACGACTTTTGGTGGTATTCTTTATATTTTGCTATAATCACGCCTTTAAAAACTCAACAAAGTCCGCTTTTGAGCCCGGTCAAAAACATATCAGGGACCACGTCACTGAAGCTGATGAAGTTAACCTGATCCGGGAAATGTTCTCCCTGTATAGAACGTTCGGCTTCCGTAGTAGACCTAAGAAGTCCCAAGCTTTGTCGATCGGTGCTCGTGGCCTCGTCGCTTCAACCTGGACTTGAAAATCATCAGACTTCCCCCAGCGACCTTCTTCGAAAAGACGCAGCTTTTTCTTGGGGCAGTGAACCGGTCAACAAGTTCCCCCTTTTGGTTTCCCTGCTGACATCGTCTTCTATTTTAGGAAATTTCCAATCGTTGGTCCACAAACATGTGCCCGTCCACACCAGTGGCAATGGGATAGGTGCTGCTTTGGTCCTTGCCTTTTGTGTGGGTAGTCTCAAAAGTGTTTTACCGCAATGGCCGCCATTTCTTTATTAAGCCAACAAGAAGAGCCAGCAAGATGCTGGCTCTTCTTGTTGGGCCTCTGTGACACCTATAAGTCTGGCAGTCTACATCTATATGCCGACTGCCCCCGTCAGAACCCCTCGATCCGCTTGACACTTGCACCAAAGCACTCTCAGGCGATCCTCGCAACATCACATATACTACCCATAGGAGACAGGACACACTAAGCACTCTCTTGCGAATAAAATTCGAAAGAAGTGACTGTTAAAATCGCGAACCCTCCCTTGAGCCCTTACGCTCCAGGATGGTGTACCACAGCAACTGCCACTCTTGCGGTCCTGCCTTGCTACAGTTCATTCCGTAGCACACGTGGTTCTCGTATTACACCAGCTCATGGCATGCCAAACGCTGGTTATCTTGTCTTCAAGTCCCCATAACAAGACACGACATCGCTTTTGCTTGCCAGGTATCTACCGCTCAATTTGAGGATACGTCACAGCCTGCGACACTGGACAATGGGGCATACAACACTCCTTTTAGCAGCCGGTGCTAGTCGACCACTACAATTTCCGGCTAACTGCTGTTATAGCGCCGGCGTCGACATAATTGGCTCTTTTCCTGAATCTGCTGAAGGCAAAAAAGCATTTTACTCGGGAATATTTCACGCGCTCACCATCACCCTGCTCATTTCTACGTGCTGTGCAACTGACGTCACTGAGATTGTTCTCTGTGACGTGAATATAAAACGTGATGCTCCTCGAGATTTTTTTGCTGCACTGCATCTAGTGCCGCACGACGCATTTGCGTCGTGCGGCACTTGATCGTTGCCAAGGGGCGAGTGTGAGATATGCCGTGCGAGGTCCGAGACGGGCGTGTCAAGATGGCGTTTCCTGACCGGGTGAAGCAAAAGGTGTGCAAAAGGCAGAGACGAGAATTTATGCGCCGCGAAGCACGCGATTGAAGACAAAGTTTCTTTTAGGGGCGGTTATGCTGATGTGTCTTGAATATTGTGAAGTAATGAAACGAGCAGCGTGGTTTTGCACGGCTTCTCTGTCGTGGGTGAGACGCGCTTGTGATGGGTGCGAAATGGATGATGCGTACTGAAGTTTTGGTCGAACGTACGTTAAAAAGGCAAGTTCTTTATTTCGGAAAATGCGGATTTTAAGTTGCGTCGCAAGTGCCCAAATGTGCGTGAAGCTTCATAACGATTGTTTCAATTTGTGCCACGCATGATAGTGATGGCGTCATATGAAGTCCTAGATACTTGTAAACATTGGTGTTGTAAATAGGAACAGATTTAATGCATAAAGTGTTATCAATGGTGGTGCGTTCGCACGTCAAAGGCATTACTTGGCATTTTGCGAGGTATAAGGGCATATGCTATTTTTCGCACCAGGCAGCGATGGTGTCTACACCAGGGTCCACAGCGATAGTGTCATAAATGTAAGAAGGCGGTTATACAAAAACAACAGTGGGAATAAGCCTATGGCCTGAGGAACACCAGCGGCTACATTGTGCGGGAAGCGTGGAGAACCGCAACCCGCGATCCGAGCCGGCGCGCTTGGGAGGAGACTTGTGTGCTAAAGCATCTCCCGCGCTCAGCTTCTTCGTCGGCGTTCCCTGAGAGATGGCACCACCGATCTGTGCGGGCATAGGTGCGGGTGCGGGCGCGCCGAACGTGTGCGCGCGAGAGTCTGGTGAGTCTTGTCGGAGACCCGGTCGGGGCTGTTGCGGCAGAACATCGTTCGGTGATGGATACATGTATCTTAGGTTGGAAGCTTGTTTGTCGCGCGCCATGAGTGCCTGCCTCCCATCCAGGATCACGACCCGGACGGCATGATTCGTGAACGCCGTTGAGCCCTCGGCTCGCATGCGGTGGGATTCCCCAAATAAATGGCTGTGCTTCGGCACTACTGTTTACTGTGTTCTCGTATCGGCGAACCTCGCTGGGCTGCCATAGGCATGGGAGCCCGCGTGGTTGACACGCCGGGAGCTTGCGTGGGGGCCTACGCCAGAGTGCTGGCAAGGTCCCCGAGGAACCCCACATATCCCAAATGGCGCCCATATGTGGGTCTCGTCTTCAGACGAATTCGAGGTTGCTAGCTCCCCGAGAAATGCGTTGCTGCAGTCGAAGCCCGCTACGCTTGGTCCGTAAGGCTTCGGACGACACGTCTAACGCCAGTCGGTTGCAGGCAGACAGTTATGAAGCCTGATACAGCCATGACGGCAAATATGTAAACCTTCCTATCCGCAGAAGGCGGTACGTCAGAAGGATACCTCCAAATACCGTAGTCGCGGCCCGCTTGCGAGACGGGAGGTACGTAGACCTTGTTCCAACATAGCAGTGGGTTGCCTTCCTCGTAACGCCGTCCCCGCGCCGTCACGCCGGCGGCGCCGGTTGAAGTTTCCAGGAGGCGCAGCGGACACTACCGAGCGAGGATGCGGTATTTGTGAGTTCAGAAGCCGCACGATGAGCCCGCCGCTACTGCGCTTCAAGTTCGAGGCGGAGTATTTGCCCATATTACGCCTGACAAAGAGCGAGGGGGATCGCTGAAGAATCAGTATCATTTCGCTGCGGGGGGAAGCGGGAGCAATGGGCCGTTTTTTCCACGCTTCCGGAGTGCGTGCGTCTCGATGCCGTGAAGTCTCCGCTCGAGATTGCGTTTAGGCAGTAAGAGCTTCGCGCGACTCGACAGCGGGCTTGTTGTTCGGGGGAGATCGCCAGAAATAGGAAGAGACGTACTGTCAAGCGACCTACCGGTGATGCGCGCCCGTAAGCCGCTGGTATTGCTGTTGGCGATTGCTCTACGGCAGCTTGTATTTCTCGGAGTAAGTTGCAGGAGCCCCGCCTGTGAGATGCTGACGCAGCTTTGCCGACCCACGCACCAGGCCGAAATAACTCGGACGGATGTTTCGATGCCGACCCCCCCCCCCCCCCCACGCCCCGTATTAGTCAGGCGAGCTGCATCCAGGCGGGGGTGGCTGCTGGAGCACAGTTGCCGGACTCGTCATTCAGCGAGCAAGTGAACGCGCAAGGGGGTACCCTCCGTCATTTTTGTTACTGTATTTGGCAAGGTTGTCGATATGGTTTCCGGCCAGTCACAGGAGATTGCGGAGTCCCGCTGCTCCACACTTCAAGTATGGGAATCGTTTGCACCAGTCAGTGAGAGCGAGACCTGCAGCAAACGAATACCACCGGGAGCCTTGCCAGTCACCACTGTCACGGACCGCGAGGATGGCCTGCTGAACCATCGGCGGGGACCAGGGCGGCCCGCGGAGCTACCGCCAGGTGCTGCTCCGGCCTGCCGTGCGGCAGCCAACCGTTCGGGAGGACCTGTGGCCGAAGCGGCCTCGGAATTAGGGAGGAGGCGGGATGTGGCGCCTACGCGAGCGGCGCGAGCCTTCGGACAGCCGCAGTGGGCGCGGCCGTTCCTGTTGCCGCCTCGAGCTGGATGGGGGCGGTACGCCTCATGGCGCGACCCCAGCGTTCGGCGGATGCGGCTGCAGGCTACACCCGGGCCTGCCAACCTGCTGTGCTGCCCTGCCGCGAGGGACTCGGAACCTGTGCGATGTGTTTTCTGGTTTGGGATGCGAGCATCGCGATGACCGCATCGTGTGGCGAACCCTGCGTGTGGGCTGGCGTAGGAGTGGCGTTCGGTGGCTCTTTTTAAATGCAGAGCATTTTTTTAACTCACGATGTCACCTGTTCTATGCGTTCGTAGTAGTCCGCACCGCCCGCAGGTGCGCCCTCTAGGCGCGATCGTGGCGTGATAAAGGCGGGTGTCGGCGAGGCTGGAACGCACTCATCGCCGCGCTCTCTCGTCAGCCCCGCTCCTCTTCGCCTACACTCCGCTCGCATCGCGCGCTCTCTCCGCGGTTGGTTCGCGCCCAACAGGCGAGGGCGCGCGCGTCGCGGGATCAGCAACGTCTGTGGCGTGATCGTGAGGGCAGCATCGCGCGCGCGTGGCGCGACCGTGGCGTGATAAAGGCGGGTGTCGGCGAGGCTGGAACGCACTCATCGCCGCGCTCTCTCGTCAGCAGTTACACAAGTGCAACAACATTAACGTAACGCAAACTACTTAACGTCGTCCGCCCCCGGAAATGATCTGCATTTGATCGTGCCCCTCGCGAGGGGGATGTTTCTTCCATCAGGAAAACGGCTACCGCTGGCGGGAATCGAACCCGCGTCCTCGGGTACAGCAGCGCAACGCCTTACCCCATCAGCCACCGCAGCATTTCTTTGCAGCAATAAGCATGATAATCAGCTGATCCTAGACAACCAGGAAACCTAAGAATAACCAGTTAAACCTTAGCTCACACTACGTATATCCTGGCATGGCCGAGCTAAGCCACTGCTAATTTTTTTCTGACTTGAGGGGTAGCGACGAGTGTGGTGTAACGTGGCGTCACGCGAGCTCAAGTGGCGTCCAGTTTTTACGGGGGAGGAGTGTGGGAATCGTAAAGTACCGTGACCCGCGATCCCGAGCCGGCGCGCGCTTCGGGAGAGACTTGTGCGCTGAAACCTGTCCGGCGCTCTGCTCGTTCGTCGGCGTCCCCCGAGAGATGGCACCACCGATCTCTGCGGGCAGAGACGCGGGCGCGGGCACGCTGAACTTATGCGCGCGAGAGTCTGGAGAGTCTCGTCGGAGACTCGGTCGGGGCTGGTTCAGCGGAACATCGCGGTGGTGATGGATACATGTATCTCAGGTGAGAACTTTGTCTTGCGCCGTTACTGGCTTCCTCCCGTTCGCGATCACCACCCGGACGGAGTGGTTCGTGAACGCCGTCGAGCCCTGTGCTCGCATGCTTTGGGATTCCCCAAATAAACGAAGGTGCTTCGGCACTACTGTGTACTGCGTTCTCGTAATGGCGAAACTCGCTGGGCTGCCGTAGGCATGGGAGCCCGCGTTGTTGACACGCCGGCAGATAGCGTGGGGTCTAAGCCAGAGTGCTGGCAAGGTCCCCAAGGAACCCCACATATCCCACAATTGTTAAGAACTGACTAGAAAGTGTTGGCGCAGGTAAACTGGACTCGTGTTGTTAAAAAATATTCAAACTAATTTCTATTGTTGGGGTTGATACCAAAGAAAGATTGTTTTGCAAGCAGATGTTTGTGAGAAATGCGGTCGAAGGTCTTTGAAAAATCCAAGATTATTGCATCAATTGAATGTTGTCGTCCTTGTGTTGTGGATGGTCATGTGGAAATTCGGCTAATTGAGTTTCGCAAGACAGATATTTCCGAAAGCCGTGTTGTAAGGTGTAAAAAATTATGTAGGATGGTATGATGTGCTCGAATAGTGCAGTAATTCTAAGGTTTATAGCGCCTACCTCCGTTAAAAATAGGGACTTTTTCGCTTTCTTTAATCGTCAGTTTAAGCTTTTAATTTAAAGTTTAGGCTTTTCATTAAAGTTTAAGCTTTTAAATTAAGTTTAAGGTTTCTCTAATTAAAAGATTAAGCTTTTATTTATCATGCATTATTTTCCTCTCACTTAAGTTATTGTTCTCTTGTATGGGGAACAACATCACGAACCAACATACACAAGTTTGGTGTACTGCAAAAAAGAGCAATCCGAAATATAGTTAACGTACCATATGATGCGCATACCTACGAAATTTTTTGCAGCCCTAGTGTAGTACCGATTCAGCATTTATATTAAACTAACCTCATGCTCAAATGCAAACAATTTTTCCAATATAACAACAAAGCCTTTATAGACCTGTGTAACCTAAATAAGCCAACTCTAGTACCGTATAGCTTTAGGGACAGAAACGTGTGGTCACAACCTTTCTCGCGTACGAACTACGGATTTTCAAGATTGCAGTATCGTGTACCGTGTTTATTAAACAAAAACACAGAATTGGCGTAGATTTAAGTAGTATTTCGAGGAAACGATTGAAACCGCATATGATTAAAAATGGAGGCCTTGCCTAAAATCTTTTGTGTGTTTGTCATTGGCTTGTATTTCGGCGTTTCAAGCCTATATACCTGTGACTCTGGCTGCGGCCTATGTAACTTTGTATAATTTCAAACACCCAATTTTCTCTGGTTGATATTTCGTGAAGTATTGCTGTGCATTATATATGATGTATGTGCTTTTCAATTCTGCCCTTAGTGTGCAAAGCCTAGCATCGATGACGTATCTGTATCTGTAGTATCTGTCACACGTTTGTTGTAGTTTTACTGTATTTCTTGTATCTATGACGAATCCATACGCTGTACCCGTTGCCAAGACAACGGGGCAAGGACCTCGTCAAGCTGCTGTACTGCGGCTTTTTGTTCTTGTCCCAGCACTATTTTATGAAAAGATGGCTAAATAAAAGGTTGATTGATTGATTGAAGGATCATGTGCCAAAGGATTGTTTGAATATGAAGAACATAAAGTTACTAGAGATTTTTATACTACCTTTAGGTTTTTTGCAATAATTTCGAAGCAGCATGCTGATGGCGATATTTTAAGAGAGCGCATTAGGCTGTATATGCCATCCAGGGTTGTTTGTAATTCAGGCATTGGTTTGGAGAAGAAGTTGGGCAAAGGTTCCACAGGGCAAGAAATCATTTAAGGCCGCTGCGGAATCTTTGCAGCCTATGGGTTCCTCACTTGCAATCGAAAAGGTTTATCTGGTTAGTTTCTGGTTTGGTGGAAAAGGGGCGCCAGAATTTATTTGAGTTTGTGCGGGGTATTGAAATCGAGTAAACCTGGAAATATTGTCTTTGGCGTCGTTTAATGTTCTGATATATTAACCTTGACAGAGGCGGTGTCGCTTCAATGCTTCTGGACAATTTTCCTTTTGGTGGTTGTATACAGGCGAGTTTTTCGGTTTTGCACTGATTTGAAAAATTGGTTAAGCCACGAATTATTAGAGTTCGATTTTACAGTGATTGTAGGTATGTATTTCGTTTTTGGGCTGAGCAACATGCTTTTATAGAGTACACAGTAGGCAGTAAATTGTGCTCTTGGGCTAGTTGGTACATTATGAATTACAAAACTTGCAGGTAAATAGACAAACAGAACATAAAGTTATTAGAGTCTGTCTTCCTGACTTCTTTCATGGGTTTGTCCATTTAGCGCAAGTTTCATAATTCATTTCCCAGTAGGCGTTTACCGAACTAGCTGCGTACGACTTTTCAAAATCTTCGTAGTAGGGAGTAACTTCTTTATTGGTTATTTCAAAGTTTCCTCTACTATACTCTGTGTTATTTTTCTTCGTAGGTGACCGTCTTTTTAATGACATAGAGAGGGCTACATGAAGAAGGTTGTGGTCGCTATTTGAGGGCAGTACGTTTACACTTGAACGTGCAAGGGCGGTATCCACGGTCATTTTTGTTACCGTATTTGGCGAGGTTGTCGATATGGTTTCCGCCAAGTCACAGGAGATTGCGGACTCCCGCTGCTCCCCACTTCAAGTATGGGAATCGTTTGCACCAGTCAGTGAGAGCGAGACCTGCAGCAAACGGATACCACCGGGAGCCATGCCAGTCACCACTGTCACGGACCGCGAGGATGGCCTGCTGAACCATCGGCGGGGACCAGGGCGGCCCGCGGAGCTAACGCCAGGTGCTGCTCTGGCCTGCCGTGCGGCAGCCAACCGTTCGGGAGGACCTGTGGCCGAAGCGGCCTCGGAATTAAGGAGGAGGAGGGATGTGACGCCTACGCGAGCGGCGCGAGCCTTCAGACAGCCGCAGTGGGCGCGGCCGTTCCTGTTGCCGCCTCGAGCTGGGAGGGGGGTCGCGTCTTGGCGCGACCCCAGCGTTCGGCGGCTGCGGCTGCAGGCTACTCCCGCGCCTGCCAACCTGCCGTGCTGCCCAGCCGCGATGGACTCGAAACCTGTGCAATGTGTTTTCAGGTTTGGGAGGCGAGCATCGCGATGACGGCATCGTGTGGCGAACCCTGCGTGTGGGCTGGCGTAGGAGTGGCGTTCGGTGGCTGTTTTTATATGCAGAGCATTTCTTTAACTCACGATGTCACCCGTTCTAGGCGTCAGTAGTAGTCCGCATCGCTCACAGGTGCGCCCTCTCGGCGCGATCGTGGCGTGATAAAGGCGGGTGTCGGCGAGGCTGGAACGCACTCATCGCCGCGCTCTCTCGTCAGCCCCGCTCCTCCTCGCCCACTCTCCGCTCGCATCGCGCGCTCTCTCCGCGGTCGGTTCGCGCCCAATAGGTGAGGGCGCGCGCATCGCGGGATCAACAAAATCGGTGACGTGATCGTGACGGCAGCATCGCGCGCGCGTGGCGCGATCGTGGCGTGATAAAGGCGGGTGTCGGCGAGGCTGGAACGCACTCATCGCCGCGCTGTCTCGTCAGCAGTTCCCACAAGTGCAACAACATTAACGTAACGCAAACTTCTTAACGTCGTGAACCCCCGGAAATGTTCTGCATTTGATCGTGCCCCTCGAAAGGGGGATGTTTCTTTCATCAGGAAAACGGCTACCGCTGGCGGGAATCGAACCCGCGTCCTCGGGCACAGCAGAGCAACGCCTTACCCCCTCAGCCACCGAAGCATTTCTTTTCAGCAATAAGCATAATAATCAGCTGATCCTAGACAACCAGGAAACCTAAGAATAACCAGCTAAACCTTAGCTCACGCTACGTATATCCTGGCATAGCAGAGCTAAGCCACTGCTAATTTTTTCTGACTTGAGGGGTAGTGACGAGTGCGGTGTAACGAGGCGTCAAGCGAGCTCAAGTGGCGTCTAGTTTTTAGGGGGGAGAAGTGTTGGATTCGTAAAGTACCGTGACCCGCGATCCCGAGCCGGCGCGCGCTTCGGGAGAGGCTTGTGTGCTGAAACCGGTCCGGCGCTGTGCTCGTTCGTCGGCGTCCACCGAGATATGGCACCACCGATCTGTGCGGGCAGAGGCGCGGGCGCGGGTGCGCTGAACGTGTGTACGCGAGTCTGGAGAGTCTCGTCGGAGATCCGGTCGGGGCTGGTTTGGCGGAACATCGCGTTGGTGATGGACACATGTATCTCAGGTGAGAACTTTGTCATCAGCCGTTACTGCCTTCCTACCGTTCGCGATCACGACCCGGACGGAGTGATTCGTGAACGCCGTCGAGCCCTGTGCTCCATTGCTTTGGGATTCCCCAAATAAACGGAGGTACTTCGGCACAACTGTGTACTGTGTTCTCGTAACGGCGAACCTCGCTGCGCTCCCGTAGGCATGGGAGCCCTCGTTGTTGACACGCCGGGAGCTTGCGTGGGGTCTAAGCCAGAGTGCTGGCAAGGTCCCCAAGGAACCCCACATATCCCACAGTTGTTAAGAACTGACTAGAAAGTGTTGGCGCAGGTAAACTGTACTCGTGTTGTTAAAAATTATTCAAACCAATTTATATTGTTGGGGCTGATACCAAGGAAAGATTGTTTTGCAAGCAGATGTTTGTGAGAAATGTGGTGGAAGGCCTTTGAAAAATCTAAGATTATTGCATAAATTGAATGTTGTCGTCCTTGTGTTGTGGATGGTCGTGTGGGAATTCGGGTAAGTGAGTTTCGCAAGACAGATATTTCAGAAAGCCGTGTTGTAAGGTGTAAAAAATTACATTAGATGCTATGATGTGCTCGAATAGGACAGTAATTCTAAGGCTTATAGCGCCTACCTCCTTTAAAAATAGGGAGTTTTTCGCTTTGTTTAATCGTCAGTCAAGGATCCTGTGCCAAAGGATGGTTTGAATATGAAGAACATAGTTACTAGAGATTTTTAAACTACCTTTAGGTTTTTGCAATAATTTCGAGGCAGCATGCTGATGACGATATTTTAAGAGAGCGCATTAAGCTGTATATGCCATCCAGGGTTATTTGTAATTCAGGCATTGTTTTGAGGAGAAGTTGGGCAAAGGTTCCACAGGGCAAGAATTCATTTAGGGCCGCTGCGGAATCTTTGCAGTTTATGGGTTCCTCACTTGCAACGACAATGTTTATCTGGTTAGTTTCTGGTTTGGTGGAAAAGGGGCGCCAGAATTTATTTGAGTTTGTGCGGGGTATTGAAATCAATTAAACCTGGAAATAACTGTATTTGGCGTCGTTAAATGTTTTGATATATTTAGCTTGACAGAGGCGGTGTCGCTCCCATGCTTCTGGACAATTTTGCTTTTGGTGGTTGTATACAGGCGATGTTTCCGGTGTTGCACTGATTTGAAGAATTGGTTAAGCCACGGATTATTAGAGTTCGATTTTACAGTAAGTGTAGGTATGTATTTCTTTTTTAGGCTTTGCAACATGCTTTTATAGAGTACACAGTAGGCAGTAAATTGCGCTCTTGGGCTAGTGGGTGCATTATGAATTACAAAACTTGCGTTAAATAGACAAACAGAACATAAGGTTACTTGAGTCTGTCTTCCTGTCTTCTTTCGTGGGTTTGTCCATTTAGCGCAAGTTTCATTATTCAATTCCCAGTAGGCGTTTACTGAACTAGCTGCGTACGACTTCTGAAAATTTTCGTAGTATGGAGTAACTTCGTTATTGGTTATTTCAAAGTTCCCTCTATTATAGTCTGTGTTATTTTTTTTCGTAGGTGACCATCTTGTTAATGGCATAGAGAGGGCTACATGAAGAAGGTTGTGGTCGCTATTGGAGGGCAGTACGTTTACACTTGGTATACCATCAGAGTGGTTGGTGAGCAAAAGGGCAAGTACGTCGTCACCTCTAGTTGGCGTCGGTATTTTTGGTAGAGGTTGAAGTCTACCACCAAGTCTAGAATTTGTTTGGGTTGAATCGAGGGTGACTCATTAGCTACAGCGAGAAGGGACCAATTGATGTGAGCGTGGATAGAATCGCGAAAGAGAAAAAATGGCGCATCGGGGAATTTATCTTAGACGTTTGTGAGGAAAGTGCGAAGGCGGTCACAAAAAAGCAGATTACTATTGGGTTTTCGATAACAAACGCCGAACACGGTTTTAACTGAAAAATTAGGCACACACACTCATATTAACTAAAGGTTGTCATCGCGGCTGACGAATGAGGATGATAGGCAACTTTTACTCCTATGAGAACGGCACCTCCTCTGTATGGTTTCTATCATGGCGGTGTAGTGTGTTCTTCAGGTTCAAAGGCCAAACTTTGCAAACTTAAATGTGTCATTCAGCCATGTCTCGGTGAGAATAATTACGTCGGCGTCAGTGCCTGATGATAAACTGTCTAACTGATTTAGTTTCAGACTACACTTGTGCTGTTGGTGAAAGCAATGTTGATATCTACAGAAGAGGAGGGACGGTTGCTCGAATGACCATGGCTATTTGCTCTGCGTCAGTTGGCACATGCTTCTGCACTGAAATGCAGCTGAGGCGGGGTCGGTGTGTATAAAGGGAGGTATTCGCCCTCTCAAGCGGCATCGGTTGCCGCGTCATAAAAATAGGATTTGCTGCCTACGTGCTGTTTGTCAGCGAAGAGTTTAAAGGAACTCTTTTGAGGTCGTCTGAACTGTTTCAATTTGGAGCGCGCGTATTAAGGAGCGGGAGATAAATCTTCTCAGATTGCGCAATCAGTTCCCTTCAAAAGGCGGTCGCAAGCAAAGATAATTTCTGAAGTCTTGAACTGGTTTAACTTGACAGTTATAGGTCTTTTTTCTAGTTACCAAGTTTGCCTAAGCGGTGGGCACGTTCGAGGGCGTTATCGTGCAATTCCAGCCTCAAGGTCGCAGAGCAGAATTCTCCTATATTTTTTCAGACTCCTGGAAAGCCGCTTTTTCTGTGTCATCGATAGCCACAAACAGAAGATTGTTCCTGCGCGTTCGGTGGTTAGTATTTATTTTAGCCGCTTGAAGGACCATAATTGCACATTTGATTGCATTTGCGTCGTGCACAACTGGGTGGGGCTTATTTGTCAGTTGCGTAATTTCCTGAGCGGCAAGCGTGTTAGTAATACCTGCGAGCATTTTTTCTTGTGCTAACTGTGTGGGTTTCAGGTATTTTAGCTCAGCTTGAATAGCATTTTCGCTTTGTTGAACCTTACTTATTTCAGCCAGAATGTCTTCTTTTTTAACCCCAGGATTGTCTTCTTTTTTACCCCACCTTCATTTTAATCCCCGGGCTTTAAAATGAAGGTCCCCTTCACCACGAGAAGTCGGAGTGGCGCTGGTTATCACCCTGAAGCACAAAAAAAGTTACATTCACATTAATAGCCAAGAAAGTGGAGAGGAAACATAGCCCCACTGGTAGCGTAGTGGGTATCGCACCATACCGGTATTTTAGAAGGGCGTGGGTTCGGTTTTCAACTGGCGGGCATATTTTCTCCAATTTCTTACTTTATCACTTCTTTATCTGTTTCACTGACCTACCATATCCTCCCCTTTGCTTTCCGAGGTTTTCTTGACTGCCACCCCTTATTTCTTTCTTATTTCAGCGAGCCCCTGATTTCCTATTCTGATTCGCTACATGCATAGCGAGGGCCTCTGTTCTGGCAGTATTGGTGCCATAGGGAGCTTAAGAGTATTCAACGCTGGTCGACCACTCTCGACATTCCGTAGACACTGGAGACACGGCCCAGGGGTTAAAAAGAAGGTCCCCTTCACCCCGAGAAGTCGGAGTGGCGCTGGCTAACACACCAAAGTAAAGGAAAAAATTACATTAAAGAAATACCCCAGAAAGTGGAGGGGGAAAAATAGCCCCACTGGTAGCGTGGTGGTTATCGCACCATACCAGTATTCTGAAGGGCGTGGATTCGGTTCCCACCTGGCGGTCATTTTTCTCCACTTTCTTATTATTTCTTTATCTGGTTCACTGACCTGCCATATCCCCCCCTTTGCTTTCCGAGGTTTTCTTGACGGCCAACCCTTATTTCTGTCTTACTTCAACGAGCCCTCACGTCCTATTCTGATTCTAAATATATATATTGTCGCGTGGATTGTGTGTTAAGCAGGGCAATCCCCTGTTTAAGGTGTTCAAGTGACGGAGATACGAGTCCGTGTTTGTCCGATCAGCCGGCTAGCACAAAGACGAAGACATAAGCGCGTGGCCCGGGCCCCGCGCGCTTGATTCGGTCAGCCATTTTCGCTGAGCTTTGACGTGCTCTCTGGCCTTTCTATTTTAGGCGCCGCCCCTAATAAATCGGTGCAACACCGCACAGCCGATTTTGCCTGCGTCTATCGGGACGCAACAATGGTGGAGGAGCCGGGTACACCCGTGCCTGGATCCCAGTCGGACACCAGCCAAGAAAGGCCTCGTCTCGGCGACACTCCCGTGCATCGGACCAGTCGCCGCAAGCTCGGTCTGTCCCCAGAACTCTCGGGCCTGCCTAACCACGTTCCCCAGGGAGTCAACCTCCGGTGTTAACACCTCAACCTCAATCTCGACCGCGTCCAGAGATGGCCACCTCCCAGGTGATATTCCATCAGCCCCGCACCCCGAACGCGTTCCATGGTGAGGTGTTCGAAGATGTTGAAGACTGCCTCGCGCATTTTGAGCGTGTTGCCGATTTCAACCGATGGCATGATCGCGAGAAGATGCGGCAAGTCTACTACTCGCTGGAGGACGGTGCTCGCACATGGTACGAGAATCACGAGAGGAGATTGACGACTTGGAACGACTTCCGTCAGGAGCTCCAGGAAACATTTCCGAACACCGATCGACGAGACAAACCGCTGCGTTTTCTGGAGTAGCGTTTTCAAAAGCCCAACGAGAGTGTCGCCATGTTTTCAGAGGACATGGCTCGCCTTTTCCGCCGCGATGATCCAGCCATGTCTGAGCCAAAACAAATTGCGATACCTTATGCATGGAGTCAAGGAGCAGCTGTTTGCTGGGCTTGTTAGAAACCCACCACGCACGGTGCAGGATTTTATCAAGGAGGCCACGGCTATCGAGCGGGCTGTGCATGAGCGTAGCCGACAATATGCCCGAATTACAACCAGAGGTCGCGCCGATGTGGCTAGTATGACCTGTGACGAGAGCTCTTTGCGGGACCTGATACGGTCAGTCCTTCGCGAAGAGCTAAATAATCTTGGTATTTTGTCCCAGCAGTCGGCTCCTTCTCTGGCCAGGATGGTGCGCGAGGAGATACACCAAGTGTTCTCACCACCTGATCCGCCAACGCAACATTGCCCTACAAGCTACGCTGCGGCTATTTGTCAGCAAGCTCTAACACTACCGACTCCCCCAGCCCCACCACGTCGTCAGCCACGTTTGCCGCTACAGAACTTGGCCTGTACCGGAACCTGCTGTCCCGTCCCATCGCCAGCCACCCCTGTCGGTACATCCTTGGCCCACACAGGAACCTGCTGTACGTCCGCCAGTACAAAAGAAGGACCTGTGGCGCACGGCAGACGGGCGGCTGTTGTGCTACCACTGTGGTGAACCTGGCCACATACAGCGACACTGCCCCTATCGCGACATTGCTCTTCCCGGATCCTCTCTACAGCTCCTCGTCCGCGGTTGGGACAGCGGCCTGCCAAAATCGCCAATTATCTCGCCGCATGAAACGCTACGTCTTCCTACAGTCGTCGATCATGCTCGCCGGCTCCCGGAGCCGACTTCTCGCCGACCCGTCGTAACACTCGAGACAGCCGCCCGGGGAGGTTCTCCAGCCCCCGGCAGGAAAACTAGGCGAAGCAACATCCGGAGGCAAGGTTGCTGAAGACCGCAAATGTAAAGACCTTCAAGCAACGCAGACGACAACTCAAGATAAAGCGACGAAGACCCAACGAATTACCGATATATAACCATCCCAATGCAAGTACACGACGACGACGCCACTAAATACTGACGGAGTCGCGAATGCCAACCTTCCTATTACCATCGATGGGCATGAGGTGACCGCGTTACTCGACACCGGCGCAGATTATTCAATCACTAGCCAAGAACTTGCCCACCGTTTACGGAAGGACAAGACTCCGTGGGATGGTCCGCAGTTTCGATCTGCGGTGAGGTCACCTCATGACGCCAGTTGGGAAGTGTACTGCACGAATTGGTTTGGGGGGCGCTGACTTTGTTGGTACTTTCGTAGTTCTTCCGCGGTGCTGCAAGGACCTGATCTTGGGTATGGATTTTCTGCGCGAGTACAATGCCGTTATAGATATTGGAGAGCGCTTCGTGAGACTATCCACAAGCCTGCCTCGCGAACAGCTTACCGACCAGCGCCCTTTGCCACTTCGTATCGCCAATGAAGACGTGAGCCTGCCACCGCGATCCTGCGCATTCGTTACAATAGCGTGCGACAATCCCTGCACAGCCGACGGGGTTGCCGAACTGCATACCGCGCTCTTTTTCGACCAGGGCTTTGCCATCGCAAGAGGCCTTGTGCGCCTGTCAGGCGGCAGCACCAATCTCTTGTTGACCAATTTCTCCAACGAACGCCGGCACATCGCGAGAGGGAATACAGTAGCATATTTTGAAGGTGTCGTCAAAGGAGAATGCTGTTTTATGCTTCAAACCAGCCAAACCAGAACGGCGAGCACTAAATGCACAGTCGACGTAAACTCCAACCTCTCGTCGGAAAACCACCGAGCGCTCTTTGGCCTCCTTCAGCACTACGAGGACTGCTTTTCGTCCACGTCTGGTGTTCGTCAGACATATTTGACAAAAAATGGAATAATCACCGAGGAGGAAACTGACGAGACCCATACGCCAGAACCCTTACCGTGTGGCCCTCAAGGAGCGCGACGCGATACGGCGGCAAGTACAGCAAATGCTGGAAGACGACGTCATCGTGCCGTCGAATAGCCTTGGGCGTCTCCGGTCGTTTTGCTAAAAAAGAAAGATGGACCATATCTGTTTTGCGTGGATTATCGCAAGCTCAACCAAGTGACAAAAAAAGACGTTTACCAGTTGCCTCGGATTGACGGCTCGTTAGACAGACTGCGAAGCGCATGCTATTTTTCGTCCATGGACTTAAAAAGCGGGTATTGGCAGATAGAAGTTGACGATAAGGACCGCGAGAAAACCGCTTTTGTGACGCCGGATGGACTGTACGAATTGAAGGTTTTGCCCTTTGGGTTGTGCTCTGCCCCGGCTACTTTTCAAAGACCTTATGGACACCGTGCTTTCGGGCCTCAAGTGGGAAACATGCTTGGCTATATCTGGACGACCCTATCGTATTTTCGACCACGTTCGAAGAACACCTCGAACGTCTTCAGTCGGTCCTCGAGGCCATAAGATCTGCCGGACTTACGCTGAAACCAGAGAAATGCCACTTTGGATACGAGGAACTGTGTTTCCTTGGCCATGTGGTCAGCTTTGCCGGAGTTCGTCCTGATCCTGGCGAGGTGGAAGCGGTCGCCCAGTTCCCCACGCCCGTGAACAAGAAAGCTGTGAGGCGTTTTTAAGGGCTGTGCTCGTACTACCGGCGATTTATTAGGAACTTCGCCCACATTGCGGCGCCCCTGACTCGTCTTACACGGGATGATGTTGCATTCCTCTAGAGTGACGAACAACAGAGAGCGTTCGACGAGCTGCGGCAACGGCTGCAAATGCCACCAGTACTGGGTCATTTTGACGAAAACGCCGCCACGACGCTCCCTACGGACCCCAGTAACGTTGGACTTGGAGCTGTACTTCTGCAACCGCAAGACGGTGCCGGGAGAGTTATAGCGTATGACAGAAACACTCTCACGGACAGAAGCCAACTACTCGGCAACCGAAAAAGAGTGTCTGGCCATCGTATGGGGTGCTGAAATTTCGACCGTACCTATATGGTCGTCCGTTCACGCTGGTCAGCGATCATTACTCACTCTGCTGGCTAATGGGTTTAAAAGACCCGTCCGGACGCCTAGCACGCTGTAGCCTTAGGCTTCAAGAGTTTGATGTGACTGTCGTGTACAAGTCCGGTCAACACACGCCGACGCCGACTGCCTCTCGCGAGCACTAGCTATTCCAGCGTCGTCAGATGACTAAGGCGATGACGACGCATTTCTTGGCGTGCTCGACGCATCCTCTCTGTCGGAGCACTCAACACGCAGAGCCGGAGCAGCGGCCACTCATCGAATTCTTGGAAGGACGGACCTCCACCGTGCCGAAGCCGTTTTCGAGAGGGGTATCATCCTTCCGATTCCGGACTGGAGTTCTGTACAGGACCAACTTTTCCCCACGTGGCCGAGGCTACCGTCTTGTGGTTCCTGTAGCCCTCAGGGACGACGTTTTGCGGGCTTGCCACGACGAGCCGACCGCGGGTCACCTAGGCGACACCCGTACCCTGGCCAGGATCCAGCAATCCTATTACTGGCCTAATCTGGCTCGCCACGGTGCGACACTACGTACGCAACGTGTCAAGAGTGCCAACGTCGCAAAGCACCGCCACTCCGACCAGCGGGTCTAGTGCACCCTGTTCAGATTCTAGCAAAACCTTTTAAGCAGGTCGGAATGGACCTTTTGGAACCGTTCCCGACGTCATTCGGTGGTAACAACTGGATTATAGTGGCCACGGATCACCACACTAGGTACGCGGAAATGGAAGCCCTCAAGCGGGGAACCGCTCTCGAGGTCGCCCAGTTTTTTGTTACGAAGATTCTTCTCTGCCACGATGCTTCTGCTATCGTTATTACTGACCGAGGAAAAGCATTCACTGCTGCCCTCGTCGAGTGAAATCATGCAGGCTCAGTCGGTACTTCCCATCGTAAGTCGACCGAGTATCCCCCGCAGACAAACGGCCTACCTGAGCACCTAACAAGACAATAGCGGACATGCTCAGCATGTACACCGACGTGGAACACAAGACGTGGGATGCTGTGTTGCCGTACGTCACGTTCGCCTATAACACAGCTCAACAAGACACGACACGAATGACGCCGTTCTCTCTTCTTTATGGCCGACCTGTCACCACCATGCTGGATGCAATGTTGCCCTATGACACCACCGGCGACTAACACGGAACTGCACGAGTTCACCGAACGAGCAGAGGAAGTGAGACAACTAGCACGCGTGCGAAAAAGACAGCAACAGCTGTACGACTCCCACCACTACAACCTCCGCCACAGGACTGCTGTGTACAAAACTGGCGACAGTCTTGGTATCGACTCCCGTCTCACGTCGAGTACTCTGTGAAAACTTCTTAAACGGTACTTTGGACCATATCGGGTGCTGCGCAAGGTTTCAGGTTATAGACGTAACGTATGAAGTTGTCGACGACGCCCTCATGTCTCGACGCCGCCGTAACCGCTGCCCTGATCGTCGTTCATGTAGTGCGAATGAAGCCATACTTCGATCCTTGACGGACTCATTTTAGACAACACCATAAGTGCATTTATCATTTCCGATACCTATGCGTGCATCGGACCGATGCTATTTCGACGGGGGGTAAATGTCGCATGGATTGTGTGTTAAGCAGGGCAATCCCCTGTTTAAGGTGTTCAAGTGATGGATACGTGCCGTGTTTCCCGGTCAGCCGGCTAGCACGAAGACGAAGACATAAGCTCATGCCCCGGGTCCCCCGCGCGCTCGATTCGGTTAGCAATTTTCGCTGAGCTACGACATGCTCTCTAGCCTTTCCATTGTAGGCGCAGCCCTAATAAGTCGGTGCAACACCGCACAGCCGTTTTTGCCTGCGTCTATCGTGACGCAACCATATATATATATATATATATATATATATATTATAATATATAGTATATATATATATATATATATATATATATATATATATATTATATATATGGTGATTGTGGTGCGCAATCTATTGGACAGACTGAAAATTCTAGAACTCCCATCAATAATCACAGATCCGATGCAAAAACAAAACCTTATCTCCCCCTTTCAAAAGATATCAACTCTTTGAAACACCCGTTCGATCAATTTAAGGCCACAGTGCTCCAATCAGGATTTAAAAGCCATTTCGACAGGGAAGCCAGCGAATCTTATCTGATCTACAAATATAACACTCTCACAAGAGGTATCAATGAGTCTCAGGGAACCCAGGCGGCACAGAAAGTGTGCCCCAAGACCGGCCCGTCTATGGCCGCTTTCTGTCATGTCCGGCCAGCATCCAGGCTCTGGCAGCCACTGATCATGCGTTGAACGTCCAACATTCGGCAACCAGCGCTTCGGTATTTTTCCGTCCGCCCGTGTCCGGACGCACAACGGCAGCTAACAGGCTGCCAGATATTCAGTTCTCTTACGGCCGCCGATGTTGAGAAAGAGAACGGCCGAAGTACGGCCTTAGGGTATCCGTTTTTTCATCGGGAAGCGGTGATCGGCCGAAGCACGGCGAGCGACCGGCCACAGAATATGCGTATTCTTGCGGCAGTTGGTGTTCGAAAGGAGACCGGCCGGAGCGCTGCTGCCGTGCATTCGTTGTTTCAACGGTGAACCGCGCGTCCGGTGGTAGAATATTCGTTTTCTTCGGGCAACCACTGTTATGAAGGATACCGGCCGACGAACGGCCACAGAATATACGTTTTTTATTCGGTTAGCTGTCCTCGGCCGAATTACGGCAAGCGAATGGCCACAGAATATTTGGCAACCGGTGTTCAAGAGGAGGCCGGCCTACGTAAGGTATCTGGTTATATGTCATTTTTTCGGCAAACGGCATACAGCCGAACAACAGCGCGCGCCTTGGCGCCCAGAATTCATGCACAGACCTGTTTGGAAGGAGACCGACCGGTTTTTCCTGATGGGAGAAAAAGCCTTTAGGGAGCCGAACGGCGGGGACGCGTTTTTCATCCGCTCCGTGTTTGTACGTTTCAAATGAACGAACATCGTTTGTCAAACAGCAATGAGTGTTCTCGGTGAACGGGCAAGGTGCAAGGACTCACTGGACATTAGCAGGGAGCCTTTTAGGCCATCGAAATGTCGTTTATTGCCACAAGAAGACTGTGCCACACGGACGGGTGAGCTAAGCCTCGCCAGTCATCGCCGCTACCACGCCTCTACCGCCGGCTTCGTCGACGCATCAGCTCGAGGCTATTCGCCCCCTCAAGAAATGGAGAGCATTAGAGACATCGACCCGGCAGAGATGTCCGATCCGAGATGGAGATGGTTCACCAAAATAACTGGCCTTCGAGGGCGTCGAGCAAGCGGCCACCACGCAGGAGCTAAACCGCCACCATCTCAAGGACTCCCCACCAAAGAAAGGCAAGTGCGAGCAAAAGCGCAAGTTATTCTGTTTACAATTAAACTGCGACAAGCAATGTTGCACTATGTTGTTGGTGATAAACGTACAAGAGACTCGCTCGTGCATTGGTAGGATCAACTTCATGCCCTGCGCTATGTTACTTCATGGGATTTAACGACTGCCTATTTAGAAAAAAAAATTATTTTAAATTTGCGATAACAGAGCCTTGTCACTGACGAAGCCTAGCTGTTAATTTAGCTCCGATGTTTGAAGTTGAGCTTAGCTACTCTTGGGATATGACTCATTTGTTTTAACATAATCGCCAGCATCCTAGCAAACACGGATTTTGTCAGGATTTTCTTGCTCAACGCAGATTGTTCAGTTCACGCGCGATTTGGCTGTTGCAATAGATAAGCCTAAAGTGGTTGACTGTATATTCTTGGACTGCAAAAAAGCAATTGATGGTGTTCCATATCACCTTCTGCGTAGTACATTTCATCCTATGAACTGAATGAATCGGTTTTTGCATTGTTATTACTATTGGACCTATAGCTTTGTTCAAAAGTACTGTGTAGTTTAGCGGACTATAGCGAATGAACGTGATTCCGTATACCTGCAGCTTTATTGGAATTTAATAACATCCTGGTGTGCTGATTCAAAAAAGTTTTTGGATGTTAAACAGTGTGTTAACGGCACCTTTACAAGAAAACCTTCATTCCAATTGAATACGTATAACCTAAATTAAATTATGCTGCTGCGACAACGGCCCAGGAATATAAATACCTAGGAGTTTATTTAGGGAGTGGTTTGAGGGTAAATAGGCAGGTTCACACCATAAAAGTTACGGCTGCATACGTTTTTGGCTTTCTGAGACGAAATTTCAGTGAACCTCCATCTAACTGAAAAGAACAACCGTATTTCACTCATGTGCGCTCAATCTTGGAGTACGCATGGGTTTTCGTGGATCTCTACACAAAAGCTGGTTGATACGCTCGAAAACATACAGAATATGTCAGTGCGATTCATATTAGGTAATTGGCACGCTCAACTTAGCGTGAGAGAAAGTAAAAGTAAACTGAAATGGCAGGACGTGAAGGATCACAGACGAATCAACAGGTTGAAATTTTTTCGTAGTATTTATCATTCGAAAACTGGAGTAGAAGAGAAGTATGTCCAAGCGCCATTCTACATATCGCGAAGTGGGACCGCTAGCTTAAAGCAAATTATCAACTTTCCTGTAAAGGTGACGCCTTGCGCGATTAATTTTATTTTACATCAATACTGCAGTGTAATTATCTTCCACGTATGATTGCATTACCTGTTTATATTGACGATTTTCAGCGCGCTTTGTAGAATTATTTTGTTATTTTGTCTCACATTTAATGCTTAGTGTTATGTATCTCCCTCCTGTAATGCATGCTGAGGCAAGCAGGCATCAAATAAATAAATAAACAAATAAAACAATGAATAAATAAATGAATAAAAATAAATAAATAAACAAACAAATAAATAAACTTCCAGAGGCGCAAGTTTGCCTCCGACGGGTTGAGAACCCTACGCCTTCAACCTTGACCAATAAAATATTTATTCCCTATTCGTTGCAGTATGCAAGGTTTCCTGTATGCATGCTACCATTGCTATGGTATTGGTTTGAAACGAATTATGTAACTAATTTTACGCCTTTCCTTGCGTGAACACAGAGGGATACAACTGCAGCCACCTGAAGCAGGGCGTCATTCGCAACGCGTCTATAATTTTTTGAACGTAGTATGACATTAGAAGAAAAATAAGTTCTTTTGGTATATTGAGTGGTGTGGACGTATACTCATGAACACAAAATTAAAGTAGATTGAAAATGAAAGTACCTGTTCGCTCCTTCTTAGGATCAGCCCTGCGCAAGATCATCAGAAAAGTTGATCAAGTAGAAAATGTCTTTGAAAAAAAAATGGGCAAAAACTGGACATACTTTTTTGTGAAGGAGTTATAAAAATGCTCCTGAGTGTTTTGTTGAGAACTAAAACGCTTCGTAAAGGCATTCACGCCGGTTTTATATACATCAAAATTGGTCAAGCAACTGTTGTAAAAATAGTTTATGTAGTCATAGCATGAAAGTGTTCTGGAATATTGCCCTAAAAGAAATTGGCTAAAAGCGGCTCAATTTATCTCTGAAATTCAACCCACTAAAGTAGGCGTACCTTCCGGCGCCCTCCCCCCCCACTCCTCTTTCCCCGTTCATTACAGGTAAGCCGCCCACTAGAGGATATGAGGACCTGGACAATACATCTATTCAAGCTCTACTAAGAACTGAATATTTTCTGTGTTCGGCAGTAAAAGAGGTACAGCAATTAAAGGAACGACAATTTGTGAGGATTGTTTAATAAATGAATTTTGCTGTCAACTGAGGCTGGTAATTAAGCAAGGCTGCGCTGAAAGCTTGACGGCTGGTGGTTGCGCGCGAGCTCACTTTGATGTGGCTGCATTGGACCCAAAATGCTGGGTTTGTGCTGCTTCTGCACTGTGCGAATGAGTCATCTACTTGCGCGACATGCAGTGACCGGCCGCAGTACAGTTAGCGTACTGTGGCTGAACTCCAATGCCCGTAGCACGGCCGTATTTCCGGTAGCTTTAGTCCGGCTGGAGTCCGTCGACCGCATCTCGGCTGTCCTCCGGCGGCCGTACTTAAGCCGTACATGGGTGGCTTTGGAATGACCGGAGCCCTACGGCTGGAATGTGGCCGTATGACCGTAAGCCGGTCGACTGGCCGACGGACACTGGCCGTTGGACAGCCATGGGAGTACGGCCGTATACGGCCAAAAGGCCCACATTTGGACATGGGCCGAACATGGCTGCCGGAAAACGGCCGGACAGAAAATCACCGGCCGGAGTACACCGGCCTGTTTTAGGCAGAACAGACCTGTGCTGCCTGGGAAGGCTGTCGTTCCTTCAAACCTAGACCTTCAAGCGGCGCGTATCGCACGTTACCACTTCTCAACAGTTGGATGGTTCATCGTTGTCAGCAGGTTACTTTTCCGTATGCTTTAATGCTTCTCCTGCACGAAATCTTGCTGTATCCCATCATTACACTTTCCAAGCACTATTCGGTCTAGTTGTTGTAAATAACTTATTTTTCTCCGTATGCTCATTGCTCTGTGTGCCCGAAATGTCACTTTGGTAAGCAATTTTGTTCACTGCTATGGTTCCCCATGTTCTACGATTGTACACGTGTATTCTTGTATTTTTCGGTTTGTCAGTTTGTTTAAAGAATGCTGTGTGCGATTTTATACTGCCATGCTGACTAGCTACGAAGTGTTTTTTTTCCTAGATCATTGGAGATTTGTTCGCGTACGTGCGTCACATCTTTGTTTTACTTTTTTCATCATGTGCAAACCCTTGTTACTTGCAAAAATATCAAATGTAAGCTGACAATTTGTTGTATCTATCCATTTAATGTCATGAGCCGGGGGCTCGTTCAACTGCTTTTTTCTGTGTGCTGTTTCTTTCTTGTTTATTTCCTGCCTTGTGTGTCATTTCTCAAAATCCTCGCACAGCCTGCGCTCTTCTTGGGTGGCTCACGCACAGCTCTTTTGGCGTCGGCGCCCTTCGAGGAGTCGTCATTGTCCGCCTTGTGCCCGGGACGGGGGCCGCGGATAAGCCAATTGTGGCTATTAGCTGGTCTCCTCCCGAAGCGGCGGCACTTTCCTTTGAGGAAGCGGCCCCCTCGCTAATTTTGCCGCCTGCATTCTTGAAATTCAACGTCGCCTTCTACCATTTTGCGTTCCCCAGTGTCTGGATGACTAATTGTCGATTCCACGCTTCCGCCTTATGCGGCAGGTTGTTTCCGCTATTTTGGAGTAAGATGCCCAGTACCCCTTGCTTATTTGTTTACTTTTCTTAATATTGCTGGGCGTGAATGGGTGATGCTGAAGGAAACACGCTTCCTAAGTGCCTCGCTTCTGCTTTTCGCCGCGTTCTATATTGAGATGGATTACCTGCGCGCCCAGTCCTGCAGTACGTTTCTTTCCACTTTTTCTTGCTGTACTTCCTTCTTGTACACTTTAGAAATAATGTGTCCACGTGCTCACAGCGCTCCTGGCGAGCCTACATATACACTGTATTCGACCTATGTACTTCACTTGAAAAAAGGCTGGTTCCCAGCCGAAACGTTGTAATAAATATTATGTTTTTCGTGGTGACTCTAATTTATATACTATTCAGCTGCCAAGCCCTGCACTGTTATATGTAACCTCATGGCTTCTGACCCTGTCACCACGAAGATCATAGTTGGAAATTTCGGCCCCGTTAACCTCATCGGTAGTGATCGGCGACTCCCAAGTACGGCACATTCACAACCATTTTGAGCATCTCGCCATGGAACCCCAGCATTCGTGTCACAACGAGGAGCGACCATCCAAGATATCCCCGCACTGATGGACTTCGTGCCACGCACCACGACCACCATTGTGCTCTATGTTGGCACGAACAATATCGCCAAAACGCCGGCCAGAGTCAGCTTTAACAGTACGAGAAAGCTTCTCGCTTCCATCAGGCATGACCATCCTCAAATCCGTACCGTCTATGCGACTCTCATCCTCCCTCGCTGCCCTGATCGGCGCCGACAACGGAGCAACTGGCGGGCCGTGCACTGCTTCAACTCAGAAGCCTGCCGGTTTAATGACCTTCTTCGCCGGATTTGTCTCCGCACCAGGGGCCTCTTCTACCTGGACCACGGCCTTTAGTGGCTGCCCTCGGCACGGGTGTTTGCCGCTGATGGGATCCACCCCAACTTTGGCGGCGTCGCCATCACGGCCAGCGACCTGCCCCGGGCCTTGTTGAGAAACTTTGCACGCAGTCAGTCGACATGGCTACAACACGCTGCCAGTGCCCCATCCCAACACGGCAAGGACAGGCCCCACCTCCACCTCCGCCTCCACCAACAGCCGCTGCTCTATCCTCCGATAGGCCCCCCTCAACCAGGCCTCGATATTCCGATGTCGTCCAGGGAACACGCAGAGATTGCCTTCCTGAAGAGCCCCCAGGTGAACCCGGTGTCCATCCATTTTCTAGAGAATTTTTAAAGCTAAGGAAAGTTGTGGAAAAAAGAATTCGATATGAACATCACGTTAGCAGCTTAATTGTATACAGGAAATCAGGCATTGCCCCAAAAGGCTTGATAATTAACCTCAAATCAGCTACCTCTGACCTCTCGCCTACTCACGAGGCAAACTGGCGGAGCATACTACATAGGCATCGATGGATCTTTTGAGCATTGTAATCGAACATGACCAGTGTTGCCTCGATGCCTTAAAAAAGGAAGAAATCTCTCTACTTAAAAAAATTCATTTGACTACGCAAGAAAAGACCGAAACTAGAAATGTTAAAACTGAACAAAACAAGCCATTTTTCCGCTATCAATGCAAAAAAAAATGCTCCGCGACGGTGTTGATTATCCCTATCCGAACCTAGCACATCATCTTCCATAATAATGTACCCGAGCCCGACACTCCTGATAATGTAGTCAACCTTTCCACCGTTACTCTTTCAAAGGATGAATTGAGCGCATTGTCTAAGGGGCTATCCTTTTGTCCTCCACTGGAAAATTAAATGAGCTGCAACTGTACAAGGATCTAGAAAATTTCTCACGCTCACTTCCGGTTAAAAGAGTACTATCATGATGTCCCCAGAGATGATACACAGGACCGAGCCTTCCATCAGTTAGCCATTGGACGCCACCACCACAACGTGACAAGTATATGAATACGTACATCAAGGCGGTTCTAAAAGATGTCATAGCGGAATATAGAAAGCGCACCTCCTACACACCGAATCTCACAGGAAAGAACAGAGGGCACTAGAAATCCTTAGCACCCGCTCTGACATCATTATAAAGCCTGCTGACAAGGGAGGAGCCATTGTTGTCATGAACCAAACGGATTATAACACTGAAGCGCAAAGGCAATTAGGTGACACGTCTTTTCTACCAGCCCCTTGCGGCCGATCCGACATTAGAATACAAAGAACGAGTCCGCAGTACCATAATTGAACTTAGGGATGAAAAAACTGATAGACAAAAAAACTGCGCGAGCTCTTATTCCATTGCACTGCACGCCAGGACGTTTTTACCTCCTTCCCAAATTCACAAATTCAACAATCCGGGCAGGCCATAGTCTCTGCATAGGAACCGTGACCGGAACATTTCTAGCTATGTCGACAACATTATAAGGGAAATTTCCGCCCACATTCAATTCGTACATAAAGGATACTACTCATTTTCTAAGTGAAATAAAAGACCTCACGATACCGGATGACTCCTTCCTTGTAACATTAGATGTAGCCTCTTTGTATACAAACATACCTCACGCCGGTGGAATAGAATCCGTCATAAGAGCCTACGAAAATTCACAAGAGGACAAACCTATTGACAGCAACACTTTGGCCAACTGTTAACTTTAATACTTGAATAAAACAATTTTGAATTCAATAACCAGCACTACGTCCAAATAAGTGGCACATCTATGGGGACAAAAAAAGGCCCAAATTATGCAAACATATTCATGAGAACCCTTGAGACACAGTTCTTGGAAAACTTCACTTTAAAACCACTGTTTTACAAGTGGTACATCGACGACATTTTCTTGGTTGGTCTCATGGTGAGGAAGCCCTGAAACAATTCATATCCGATTTCAACAGTGCTCACAGTATATCTCATTGCTCACATGAGTATTCAACTTCTACAATAAATTTTCCTTGACGTGCAGATAACAACTAACGGACACAGACTGGATACTTCTGTGTACAGAAAACCCACCGACCGACACGAATACCTTGAACTTTCAAAGCAGCCCATGTGAGACAACTGCAAAACGGCCATTCCATACAGCCAAGCCCTACGCTTCCGCAGAATTTGCTCTAACCAAAATGACTTCGCTTCTAATTGTGATCAGCTCCGCATTGACCTCGCACGACAAAAATACCCACTACCACTCATTGAAGATTCAATCAGGAAGGCATCAGAACAGGAGCGTTCTAGCCTTATTAGTGGCAATAAAACCTCCACTTCGAGGTCACAAACCAATCTGATTCTGACATATTCGGCATCTGGCCCAAACGTCAATGAAATTTTAAGAAGACACCACAACATCTTGCTCCAGAGTGAAAGAATGAAGCACGTCATTCCAGACCCACCACGCGTGGTGTATCGCCGGGCAAGAAACATCAGAGACATGGTAACATCATCTCGATCAAGAGAAACTAGTTTTCACGGGTTCCACACCATGTGGAAAACCCCGGTGCAAATTGTGTCTAATGATGACACAACAACAAGCGCTCAGAGCAGGGAATCTGACTTTCCATGCAGATCAGGGCAATTTAATTGTGACACTGCAAATATAGTTTACCTCCTAGAATGTGGTGATTGTGGTGCGCAATATATTGGACAGACTGAAAATTCTTTTAGAACTCGCATCAATAAGTCACAGATCCGATGCAAAAACAAAACCTTATCTCCCCTTTCAAAACATATCAACTCTTTGAAACACCCCGTTCGATCATTTAAGGGCCACAGTGCTCCAATCAGGATTTTAAAACCCATTTCGACAGGGAAGCCTGCGAATCTTATCTGATCCACAAATATAACACTCTCACAAGAGGTATCAATGAGTCTCAGGGAAGCGGTCGTGCCTTCAAACCTAGACCTTGTAGCGGCACGTATCGCACGTTACCACTTCTCAACCGTTGGATGGTTCATCGTTGTCAGCAGGTTACTTTTCCGTATGCTTTAATGCTTCTCCTGCACGAAATCTTGCTGTATCCCATCATTACACTTTCCAAGCACTATTCGGTCTAGTGTTGTGAATAACTTATTTTCTCCGTATGCTTCATTGCTCTTTGCCCGAAATGTCACTTTGTAAGCTATTTTGTTCACTGCTATGGTTCCCATGTTCTACGATTTGTACACGTGTATTCTTTGTATTCTTTCGTTTGTCAGTTGTTTAAAGAATGCTGTGTGCGAATTTATACTGCCATTGATGACTAGCTACGAAGTGTCTTCTTTTTTTCCTAGATCATTGGAGATTTGTTCTCGTACGTGCGTCACATCTTTCTTTTACTTTTTTCATAATGTGCAAACCCTTGTTACTTGCAAAAATATCAAATGTAAGCTGACAATTTGTTGTATCTATCCATTTCATGTCATGAGCCGGGGGCTCGTTCAACTGCTTTTTTCTGTGTGCTGTTTCTTTGTTTATTTCCTGCCTTGTGTGTCATTTCTCAAAATCCTCGCACAGCCTGCGCTCTTCTTGGGTGGCTGACGCACAGCTCTGTCCGCGTCGGCGCCCTTCGAGGAGTCGTCATTGTCCGCCTTGTGCCCGGGACGCGGGCCGCGAATAAGCCATTTGTGGCTATTATCTGGTCTCCTCCCGAAGCGGCGGCACTTTCCTTTGAGGACGCGGCCCCCTCGCTAATCCTCCCGCCTGCATTCTTGAAATTCAACGTCGCCTTCTGCCATTTTGCGTTCCCCAGTGTCTGGATGACTAATTGTCGATTCTACGCTTCCGCCTTATGCGGCAGGTTGTTTCCGCTCCTTTGGAGTAGATGCCCATGTACCTCCTTCCTTATTTGTTTACTTTTCTTAATATTGCTGTGCGTGGGTGGGCGGTGGCTGAAGGAAAACACGCTTCCTAAGTGCCTCGCTTTTGCTTTTCGCCAGCGTTGTATATTGAGATGGATTACCTGCGCGCCAGTCGTGCAGTACGTTTTTTCCACTTGTTTCTTGCTGTACTTCCTTCTTGTACACTTTTGAAATAATATGTCCACGTGCTCACAGCGCTCCTTGCGAGCCTACATATACCCTGTATTCGACCTATGTACTTCACTTGAAAAAGGCTGGTTCCCAGCCGAAACGTCGTATTAAATATTGTTATGTTTTTCGTGGTGACTCTAATTTAATATACTATTCAGCTGCCAAGCCCTGCACTGTTATATGTAACCTCATGGCTTCTGACCCCGTCACCACGAAGATCATAAGTTGGAAATTTCCCCGCACGTTAACCTCATCGGTAGTGATCGGCGACTCCCAAGTACGGCACATTCACAACCATTTTGATGCATCTCGCCATGGAACCCCAGCATTCGTGTCACAACGAGGAGCGACCATCCAAGATATCCCCGCACTGATGGACTTCGTGCCACGCACCACGACCACCATTGTGCTCCATGTTGGCACGAACGATATCGCCAAAACGCCGGCCAGAGTCACCTTTCAACGGTACGAGAAGCTTCTCGCTTCCATCAGGCATGACCATCCTCAAATCCGTACCGTCTATGCGACTCTCATCCTCCCTCGCTGCCCTGATCGGCGCCGACAACGGAGCAACTGGCGGGCCGTGCACCGCTTCAACTCAGAAGCCTGCCGGTTTAATGACCTTCTTCGCCGGCATTGTCTCCGCACCAGGGGCCTCTTCTACCTGGACCACGGCCTTGAGTGGCTGCCCTCGGCCCGGGTGTTTGCCGCGGATGGGATCCACCCCAACTTTGGCGGCGTCGCCATCATGGCCAGCCACCTGCACCGGGCCTTGTTGAGAAACTTTGCACGCAGTCAGTCGACATGGCTACAACACGCTGCCAGTGCCCCATCCCAACACTAGCAAGGACAGGCCCCACCTCCACCTCCGCCTCCACCAACAGCCGCTGCTCTATCCTCCGAGGCCCCCTCAACCAGGTCTCGATATTCCGATGTCGTCCAGGGAACACGCCGAGATTGACTTCCTGAAGAGCCCCCAGGTGAACCCGGTGTCCATCCATTTTCTAGAGAATTTTTAAAGCTAAGGAAAGTTGTGGAAAAAAGAATTCGATATGAACATCACGTTAGCAGCTTAATTGTATACAGGAAATCAGGCATTGCCCCAAAAGGCTTGATAATTAACCTCAAATCAGCTACCTCTGACCTCTCGCCTACTCACGAGGCAAACTGGCGGAGCATACTACATAAGGCATCGATGGATCTTTTGAGCATTGTAATCGAACATGACCAGTGTTGCCTCGATGCCTTAAAAAAGGAAGAAATCTCTCTACTTAAAAAAATTCATTTGACTACGCAAGAAAAGACCGAACTAGAAATGTTTAAACTGAACAAAACAAGCCATTTTTCCGCTCTCAAGGCAAAAAAATGCTCCGCGACGGTGTTGATTTATCCCTATCCGAACCTAGCACATCATCTTCCCATAATGATGTACCCGAGCCCGACACTCCTGATAATGTAGTCAACCTTTCCACCGTTACTCTTTCAAAGGATGAATTGAGCGCATTGTCTAGGGGCTATCCTTTTGTCCCTCCACTGGAAAATTAAATGAGCTGCAACTGTACAAGGATCTAGAAAATTTCTCACGCTCACTCCGGTTAAAAGAGTACTATCATGATGTCCCCAGAGATGATAACACAGGACCGAGCCTTCCATCAGTTAGCCATTGGACGCCACCACCACAACGTGACAAGTATATGGATACGTACATCAAGGCGGTTCAAAAAGATGTCATAGCGGAATATAGAAAGCGCACCTCCTACAGACCGAATCTCACAGGAAAGGAACAGAGGGCACTAGAAATCCTTAGCACCCGCTCTGACATCATTATAAAGCCCGCTGACAAGGGAGGAGCCATTGTTGTCATGAACCAAACGGATTATAACACTGAAGCGCAAAGGCAATTAGGTGACACGTCTTTCTACCAGCCCCTTGCGGCCGATCCGACATTAGAATACAAAGAACGAGTCCGCAGTACCATAATTGAACTTAGGGATGAAAAACTGATAGACAAAAAAACTGCGCGAGCTCTTATTCCATTGCACTGCACGCCAGGACGTTTTTACCTCCTTCCAAAATTCACAAATTCAACAATTCGGGCAGACCCATAGTCTCTGGCATAGGAACCGTGACCGAGAACATTTCTAGCTATGTCGACAACATTATAAGGGAAATTCCGCCCACATTCAATTCGTACATAAAGGATACTACTCATTTTCTAAGTGAAATAAAAGACCTCACGATACCGGATGACTCCTTCCTTGTAACATTAGATGTAGCCTCTTTGTATACAAACATACCTCACGCCGGTGGAATAGAATCCGTCATAAGAGCCTACGAAATTCACAAGAGGACAAACCTATTGACAGCAACACTTTGGCCCAACTGTTAACTTTAATACTTGAATTAAACAATTTTTGAATTCAATAACCAGCACTACGTCCAAATAAGTGGCACATCTATGGGGACAAAAAATAGGCCCAAATATGCAAACATATTCATGGGAACCCTTGAGACACAGTTCTTGGAGAACTTCCCTTTAAAACCACTGTTTTACAAGCGGTACATCGACGACATTTTCTTGGTTTGGTCTCATGGTGAGGAAGCCCTGAAACAATTCATATCCGATTTCAACAGTGCTCACAGTGATATCTCATTCTCACATGAGTATTCAACTTCTACAATAAATTTCCTTGACGTGCAGATAACAACTAACGGACACAGACTGGATACTTCTGTGTACAGAAAACCCACCGACCGACACCAATACTTTGAACTTTCACAGCAGCCATGTGAGACACTGCAAAACGGCCATTCCATACAGCCAAGCCCTACGCTTCCGCAGAATTTGCTCTAACCAAAATGACTTCGCTTCTAATTGTGATCAGCTCCGCATTGACCTCGCACGACAAAATACCCACTACCACTCTTTGAAGATTCAATCAGGAAGGCATCAGAACAGGAGCGTTCTAGCCTTATTAGTGGCAATAAAACCTCCACTTCGAGGTCACAAACCAATCTGATTCTGACATATTCGGCATCTGGCCCAAACGTCAATGAAATTTCAAGAAGACACCACAACATCTTGCTCCAGAGTGAAATAATGAAGCACGTCATTCCGGACCCACCACGCGTGGTGTATCGCCGGGCAAGAAACATCAGAGACATTGTAACATCATCTCGATCAAGAGAAACTAGTTTCACAGGTTCCACACCATGTGGAAAACCCCCGGTGCAAATTGTGTCTAATGATGACACCAACAACAAGCGCTCAGAGCAGGGAATCTGACTTTTCCATGCAGATCAGGGGCAATTTTAATTGTGACACTGCAAATATAGTTTACCTCCTAGAATGTGGTGATTGTGGTGCGCAATATATTGGACAGACTGAAAATTCTTTTAGAACTCGCATCAATAATCACAGATCCGATGCAAAAACAAAACCTTATCTCCCCTTTCAAAACATATCAACTCTTTGAAACACCCCGTTCGATCAATTTAAGGCCACAGTGCTCCAATCAGGATTTTAAAACCCATTTCGACAGGGAAGCCTGCGAATCTTATCTGATCCACAATATAACACTCTCACAAGAGGTATCAATGAGTCTCAGGGAAGGCTGTCGTGCCTTCAAACCTAGACCTTGTAGCGGCACGTATCGCACGTTACCACTTCTCAACCGTTGGATGGTTCATCGTTGTCAGCAGGTTACTTTTCCGTATGCTTTAATGCTTCTCCTGCACGAAATCTTGCTGTATCCCATCATTACACTTTCCAAGCACTATTCGGTCTAGTGTTGTGAATAACTATTTTCTCCGTATGCTTCATTGCTCCTTTTGCCCGAAATGTCACTTTGTAAAGCTATTTTTGTTCACTGCTATGGTTCCCCATGTTCTACGATTTGTACACGTGTATTCTTTGTATTCTTTCGTTTGTCAGTTTGTTTAAAGAATGCTGTGTGCGAATTTATACTGCCATTGATGACTAGCTACGAAGTGTCTTTTTTTTCCTAGATCACTGGAGATTTGTTCTCGTACGTGCGTCACATCTTTCTTTTACTTTTTTCATAATGTGCAAACCCTTGTTACTTGCAAAAATATCAAATGTAAGCTACAATTTGTTGTATCTATCCATTTCATGTCATGTAGCCGGGGGCTCGTTCAACTGCTTTTTTTCTGTGTGCTGTTTCTTTGTTTATTTCCTGCCTTGTGTGTCATTTCTCAAAATCCTCGCACAAGCCTGCGCTCTTCTTGGGTGGCTCACGCACAGCCTCTGTCGGCGTCGGCGCCCTTCGAGGAGTCGTCATTGTCCGCCTTGTGCCCGGGACGCGGGCCGCGGAATAAGCCATTTGTGGCTATTATCTGGTCTCCTCCCAAAGCGGCGGCACTTTCCTTTGAGGACGCGGCCCCCTCGCTAATCCTCCAGCCTGCATTCTTGAAATTCAACGTCGCCTTCTTCCATTTTGCGTTCCCCAGTGTCTGATGACTAATTGTCGATTCTACGCTTCCGCCTTATGCGGCAGGTTGTTTCCGCTCCTTTGGAGTAAGATGCCCAGTACCCCTTCCTTATTTGTTTACTTTTCCTTAATATTGCTGTGCGTGGGTGGGCGGTGGCTGAAGGAAACACGCTTCCTAAGTGCCCTCGCTTTTGCTTTTCGCCTGCGTTGTATATTGAGATGGATTACCTGCGCGCCCAGTCGTGCAGTACGTTTCTTTCCACTTGTTTCTTGCTGTACTTCCTTCTTGTACACTTTTGAAATAATGTGTCCACGTGCTCACAGCGCTCCCTGCGAGCCTACATATACCCTGTATTCGACATATGTGCTTCACTTGAAAAAGGGCTGGTTTCCAGCCTAAAACGTCGTATTTAAGTATTGTATGTTTTTCGTGGGTGACCTCTAATTTAATATATATATATATATATATATATATATATATATATATATATATATATATATATATATATATATATATATATATATATATATATATATATAAATTTATATATATACACAGGAGAGGGTAGACACACGTATGAAAACGATGATAGAACTAATGTTTCGACCGGTGTCTGGTCTTCGTCTGAGATCTCTCTGTGCTCTCTGACAAAGACCGTACCCCGGTCGAAACGTTAGTTCTATCATCGTTTTCATACGTGTGTCTACCCTCTCGTGTATCTTTGAAACCAAAACCTGGAACTTATTCATCACTATATATATATATATATATATATATATATATATATATATATAATATATATATATATATATATATATATATATTATATATATATATATATATATATATATATATATATATATATATATATATTGAGGAGGTGTTTATTGGTAGGGAATGGTAGCGTTCCAGGTTATGGTATTGAGATAGGCACTGAGAGTACTAGCGCGAGGGATGATCACGATGCAGCGAGCTATCAGAGATCGTGGCGCGTTCTCCACGATGCCGGTGCTCTCCTCATCGTCTTCACAGTCCCCATTCAATACATACCCATTATTGCCCATGGCCAATGTATCAGAGCATACCCTCACGGGCATGTGCGTCCTTCGCAGTGTCAGATAGCATACTCTAAATGGGCGAATTTTTTGAACTACAATTACCCCCCGCGGACAAAAGGAGCCATCCTGGCGACCTAAGGGCAAGATAAAACCACCGGTTCGTGGTAACCCTTGAGACAGCCAACGTGCACAGTTTCGCGACCGGACAACGAAGGTCCAGAGACAATGTGAGCGGCTCAACTACGTAGTTCACTGGGGATGCACGCTCCGTTACACGGTAAGGACCATTATATATCGAGAGTAACTTCTGAGCAAGACGAGGAACAGTCGAGGGTATCCACAGCCACACAAGTGAACCGGCAGCGAACTCTGGGGGCGGTGTTCCACTGTCGTGACGCTGCTTCTGGCGAGAATGCTCCTCCTAAGTCAGGTCCCTGGCGAGCTGGCGACACTGTTCGGCGTGCCCAGATGCCTGTGGCACGAGGGTACATTCAGATGCATCCGGTCGGTACAGCAGGATGGTGTCGAGCAGACATGACGGCTCGCGGCCGTAGAGGCGAAAGAAAGGCGAAAACCCCGTAGGTGCTTGAGTGGCGGTGTTGTACGCATAAGTTACGTACGGAAGAACTTTGCCACAGTTTGTGTGGTCTGCCGAAACATAGGTTGCCACCATATCGCCCAGTGTCCGAATAAATCTTTCCGTGAGCCCATTGGTCTGTGGATGGTAAGAAGTGGTGGTGCGGTGGATAACGTTGCACGTTGCGAGCAGGGCTTCAATTACTTTAGATAGAAACACATGGCCTCTGTCGCTGAGCCACTCTCTAGGGGCACCGTGACGAATAATAAACCGGCGTAGGAGAAATGAGGTGACCTCAAGGGCGTTAGCGGCTGGAAGTGCGGCGCGACGACCACCCAGTTTCCGGAACGATAGAGCACTCGAATATCGTACTCTTGTAAGCGAAGAGCACACCTTCCAAGACGACCAGACGGATCCTTCAAAGAAGATAGCCAGCATAGGGCATGGTGGTCAGTGATTACGTCCAAGGGCCTGCCATACAAGTAGGGACGAAATTTGCTTATGGCCCACTCAATACCCAGGCACTCTTTCTCCGTGACAGAGTAGTTTTACTCCACTCTTGTGAGTGTCTGGCTCGAATAAGCAACGACGTATTCGTCGAAGCCAGATTTCCATTGAGCGAGCACAGCGCCCAGGCCAACACCGCTGGCTTCAGTATGAAGCATAGTAGGGGCCGACTAGTCGAAATGGAGAAGAATCGGTGGACACGTAAGCACAGAACGGAGCTTTTTGAAAGCTTCGTAACACTCTGAAGACCAATAAGCGATGTCGTTGGATCCGTCCAGAAGCTTTAAAGGTGCCGTTGTCGACGCAAAGTTCCTCACGAATCTTTGGAAGTACGAGCAGGGACCGATAAAGCTACGGACCTACCTGGTGGTGGTGGGCTTAGGAAACTCGGCGAAAGCACGAAGGTTTTCAGCACCAGGACTGACGCCGTCTTTGGACACAACGTCACCTAAAACTGTAAGTTGGCTGGCAGCAAAGCGGCACTTCTTGAAGTTAAGCTGAAGTTCTGCATCAGTGAGGAATTTCAAGACTTGTCGAAGGCGGGTAATATGCGTGTCGAAATCAGAAGAAAAGACGACAATATCATCAAGATAACAGAGGCAGGTTTTTCAATTTAGGCCGCGCAAAATATTGTCCATCATGCGTTGAAACGTTGCAGGCGCGTTCCAAAGGCCAGAAGGCATGACGGTAAACTCGTGCAAGCCATTTTGTGTTACAAAGGTCGTTTTTCCACGATCAGCATCCGCCATGGGGACCTGCCAGTAGCCAGACCCTAAATAAAGTGAAGAGAAAAAGTCGGCTCCTTGCAAAGTGTCGAGGGCGCCGTCGATTCTGGGGAGAGGGTATACATCCTTGCGTGTTATTTTGTTGAGTCGGCGATAATCTACACCGAAGCGAATAGATCCGTCCTTCTTTGTGATAACAACCGGTGACGCCCACGGGCTGTTGGAAGGCTGTATGACGCCACGTTCAAGCATGGCGTCAACATGACTGTCAAGAACGCCACGTTCTCTGGCTGACACACGGTACGGCCATTGTCGTAATGGCGGGTAAGTTCCTGTGTCAATGTGGTGAGTAACCGTAGACGAGCTGCCCAAGGAGGATGTCTGGCCATCGAAAGACGAGAGGAACTCTTGAAGCATGGCGAGAAGTCGGTTTCGTTTAGGCGCAGGAACACTCTTGTCGAATAAGCGAAGGAAAACCGAGGTATCTGGGGCTGGAGCCGAGGGTCGAGGAAAGCATGTGAACCGTCCGATGAGTTATTGGGAACGTCGGTGACGAGGAGGGCGTCAATCTTTTCTACACGACTCAGGCGATCACCACAAAACAGTGTAGCTGGAGAGGAAAAGCGGTTGCAAATATACATGGAGCTGAATCCACGCTGCATTTCTAAAACTGCGAACGGAAGCAGGAAGCATTGTCAGCCACAAAACAGCTCGGAAGGGCTGAGCAGCACTGTGGTATCGGTAACTGAGTCACACGCAACGGGTACAGGTATGGCAGAGCTAGGAGGAACGTCTGTGTCTTCGGCGACAACGAGGCGAAAAGAGGCAGGGGGCTCGTCCGATGAGGCGTCTTGAACTGAAAATAACTGCAGCTAAGCACGGGCGCAATCGATGACCGCGTGGTGGGTCGACAGAACATTCCAACTGAGAATGACATCGTGGGAGCACGAAGTGAGCACGATAAACTCAATGGCGTAAGTGATGTGTTCAATGGTGACCCGTGCTGCGCACTGAGCAACGAGCCGGATGTGTTGTGCGCTGGCGGTGCGAAGTGTGATGTCGGACACTGGCGTCGTCCGCGTTAATTGCGGAAGCGAAGCGGCAGACCTTTTCGCTGATTACTGACACGGCAGCTCCGGCATCGACAAGGGCGAGTACGGTGAGTCCTTCAACAGTAACATCAATGTCATTCTGGGGTGAAAATCGATGACTTAAGGTTTTCGATGAGGACGCAGCTCTTGCCTCAGGAACTGCGGCGACTAGTTTTCATCCTGTGTTGGCTCAACGCGGGGACGCATGGGCGAGATAGATTAGCGATGAGGTGAGGACGACCTGCGGCTGTTGAATGTCGGTCGAACAGCAGGAGGCGAGTTCGACGGCAGCAAAGTGGACTGCTGACGAAGTGGCGGCTCATACACGACGTAGGACGGCGACTGAAACGACTGATCGTATGAGACGGCTTGGCGGCGACAGTAACGGGCGACGTGGCCGGCGACACGACACACAAAGCATATGGGACGATTATCACGAGTTCGCCACACGTTTGGCGCATGAGGTGGTGGTCGGGGCGGTGACATTGCTGACATTGCGTAGCAATGCTGCTGTGTAGGTTAGCGACGGCGATATGGGAGCAGCCACAGGCCCCGATGGGCAGGCCGAAGGGAGAGCTTCGGCGACTTGTTCCCGTATCGTTTGCTGAAGGGTTCAAGACAAAGGGGCCGCTGATACCGCAGCGGGCGCAACGATAGAAGAGAAAGTTGACGCGCGATTTCTTGGCGAATAAAATCTTGAATGCGGGGCATCAGGGAAGTGTCCTCGCTGCCGACGACTAATTCCGAAAGGGGCTCTCCCGGCTGTGGCGCTGAGCGCTGCGTTAGAATTTGCTGACGTCCCCGACACTCTGAGAATCCTTACTCAGCAACATTAGACAGGCGTCGTCATCTATCCGCTTGAGTGGATGCTTGATCTTGTCAGCTTCGCTCATAGAGGGGTCTGCCCGCTTGCCCAGGCCGATAAGGTCTTCTATGTAACTCGTGAATGTTTCGCCTGCGTTCTGCGCCCGCTCTCGCAAAACTTGTTTGGCGCGAAGTTTCCGCACGGCGGGGCGGCCAAATACTTTCAGAAAATCGGTCTTGAAAGCATACCAAGACTGCAAGTCAGCTCCGTGGTTCGGGTACCACGTCTCAGTGATTCGCTTGAGGGAGATTTGGACATTGTTCAGCTTCATCTTGTCACCCCATCTGTTATGTGCGCTCAACCTTTCATATGATGACAGCCAATCCTCGACGTCCTGCTCGTCATCGCTATAGAACATGGGTTGGTATCGCTCGCGGAATGCATCGGAACAGACGATGGGGGGTTGCGAAGGATACGCCATTTCCCGAGGGTCGTCAGTGGACAGGACGTGACGGAGACTTCTGCTTCGTAACTCCAGGCTGCGGTGAGGACGAGAACCCGCAAACTCCACCAATTGAAGAGGTGTTTATTGGCAGGGAATGGTAGCGTTCCAAGTGACGGTATTCACGTAGGCACTGAGAGGACTAGCCGGAGCGATGATCACGATGCAACTCTTGCACTACAATATATATATATATATATTGTAGTGCAAGAGAAGAGATTCGCCCTTTTTGAGTTTGCTATCAGGGACTGCTCGGGACGCACTATTGTCAAAAAACATAAAAACTCTCGCAGCGCGAAAATTAAGGTAAGTAGAGACAGAGCCACACGAGCAAAATATTTAGAAAATAATATAAAAACATACTGACGTTTCAGGAAAAGAACTTCCTTTCTTCAGAGTTCACAATAAGTTGGTTTCGAGGCTATGTATATACAGAAACTGTAGCAGGGGAGACGGCAGGGCAAGGGAAGGGAGAGTTTGTAGAATATGATCATGTTTGGTGGGCCGCGAATAAAATTAGAGAAGTGGAAAAGGGAAAACATGATAACAACAAATCACGTGGGAAGAGCTGGACAAAAAAGAACCAAAAGAGAAGAGAAACCGAATGCAAACAAACTTTAACTAGGTAATTACCCTCTTCCCCGTGGCAACAGGGTTGAAAGAGGTGTCAAAACTTGATATGCCTATGCACGCATTTGCCATCAGCAACAATATCACAGTCACACGGAACGAACATGAGAAAACAAGAACCCAAATAAAGAAGCAGGAGAACGAGAAAATGAAAAAGGTAATTACCCCCTTTCCCATTGGCAATAAGCGCAAAATAGAGGGGTGACAATAAGATATCCCAATTCACGCATTTGACATGGGAATAAAAAAGAGAGAAGCAAAAAATCACAGTCACCTCGTACAAACAAGAAAAAGAAGTACCAAGAAAAGAACTTAAAACAGTAATTGGTATTTTAGGTGTCCCGTGGCAACTGGTGGCAAGCGAGGGTTCCAAGAAGATATGCCCATGCACGCTAAAGGCGCACATCTGGCCATACGCACCCGTTCTAAGAATCACATTCAGGTGATTGAAACATGAGAGTACTATGCGTAGCTTCAGTTGGCAGCAGGTAAGGGCAGCGCCCAAAAATAGTCAGAGAGGCAGTTTCGACAGGAATTGAGTGTACATTCGTATACAAAAAGAAGAAAAAGCACAAAAAAAGAAAAGGAGAAGAAAAAGACCGGGTCAAACACGTCACAAAAACAAAGATTGCAGAAGGCAGGTGCACGCTCATTGCGCGCCCCTGCAGGTATACATCTGGTCGGCATATTGTACCAGTTTAGGGAACGCCGATGCGGTCTGAAAGGAATGGTAAAAAACAGCAATACAAAAAAGGAAGAGGAGAAGAAAGCAATCGCACACGCTCGCGCGCAGAAATTAATTACCAGGTGATAGTATCAAAGCTAACAATGGTACCGCAGCCTTCAACCCAGAACGTAATGTCCAAACATGCTGGTCAAATTTGCCTCAGTGAAGTCACTGTGATAAAAACCGCGGTGCTAGCACGAAACTATACCCGTGTACGGGGGACCTCCAGCTTATGGGATACTATTATCGAGGGAAAGAAATTAACAGGCATAACACTAACCTGCGAAATGCAGAATTCCACCATACGAATAAGAAGGAGAGAGGGGGAGTGAAGGCGAAAGCTGACAGAAAATTTATTCGTAGGGAAGACGCGTAAATTTCCCATAATTTTCATTTTTGCCAAACGACGCTGTCAAAGTTATTGATGAGGTAGGATTCACAAACTTCGCGATCGTGATGGGTTTTAAAACTAGACTCAAGAATTGTGACTTTCAGCTGTTCAAAAGAATGACCCGGAATTTTAACATGCTTTGATACATTCAAAGAAGGGCAAAGTTTTGAACGAAAGCGGTGATTGCTAAACCTTAAACGAAAGACTGTTTCAGTCCGGCCAATATATTGTTTTCCACGGAGGGTGCCTTCAGCAGGTATACGACATTGATGCAATCACAGTTAAAGTCCCTTTTTACATTAACATAATATTTTCAAGCTGTGTCGGTGGCCTGCTGTATGGTGGTGATTTGAGGGCGTACCTTACGCCATGGTTTTTTATAGGGCATACAAACAGTAGTCTGTGCTCGGCTAATGCTGGATTTGGTAAGAACGTCGCCCAAATTACTGCTGCGTCTATAAACAACGCGTGGCGGCTCGGGAAATATTCCTTTTAGGCTTTCACTTTTAATAGGCTTATTGGGATGTTTCCTTAATACGGATGCAACCTTCGGAGAAGAGGCTGAATGGGACAAAACGAGGTTAGTTTGTGGATTGGGTTTCGGAGAGTTTTTGCGGAGAATGTCTGCGCGGTTCAACTCGGTAGCTCGCGTAATCGCGTCATCAAAAACATGCTCTTGGTAGTTTTGATTCCGACATGTTTTTAAGTTTTCTACAGTTAGAATCAAAACCCACTTCGCTTGGGCAGATTCGCCTAAAATGGTGAGATTGGCTATAAGGTATTGCGGTCTTGTGTTGCCGACATGGCTGCTATAGAAGTGCAAATACTGGCGCGTGTCAGTAGGTTTCTTATAGACATTACTGTGAATCCTGCCTGAGAAACTGTGAATGTAACATCCATGAAATATATGCTGTGCGTACAGTAGGAATAAAAGAGGCAGATAGTACAATGCGCATGGTAAAAACCTTAAACCACTTAAGAAGCTCCATTTCACAATGCTGCCATATTATGAATATATAATCTATATACCTTTTCTAGAATTGTGGCTTGAAATTTTGGTTTGCGAGGAAGTTTGACTGTAGACATCCTATAAAATTATTTACGTACTTTGGCCCGATTTTGGTTCCTATTGACGTTCCGCTCACTTGTACGTAATTGAGACCATCCAACCAAAATTGCTAAGCTCAACGATATGGTGAAGGAAAGTTTCAAGGGTGAGAGAATTGATAGATTTGCACCCGCCCACATATCATACTCACATGATCCAGCGGTGAATTCATTCGCATGCTGAATGTTAGTCAATAGTGACACGACATCCAGGGTAACAAGTAAACAGTTAGGAATTTGAATCTTAATTGATATCCGAGAGAAAATCATTTTTATTCTGATTAAGTATGCGAAGTGGGGAGGGGAATTTTGCGAATAAGACAGTCGACATAGCGCGAGAGATTCTCTGTGACAGTACCAATGCAAAAAACTTTGGGGTGACCCGGGTTGTTATTTTTATGAATCTTAGGGAGAAGGTAGAATCTCCTGGCTACTTGACTGCAGGGAATACGAGCACGAACAGCTGTTTCGGTTATTTGCTGATTTTAAACAAGCTCAGTGAGTTTGTCTTTGACGTTAAGCTTATAATCGTTGTGGGATCACTAGGGAGTACTTTGTAGAACGTCGATTCTGTTGGTTGTCTATGAGCCTCATTGACATTGTCAGCTTTGTCGAGGGTCATGATGGCGCCTTCTTTATCGGCCGGTTTGATAACTATTTCAGGACAACCTGCGAGTTCCTCCAGGGCTTTCTTTTTCATGTTTGTGACGTTACGGCGGAAAGAGATTTGCTTTTGTATGCTGTTGGTACATCCAGATGAACGGCTTTAATGTACATGTTGCGCTGCGTAGGAGGGGCCCAATGTTTAGTGCTAGGTAATGCAATTCGGTCTTTGTTGGTTGGAGGATGGTCATGGAAGTACTGCCGGAGTGTCCTATTCCTGGCGAAGTTATCCAAGTTACTAAAAAGTTGAAATTAGTCAACACCGATAGTTGACCCGAAAAGTTTCTACCTTTTCACAGGGCGCTTATCTTATCTGGTGACATGGTAATACTAGAGAGGTTTATGACATTTCCAGTGTGATTTTTGATAGCGTTGATAGCCTGGGGAGAGTTGACAGAAGGGGGATAAAAACTTGGATTTGTGTGGGCGAAATAATTGGTACCGGCGCTAAAGGGTGCTGGTGAATGATCAGTACTTGATGCGTTATAATCGCCTTTAAGGGGCGATTTTCATGTGCAGTTCCAGATAATGACAGCTATTAGTAGTGGTGCTGACATGATTATGGCGGGTGTAGTAATTGCTAGGAGCATTATCTCCGCAAAATTTACGGATTTTCTTTTGGATATGGCGAATGCCTTTTTGGATTCGTAGCCACGTGGAAGGTCGGATTCTCCTATGCTTAGCTCCTTATAAAAATTCCCACTTCCTGGCTGAGGGAATGGACACAGTCTTGTAGTGATTTAATATTATCTGCGTCAATTGCAAGGATGCATTGTCTAGTACCTGTTGCCATTTCCTCGTTTTGGATGGGGAGAGTTGGGCCGTTGCAGGTCTCACTCTAACCCTCAAATAATGGGAGCTACAGCGGACGCCAAATACGGTGAAAGTGTGGAAATGAGCAATTAGGAACGTATGGGTTTTTCAGTAATTTTTCGGAACCTTAAGAACTGTTTTGACACTGGGTAGGAGGCTCCATTACCGGGTTTTCGAGGTGTCAGTAATTTTGTTGGTGCAGAAAACACTTTTTTGCGGAGGTTGTACGGGGTATGGTGTGCTTTGTGGCGTCCGAACGCAGTGCGAAATGGCTGCTGGCGTTTTCCAAAGGCTCGGTGGTCGTTAGGGCTTCGGTGACCGCTGTGGATGCAGAGGGTGGGCGCGGAAGGCTCTGGAAGAGGCGCACTGTCTTGGGTTGGGCTGCAGGCGGTGCCTCGGTGCTCCGTGGCTGTGGCCTAAGGAGCACACGTGCGTGGCAAGCTTCGGCGGGCATTCGGAGATTCCTGGTGTAGGTCCCTGGCGTTCAGCCGAAGGTCGGGGGCCACGGTGGTCACGGAGGCATGCGAGGCTGGCCCGTTGGCACATGTGTGCGGGGACGTTGTGGAGGGCGCTGGGCTGGGAAAAGCAGAGGCAATGGGTGGAAGTTATTGCGTATGAGGACATTGAGGGAGCTTGGGTGGCGATGCAGGCGACTTCGCGCTATCCAGGACAGTTGCAGAGCTGTTGCTTGAAGCAATGGATGTGGATGTGGCTAGCAAGCCGAACCACACCCTCGAAGCTGGGGTGCAGGCCATCAGCAGCAAAGGATCGGCGGGCGGGAAGGGTCTGGAAGCCGTGGTCAATGAAGTGGACGCAGCTAGAGTTGCGGTAAAATTCGCGCCGGTGAGAGTTAGAGAGTCGTGATTTTTCGTTGCAGCCAATGCCTAAGCGGGAGATTCGGTAGTTACGCCGACGCCGGATAGCGGAGCGCGGAAGAATCAGCAGGCGTAGACGGTAAAGGTGTTAGGCCGAGATTGAAGATCAAGGTCAGTCAGCAAACGGTAGGCACAAAAAGCACGTTCAGCAAAAGAAGAGCTCCGATATTAGTTCCGAAATGCAAGAAAACTGTGGTTGTGATAGCTGGTATGGAGTCAAAGACTAAGCGTGAGTCAGAAATGCATGCGCTGGTTTGCGAAATGAAAGCAGGGTTCCAACACAGACAAGGACAAGACGTTCAAAAAGATACTATTTTGGGAGTCACCGATTCAAACACTAGACGCTGCCGTTCGCGGGAACTTCCGGATGGCGTCCTTCTTCGTGGATCCTGGCAGCGCTCATTGTAGAAGATAGTCTGGAAATATAACAACTCACCGAAAGCCGGACAATTCAGGTAAGTAGAGACAGAGACACACGAAGAAAAAATTACAATTAAAACAAAAGCTTACTGACGTATCAGAAAGAGGACTTCCGCTCTTCAGAGTACAAAATAAGCTGGTTTCAGGGTTATATATTGCCGCGAACCATACATTGGGTTTGTTTATTTGTGTTTTGCTTTTACCGCCCGGCTGCGCCGGTCTGTGTTATCTCTGCGCCAAGGGAAGCGCGTGTTCCATTCTTTCTTTCTGTGCCGCATGTGTTATCTGTTGTGATAGGGAGAGCATTCCCATCTAACGTTAAGAGCCCATGAATAATCTTCTTGGATCTACTATGTTCTGGATGCGAATCGACGTTTCGAGAACCACGCGCGCCAAAAGATAAAAAGCCTGCAGTTGCGGACGCCGGGGCATTCGATTCGACGACACTCGCTTGTGCAAGTCACGTTGTTGACCGCTGCTTCGCCGCCTGTGTATCCTTTTGAGTTGTTAGGGGAGCGCACGTTCGCTACAATAAACGTGTTTCTTATTCAAGACAACTGCATCATCCTTGTCTTCGTGACATCTGGTGAGAGGTGCGGGGTAGCACCTTCATGCCCACTACAACCTCGGGGAAGGCCGCCAAGCCAGTCCAACAAGAGCCAGCCTCCGCCTGCAAGATTTACCACCCGAGTTCGGTTTGATGCCAGAAGGGGCCCAAGAAAAAGGAACGCTGCCACCAACAACCATGGTTGATAAGAAACAATGTCACCAATCGTCCTGCAGCCAGCCCCTGGAACCGCCTCGTTTCCGGGGAGCGCCCCGGTGAAGACCCCGAAGTATGGTTGGAGAAGCTGAGGAGGCGCGTCCGCATCTTACAACAGGTGGGACGACGAAGAAACTTTCCGGCATGTCTTCTTTTACGTAGAAGATGGCTGCTCGAACCTTGTTCGAGAACCATGAGAGTTCTTGACGACTGGACTCACGTCAAAAGGAGTTCCTTAAGACATTCACTACCGTTGTGAGACAAGAGCGAGCTGCACTTATGCTTGAAACTCGGACACAACACCCCAACGAAGGGGGTCGTGATCTTCGTTGAGGAGATGAAGCAACTATTTCGCCGCGCGGAACCCGAAATGAACGGAAGGAAAAGAAGTTACAGCTTCTTGATGCGCGGTGTGAAGGAGGAGCTGTTTGCTGGACTTGTCCCGCAAACCCGCCCAAAAACCATCGCTGAATTCGTGACCGAAGCCAGCACGATTGAGAATGCTCTCGAAATGCGTGCCAAGCAGTATGACCGGAACTTTATTGGCGCGGCCAGTGCGAACTACGTGGACAACATGCGGATTCCGGCTGATAGCCTACGCGATACCATCCGAAAAGTAGTGAGAGAGGAGCTGCGGAAACTTTTCCCGACGACGCCGCAACCCCAAGTCGCTTGCCCAACTGACGTGATCCGGGAAGAAGTTCAAAACGTTTTAAAAATGCTTGGGGAACTTCTGTGGCATCCGAAGTAACTGCGACCCCAAGCTATGACGTACTCCGCAGCTGTTCACCGACCCCGCCCTGCTCCAACACGTCGTCAAGAGGCCCCGCCCCTACCGCCGCCCACTGTCGCCCGCCGGACCCCCCGTAGCACAAACCCAGACGCCGAGGAAGACTGACGTATGGCGAACACCGGATAACCGTCCTCCGTGGCTACCACTGCGGAGAGTCCGACCCACATCTACCGTCGCTGCCCATACAAGAGACTCGGACTTACGTGGTTTCCCTCGTCGACGCACCACGCCCCCCGACCCGGCCAGCAACCCATTCTGAGATTGAAGAATACCTGTCGAACACCAGCCGTGGACCAGCCCGTTTCAACCGTTCGCCGTCGCCCTACCCGTACCAGTCGCCGGCCCGCCGTAGCAGTGCTGACATCGCACGTGGAAGGTCTCCCAGCCCACGCGGGGGAAACTAAAGGCGGCAACTTCTGGGGATGAAGTTGCTCTACGGCGAAAAACTGGAAACCCTCCAACGACGCAACGACGCGCTGAAGATAGTGATTCACGACATGCCCTCGACCCGACGACCCGACCTAACCCTGACGGAGACTTCCGACACGACGACACGACGAACACGACGAACACGACGACACGGCGCGACGCGTACCCGACCTGACCGAGACGTCCGTTAAGAATACGACGACAACGACGATGCACAGTGCCCGACGATCAACACGTACAAGCAGAGATACGACGCCCCGACGAACCCGGAACTCGAGGAAGACTGCATCTGACGCCAGGGGTCATTCGACGGCTTTGATGTAGTCGCCCTCGTAGACAACGGGAGCTGACTATTCAGTAATGAGCGGACCATTTGCGTCTAAACTGAAGAAAGTTATGACCAGATGGGACGGTGCGCACATACGCACAGCAGGAGGCCACCTCGTGACGCCAAGTGGAACGTGCACATCGCGCGTCACCATAGACGGCACAACGTACCCAGCGGCGTTCGTCGTTCTGCCTAACTGCTCCCGCGACGTAATTCTTGGTATGGACTTTTTGATGGACAACGGTGCAATAATGGATCTGCAGACTAAGTCAATAACGTTTTTCCCCCCATCACTCCACGATGCCGGACCCGAACCCCCGAACGACGTGCTGCTGTAAGGATTGCCGATGATCATGTCACAGCTGCCACCCCGCGCAAGCTTGATGGTCGCAAGTCTACTGTGAAGATGCTGCTCCTGACGTCGACGCTATCGTTGACACTGATCAAAGGGTGCTTCTCGACCGTGGTGTGTCTGTCGCAAGAGGCAATCCGCGCTTCAAGAAACACCAATCCCCCATTTTGGTTACTAATTTCACCGAGGAGTACCAGCATTTAAACAAGGGCGCGGGCAATTGCATTCCTCGAAGAAACGCAAGAAGCAAGTGACGTGATCGCGGGTCGCCGACTTTGAACGCACACCCGTAGAAACCTCAAGCTCCAGCAGCCCTTCGACGTGAATCCGGCGCTACCGCAAGAACAACGGAAAAAATTATTGGCTTTGCTGCGTCGCTATAGCGAATGTTTTTCGTGGAGCGCAAAACTACGTCAGACCCCTCTAGCGAAGCAATGAATAGTAACCGAAGATTGAGCCCGACCTACCCGACAGTCACCGTACCACGTCTCTTCACACGAACAGGAAGCCATCCGGACTCAAGTCGACGACATGCTCAGCGACGACCTTATACAGCCTCGAAAAGCCCCTGGGCTGCGCCCGTCGTACTCGTAAAGAAAAAAGACGGCACATTAAGGTTTTGCGTTGACTACCGGCGACTGAACAAAATCACGAAAATAGGACGTGTACCCCTCCCCCGAATCGACGACACCCTCGACCACCTCTGCCACGCGAAGTAACTTCTCATCGATGGACCTGAAGACCGGCTACTGGCAAATTGAAGTGGACGAGAGAGACCGAGAGAAGACTGCATTTATAACCCCAACGGGCCTATACGAGTTCAAGGTGATGCCGTTTGGGCTGTGCACAGCACCAGCGACGTTTCAAAGAGTCATGGACACTGTGCTAGATGGCCTTAAGTGGCAAACCTGCCTCGTATACCTCGACGACGTAAGTGGTATTGCCCGGACTTTCGACGAATACCTTGAAAGGTTCGAGTCTGCACTCGAGGCCATTCGTACATCGGGGTTGAGACGCTGAAGCCTGAAAAATGCCGTTCGCATACGGGGAACTGAAGTTTTTGGGCCACGTCGTCAACGCCGCGGGGAGTCCTACCTGACCCGGCAAAAACTTCAGCCATTGCGAACTTCCCAAGGGCCGAAAGACAAGAAGGACGTGGCGAAGATTTTCTCGGGCTGTGCGCATACTACCGGCGCTTCGTCGCAAATTTCGCACGCATTGCAGAGCCACTCGCACGGCGCTTGACGAAAGATAGCACCCCTTTCAGCTGGGAAAACGACCAAGAAAAAAGCATTCTGCGAGCTGCAAAAAACGCCTGCAAAGCCCGCCCCGTGCTCGCTCATTTCGACGAAAATGCCGAAACGGAAATGCACCACGGACGCCAGTGATATAGGCTTGCGTGCCGTCCTTGTCCAAAAGCAAAGCGGTTTCGAAAGGGTAATCGCCTATGCCAGCCGTGGCCTGTCGAAGGAGGAGAAAAACTATTCTGCCTCTGAGAAAGAGTTCCTGGCTATTATGAGGGCGATTTCAAAATTTCGCCCATACGTGTATGGAAGGCCATTCAAGGTTGTAACAGACACCATGCGCTGTGTTTGGCTGGCCAATTTGAAGGACCCATCTGGCCGTCTTGGGCGGTGGAGCTTGCGCCTGCAGGAGTTCGACGTTACAGTCGTTTATAAATCCGGCAGGAAACCTCCGACGCTGACTGCCTGTCCCGCGCCCCCGTCGACCCACTACCACAAGACTCTGATGAAGACAGCGCATTCTTCGGGATCGTCACGGAGAGCGACCCCGACATACGCGTCATAATCGAGTACCTCGAGGGATGCAACGTTGCCGTTCCTAGGACCTTCAAACGCAGCTTACCAGCATTCAGCCTGAGAAACTCCGTCCTTGTGAAGAAGAATTTCAGCCCCTGAACAAGACCGAATTAACTTCTCGTCATCCCCGCGGACCTTCGTGACGAAATTTTGGAAGCGTGCCACGACGACCCGTCTTCCGAACATCTGGGCACAGCCCGCACTATTGGAAAAATCAAGGCGAGGTACTACTGGCCCCGCCTTACCTCTGACGTCACCCACTACGTCCGGAGCTGCCGTGACTGCCAACGACAAAAAACGCCGCCGACAAGACCCGCCGGACTTCTGCAACCGATCGCCGTCCCATCGAGACCGTTTCAACAGATTGCAATGGACCTTTTAAGCCCGTTCCCTACGTCACGATCACAGAACAAGTGGATTGTCGTAGCGACAGACTACATGACGCGCTACGCAGAGACTGCTGCTCTTCCGAGGGGGACTGCACAAGAAGTGGCGAAGTTCTTTATAATCCAAGTTGTGCTGCGGCATGGAGCCCTGGAAGTCCTAATCACATTCCGCGGAACGGCATTTACTGCGGAGCTGATGCAAGGAGTATTACGCTACAGCAACACGGATCACCGAAGAACGACGGCGTACCACCCCCAAACGAACGGACTAGCAGAACGTCTGAACAAGACAATCGCAGATATGCTGTCAATGTACGTTGACGTTGAACATAAGACTTGGGACGAAGTGCTCCCGTATGTCACGTTTGCGTACAACACGGCTATTCAGGAGACGACGCAGCTGACGGCGTTCGAGCTTGTCTACGGTAGAAGGCCGACTACGATGCTCGACGCCATGCTTCCGCACGTAGAAGACGACGACGTTAACGCCGACGTCCACGGATATCTTCAACGTGCGGAGGAGGCCCGCCAGCTCGCTCGAGTTCGTATAACGGACCAGCAGCTGGTGGATGCGGGCCGCTACAACCTCCGACACCGAGACGCCGAGTACCGCCCAGGGGACCGTGTGTGGGTTTGGACTCCCATCCGACTACGCGGACTCAGTGAGAAGCTCTTGCGACGGTATTTCGGACCCTACAAGATTCTACGACGTGTTGGCCAACTCACCTACGAAGTGATCCCCGATGGTGACTCCGGCACATCACGACAACGCACGCGGCCTGAAGTCGTCCACGTGGTTCGCTTAAAGCCTTTCTATGGTCGATGACGAACTTTTATTTTCATTTGTTCGGACTGTCGCTTATGTTAGCATCGGGTCGATGCACTCTTAGAGGGGGGGTAATGCCGCGAACCATACATTGGGTTTGTTTATTTGTGTTTGCTTTTACCGCCCGGATGCACCGGTCTGTGTTATCTCTGCGCCAAGGGAAGCAAGTGTTCCATTCTTTATTTCTGTGCCGCATGTGTTATCTGTTGTGATAGGGAGAGCATTCCCATCTAACGTGAAGAGCCCAGAATAATCTTCTTGGATCTACTATGTTCTGGATGCGAATCGACGTTTCGAGAACCACGCGCGCCAAAAGATAAAAAGCCTGCAGTGCGGACGCCGGGGCATTCGATTCGACGACACTCGCCTGTGCAAGTCACTTTGTTGACCGCTGCTTCGCCGCCTCTGTATTCTTTTGAGTTGTTAGGGGAGCACAAGTTCGCTCCAATAAACGTGTTTCTATTCAAGACAACTGCATCATCCTTGTCTTCGTGACAATATATATATATAATATATATATATATATATATATATATATATATATATATTGTCACGTAGCCAAGGACGAAGCAGTTGTTTGGAAAAGAAACAAGTTTATTGGAGCGAACTTGTGCTCCCCTAACAACTGAAAAGAATACAGAGGCGGCGAAGCAGTGGTCAACAAAGTGACGTTACGTGCGTCTGCGAGCGTCGCAGAATCGAATGCCCCGGCGTCCGCACTGCAGGCTTTTTTATCTTTTGGCGCGCGTGGTTCTCGAAACGTCGATTCGCATCGAGAACATAGTAGATCAAGAAGATTATTCTGGGCTGTTCACGTTAGATCGGAATGCTCTCCCTATCACAACAGATAACACATGCGGCACAGAAAGAAAGAATGGAACACGCGCTTCCCTTGGCGCAGAGATAACACAGACCGGCGCAGCCGGCGGTAAGGCAAAACACAAATAACAACCCAATGTATGGTTCGCGGCATAGCCCCCCTCGTAAGGTGCATCGACCTCGATGCTAACTAAGCTGACAGTTCGAACAAATGAAAATAAAAGTTCGTCATCGTCCGTAGAAAGGTTTAAGCGAACCACGTGGACGACTTCAGGGCCGCGTGCGTTGTCGTGATGTGCCGGAGTCACCATCGGGGATCACTCGTAGGAAAGTTGGCCAACACGTCGTAGAATCTCGTAGGGTCCGAAATACCGTCGCAGGAGCTTCTCACTGAGTCCGCGTCGTCGGATGAGGAGTCCAAACCCACACCACGATCCCCTGGTTGGTACTCGGCGTCTCGGCGTCGGAGGTTGTAGCGGCCGCATCCACCAGCTGCTGGTTCCGTTATACGAACTCGAGCGAGCTGGCGGGCCTCCTCCGCACGTTGAAGATATCCGTGGACGTCGGCGTTGAGGTCGTCGTCTTCTTCTATGTGCGTAAGCATGGCGTCGAGCATCGTAGTCGGCCCTTCTACCGTAGACAAGCTCGAAGGGCGTCAGCTGCGTCGTCTCCTGGATAGCCGTGTTGTACGCAAACGTGACATACGGGAGCACTTCGTCCCAAGTCTTATGTTCAACAGTCAACGTACATTGACAGCATATCTGCGATTGTCTTGTTCAGACGTTCTGTTAGTCCGTTCGTTTGGGGTGGTACGCCGTCGTTCTTACGGTGATCCGTGTTGCTGTAGCGTAATACTCCTTGCATCAGCTCCGCAGTAAATGCCGTTCCACGGTCGTGATTAGGACTTCCGGGGCTCCATGTCGCAGCACAACTTGGCTTATAAAGAACTTCGCCACTTCTTGTGCAGTCCCCCTCGGAAGAGCGGCGGTCTCTGCGTAGCGCGTCATGTAGTCTGTCGCTACGACAATCCACTTGTTCTGTGATCGTGACGTAGGGAACGGGCCTAAAAGGTCCATTCCAATCTGTTGAAATGGTCTCGATGGGACGGCGATCGGTTGCAGAAGTCCGGCAGGTCTTGTCGGCGGCGTTTTTTCGTCGCTGGCAGTCACGGCAGCTCCTGGACGTAGTGGGTGACGTCAGAGGTAAGGCCGGGCCAGTAGTATCCTCGCCTTGATTTTTCCAATAGTGCGGGCTGTGCCCAGATGTCCGGAAGACGGGGTCGTCGTGGCACGCTTCCAAAATTTCGTCACGAAGGTTCGCGGGGATGACGAGAAGGTAATTCGCTCTTGTTCCGGGGCTGAAATTCTTCTTCACAAGGACGGAGTTTCTCAGGCTGAATGCTGGTAAGCTGCGTTTGAAGGTCCTAGGAACGGCAACGTTGCATCCCTCGAGGTACTCGATTATGACGCGTAAGTCGGGGTCAGCACGCTGCTGGGCGGCTAGGTCGCTCTCCGTCACGATCCCGAAGAACGCGCTGTCTTCATCAGAGTCTTGTGGTGGTGGGTCGACGGGGGACGCGGGACAGGCAGTCGTCGTCGGAGTGTTTCCTGCCGGATTTATAAACGACTGTAACGTCGAACTCCTGCAGGCACAAGCTCCACCGCCCAAGACGGCCAGAGGGGTCCTTCAAATTGGCGAGCCAACACAGCGCATGGTGGTCTGTTACAACCTTGAATGGCCCTTCCATACACGTATGGGCGAAATTTTGAAATCGCCCAGTATAATAGCCAGGCACTCTTTGTCAGAGGCAGAATAGTTTTTCTCCTCCTTCGACAGACCACGGCTGGCATAGGCGATTACCCTTTCGCAGCCGCTTGCTTTTGGACAAGGACGGCAACCCAAGCCTATATCCACTGGCGTCCGTCTGCATTTCCGTTTCGGCATTTTCGTCGAAATGAGCGAGCCACGGGCAGGCTTTGCAGGCGTTTTTGCAGCTCGCCGAATGCTTTTTCTTGGTCGTTTTCCCAGCTGAAAGGGGTGCTATCTTTCGTCAAGCGCGTGAGTGGCTCTGCAATGCGTGCGAAGTTTGCGACGAAGCGCCGGTAGTATGCCACAGCCCGAGAAATCTTCGCACGCCCTTCTTGTCTTTCGGCCTTGGGAGTTCGCAATGGCTGAATGTTTTTGCCGGGTCAGGTAGGACTCCCCGCGGCCGTTGACGACGTGGCCCCAAGAACTTGAGTTCCCCGTATGCGAAACGGCACTTTTCAGGCTTCAGCGTCAACCCCGACGTACGAATGGCCTCGAGTACAGACTCCAACCTTGCAAGGTGTTCGTCGAAAGTCCGGGCGAATACCACTACGTCGTCGAGGTATACGAGGCAGGTGTGCACTTAAGGCCAGCTAGCACAGTGTCCATGACTCTTTGAAAACGTCGCTGGTGCTGTGTCACAGCCCAAACGGCATCACCTTGAACTCGTATAGGCCGTCTGGGGTTATAAATGCAGTCTTCTCTCGGTCTCTCTCGTCCACTTCAATTTTGCCAGTAGCCGGTCTTCAGGTCCATCGATGAGAAGTACTTCGCGTGGCAGAGGTGGTCGAGGGCGTCGTCGATTCGGGGGACGGGGTACACGTCCTTTTTCGTGATTTTGTTCAGTCGCCGGTAGTCAACAGCAAACCTTAATGTGCCGTCTTTTTCTTTACGAGTACGACGGGCGCAGCCCAGGGGCTTTTCGATGGCTGTATAATGTCGTCGCTGAGCATGTCGTCGACTTGAGTCCGGATGGCTTCCCGTTCGTGTGAAGAGACGCGGTACGGTGACTGTCGGGTAGGTCGGGCTCCATCTTCGGTTATTATTCGGTGCTTCGCTAGAGGGTCTGACGTAGTTTTGCGCTCGACGAAAAACATTCGCTATAGCGACGCAAGCAAAGCCAATAATTTTTTCCGTTGTTCTTGCGGTAGCGCCGGATTCACGTCGATGGCTGCGGGAGCTTGAAGGTTTCTACGGGTGTGCGTTCAAAGTCGGCGACCGCGATCACATCACTTTGCTTCTGCGGTTTCTTCGAGGAACGCAATTGCAGCTCCCTTGTTTAAAAATGCTGGTACTCTTCGGGTGAAATTTAGTGACCAACACGTGAGATTGTCCGTTGCTTAAAGTGCCGCAATGCCTCTTGCGACGGAGACCACCGCGGTCGAGAAGCAACCTTCGATCACTCTCTACGATAGCGTCGATGTCAGAAGCAGCATCCTCACAGTAGACGGCGATCATCAAAGCTTGCGCGGGGGTGGCAGGGGTGATGTGATCGTCGGCGATCCTGACAGCAGCAACGGTGATCGGGGTTCGGATGCGGCCGTCGGTGGAGTGATCGGAGGAAATGTTATCGGACTTGGTCTGCAGGTCAATTATTGCGGCCGTTGTCCGTCAAAAGAGTCCATTCCGAGAATCACCGTCCGGCGGGAGCAGTTAGGTAGACGACGAACGCCCCCAGGGTACGTTTGTGCCGTCTATGGTGACGCGCGATGTGCCACGTTCCATTTGGCGTCACGAGGTGGCCTCCCTGCTGTGCGTATGTGCGGACCGTCCCATCTGGTCATAATTTTCTTCAGCTTAGACGCAAATGGTCCGATCATTACGGAGTAGTCGGCTCCCGTGTCTACGAGGGCGACTACATCAAAACCGTCGATGGACACCTTGACGTCGGATTGCCGCCTTCCCTTGAGTTCCGGGTGCGTCGGGGCGTCGCATCTCGGCTTGTGCGTGTTGACGGTCGGGCACTGTGCGTCGTCGTAGTCCACGTCTTCTCAGCGGAGTCTCGGTCAGGTCGGGTAAGCGTCGCGGCCGTATAGCTGTCGTCGTGTTCGGGAGTCTCGTTCAGGTTTAGGTCTGGTCGTCGGGATGAGGGCATGTCGTGAATCACTGTCTTCGGCGAGTCCTTGCGTCGTTGGAGGGTTTCCGGTTTTTCGCCATAGGGCAACTTCACCTCCAGAAGTTGCTGCTTTTAGTTTCCCCCGCGTGGGCTGGGGGACCTTCCACGGGCGAACGTCAGCGTTGCTACGGCGGTTCGGCGATTGGTATGGGTAGGGCGACGGCGAACGGTTGAAACGCGCTGGGCCACGGCTGGTTTCAGATAGATACTCGTCGATCTCACGTGGTCGTTGGCCAGGGAGAGGGCGAGGAGCGTCGACGGAGAAACCACGCAGTCCGAGTCTCTTGTATGGGCAGCGACGGTAAATGTGGTCGGCCTCTCCGCATGGTAGCACAGAGGACGGTTATCGGGAGTTCGCCATACGTCCGTCTTCCTCGGCGTCTGGTTTCGGGCTACCGGGGGTCGGGGGGTGACAGTGGGCGGCGGTACGGCGGGGCCTCTTGACGGCGTGTTGGAGCAGGGCGGGGTCGACGAACAGCCGTGGAGTATGTCATAGCTTGTGGCTCTCGGGGTACCTCGGATGGCGTAGAAGTTCCCAACGCTTGTTGCACTTCTTCTCTAATGACGTCGGTGAGAGAAGCGACTTGGGGCTGCGGCGGCGTTGGGAGAAGTTTCCGCAGCTCCTCTCTCACTATTTCGCGGATAGTCTCGCTTGGGTAGGCGGCTGTCGGCAGGGATCCGCCTGCTGCCAAGTCGTTCGCATTGCGCCGCGCCAACAAAGTTGCGGTCATACCTGCTTAGCACGCATTTCGAGGGCTTTCTCAATGGTGCTGGCTTCGCGTCACGAATTCGGCGACGGTTTTTGGGCGGATTTCGGACAAGTCCGGCAAACAGTTCCTCCTTCACTCCGCGCATTAAGAAGCGGAACTTCTTTTCTTCCGTCATTTCGGGATCCGCGCGGCGAAATAGCTGCTTCATCTCCATCAACGAAGATCAAGACGCCTTCATTGGGGTGTTTGCGTGCGCGTTTCCAACAAAAGGGCGGCTCTTTCTTTCCGCACGACGGTAGTGAAGGTCTTAGTGAACTTGCTTTTGAACTGAGCCCAGTTTGTCAAGGAGCTCTCGTGTTCTCGAACCAAGTGCGAGCCGAATCTTCCAAGTAAAAGAAAACCCGTTGCCGGAACGTTTCTCGCGTCGTCCCACCTGTTGAATTTCCGGACGCGCTCCAGTTTCTCCAACCATTCTTCTGGGTCTTCTGCGGGGGCTCCTCGGAATGATAGGGGGTTCCCGTGGCTGCTGCAGAACGACAGGAGGATTGGCTTGGTTGAGCATGGTGCTGGTTGCGACGTTTTTCTTCTTCGTCTTCTCCGGTAGTAGACCGAACTCGGGTGGTAAATCTTGCACGCGGAGGCTGGCTCTTGTTGGACTGGCTTGGCGGCTTCCAGAGGTTGTAGTGGGCATGAAGGGTGCGTACCCAGCACCTCCACCAGATGTCACGTAGCCAAGGACGAAGCAGTTGTTTGGAAAAGAAACAAGTTTATTGGAGCGAACTTGTGCTCCCCTAACAACTGAAAAGAATACAGAGGCGGCGAAGCAGCGGTCAACAAAGTGACGTTACGTGCGTCGGCGAGCGTCGCAGAATCGAATGCCCCGGCGTCCGCACTGCAGGCTTTTTATCTTTTGGCGCGCGTGGTTCTCGAAACGTCGATTCGCATCGAGAACATAGTAGATCCAAAGAAGATTATTTCTGGGCTGTTCACAGTTACGATCGGAATGCTCTCCCTATCACAACAGATAACACATGCGGCACAGAAAGAAAGAATGGAACACGTGCTTCCCTTGGCGCAGAGATAACACAGACCGGCGCAGCCGGCGGTAAAGGCAAAACACAAATAAACAAACCCAATGTATGGTTCGCGGCAATATATATGGTTAGTAGAGACAGAGACAAACGAGAAAGACGTAGAAAATAAAAATAAGTTTACCGACGTTTCAGGGAGAGGACTCTCTTTCTTCAGAGTACAAAATAAGTTCGTTCAGAGCTATATATATACAGAAAATGTAGCAAGCGCGAGGGCAAGGTAAGAGGAGGGAGAGTTTGTACAAATGGATCATGGCTGGTGGGTAGCAAAAGAATGAAGAGAGAGCGCGAAAATAAATTATACAAAAAGGATAATAAGAACACACAGTCACGCGGCACGAACTTGGAAAAAAAGAGAGATAGAAGAACCAAAGACAGAAAAAATGAATAATTAAAAAATAATAAATTAATAAATAAGAAGGTAATTGTCCTCCCCCGTGGCAACGGGGGTGAAAGAGGGGTCAAAACAAGATATGCCTATGCCCGTGTTGACATGGGCAAAAAAGTTAGTCACGCGGAACGAAGACGTTCCAAAGAAGACATGCACACAAAGGGCGAACATCTGCCCATTCACACTCGTTCTAGGAATCCAAGTAAGGTCATTGAAACAAGAGACACGTGGCTTCTGTTGGTGGGAGGCGGGGGTCGCGCCCAAAAGCAGTAGGACAGGCAGTTTCAACAGGAAAGAGTGTACATTGGTATACAAAGAGCGAAAAAAATAAAATAGAAAATAAAAAATCACCAGGTATTTCTTTTTTAATTACTTATTTTTTTCTCTGTGTTTGGTTCTTCTCTCTCTCTTTTTTTCCAAGTTCGTACCGCGTGACTGTGTGTTCTTATTATCCTTTTTGTATAATTTATTTTCCCACTCTCTCTTCATTCTTTTGCCACCCACCAACCATGATCCATTTGTACAAACTCTCCCTCCTCTTACCTTGCCCTCGCGCTTGCTACATTTTCTGTATATATATAGCTCTGAAACGAACTAATTTTGTACTCTGAAGAAAGGGAGTCCTCTCCCTGAAACGTCAGTAAACTTATTTTTATTTTCTACGTCTTTCTCGTTTGTCTGTGTCTCTACTAACCTTATTTTTTTCGCGCTCTGTGTGAGTTTTTATCTTTGCAGTCTATATATATATATATATATATATATATATATATGTATATATATATATATATATATATATCGTGTAAGAGGCCTTCAAGGAGATGTCGCTCACTGAAAGTGCGGGTAGACAGACGCCGTTTATTTGGCGAACGCGCAGCCAAGCAGCTAGCCTAAGGGATGATAATGATCATGTACAGGTGACGAAGATGAAGAAATTACTGAAAAGAATGACAGGTGATGATGATTACAATAAAGATTGAAATCAGCGAACTATTGTGCCGTTGAAACTACAGTCTTACAATATATATATATATATATATATATAATATATATATATATATATATTATATATATTATATCAAGATAATATATATATATATATAATATTATATATAATATAGTATATATCTATGAATATATAATTATAGTATATGCACAGAAAATTCAGCAAGAGCGTGGGTAGGACAAAGGAAAAGAGAGTGCAGAATGTGATCTGGTTGGTGGACAGAGAAAAAATGAGGAAATGGAAGTGGTAAAAAAGGATAACAAGAAATCATAGTCACTCAGTACGAACATGAGCAACAAAGAAACAAAAAAGAAATGTAACACAATAAAAAAAATTTAATACGGTATTCCCCCTTGGCAACCGGGGTGAAAGAGGGGTCAAAAATTGATATGCGCATGGACGCATTTGCCATTAGCAAAAAAATCACGGTCAGGGTAATGAATATAAGCAAATGAGATTGAAGAAAAAGAAATAGAACGAAAAAAATTAAAAAGGTAATTAACCTTTCACCCTTGGCCAATAGGCGAAAAAGAGAAGGGTGACAACAGGATTATCCCCTGGCACGCATGGGGCATGGACATAAAAAAAGCGATAACAAAGAAATCACAGTCACGTGGTAGGAAGATGAGAACGCCGGCCGCAGAAAAGAAATTAACAAGGAAACTGGTATTTTCAGTGTCCAATGGCAACTAGTGGCAAGAGAGGTGTCCAAACAAGATATGCCCACGCATGCAAAAAGCGCACATCTGGCCATACACATACGTTTTAAGAATCAGAGGCAGGTGATTGAAACATGACAGTACTATACCTGACTTGAGTTGGTGGGAGGTAAGGGTCGCTCCCAAAGGCAGTCAGGCAAGCTGTTTCGACAGGAAATGAGCGTACATTCGTATACAAAGAGCAGAAAAAGCAGGGAAACAAGTAATGGAAAGAAAGATAACAGATCGCAGGTACACATTCATGAAGCGCATCACGAGGTAGACATCTGGTCGGCACATGTCAACGAAGGTTAGGGAACTTGAACTGTGATTTCATCAAAGTCGTATACCTGCTGGAAGGCACCCTCAGCGGAAAACAATATCTTGGCTAGACTGAAACACCCCTTCTTTTGAGGTTCAACAATCACCACTCTCGTGCAAAAACATACCTTCTTTGCCTGTATCAAAGGATGTTTAAACTCCTGGTCATTCCTTTGAACAGCTGAAAGTTACAATTCTGGATTCTGGTTTTCAAACGCATCACGATCGCAAAGTTTATGAGTCCTACCTCATTTATAAGTTTAAGTCAGCCCCCGCCACGGGCACCTTGAGCAATCCTGGTCACGGTACTGGCGATATCATGGAACCCCAGCTCCAATACTATTGCTGTAATCTACCATGGCTACGAGTTGTAAGGTGAAGGGCAGAAACCACAAACGGTCGCTGTCGGAGCCCAGGTCAAGCTCCGGTGGATGGGCTGCGTGTCTGTTTACCAGGCCAGCAGCTGCGCGACCTCTCAAACTACCAGGGTAAGGTTTGAGAAGAAAGAACCCCCGTCCCCTGCGGTTATAGTATAGCTTATGATATTCTCTAAACCACCCAAGCCAAATGATCGGGACCTCAAACGGGCCCGCACCGTAGTAACTTCCAAATTTCTTCTGACGATTGACTTGCGAAGCAATCACAAATTTCCTCGCTTTCCCATTAAGCAATCTCTTGATAAGAAAACCCCTGTTAGTGGAACATCAATATTTCCTGTTGCAAAGATTCTTGAAAGTGTTGCTGGGGAAAAACTAGGAGGCGAAAAAACTTACTTCTGGAGATGTGCTTATTGAAGTCAGCCCCAAAAAGCAGGAAAGTAAGCTCCTTCAACAAACTAACATCGATGGTCTAGAAATTACTATCACACCTCACGGAACCTTAATCTCTTTTCTAGGTGTCATCTTCGAACTCGATCTAATCAACGAAACCGAAACCGACATCCTTCATGGACTGCGTGACCAAGGGGTCACAGCAGCCCGGCGAATCACAATAAGACGAGATGGCAAAGAGAATAACACAAAGCACGTAATTTTGACCGTTGACAGAACCCCACTACCAGAATCCGTGACGGAAGGTTACTTGCGATGTACCACGCACCCGTACGTGCCAAACCCACACCGCTGGTACAAATACCAGCGGTATGGGCACGGTACGAACTCTTGCCGTTGGAGACCAAAATGTGGAAAGTGTGGTCAACCTGACCATCTGACAGACAACTGCGACGCAGGCAACTTCACCTGTCGTAACTGCCATGGAGCTCACGCAGGATATTCACTTTCGTGTGAAACGTTCAAACAAGAAAAACGAATCATCACATTGAAGGTCAATGAAAACATCAGCGTTCCGGAGGCCCGGAAGAGGTTTGCACTCTTCAGCTCCAAAAAGTACCCCGACGCTGCTCGCAGGGGGGGGGGGCAGAGCGGCGCCTGGTTTTGGTGGCGACGGAGTACAGCCCAGATGACATGTTCCCACCTCTGCCACCCACCAGGCTGCCTGTGCCAGCCGCCGTGGTCACTATGCCACTTGCTGGGCAGGCAATGGTTGAGGTGGCCACTCCTGCTGATGGGAGCGTAGTCACTCCTGTTCCTGCCTCACAGGTCTCGAGAGCACCCGAGAGCCCCGTGGAAATCGACACAGAGGGAAGCGCCATGCTCTCCAAATCTCGCCCCACCACCTGTCCTGCCCGTGGCGCCCACGACCCCCTCGGTATTGGTGGCTGAAGAGAAAAGCGCACTAAAGGGTGCTACATCCAGGTCCATGGTGTAGCGGAAGAACGACGCAAGGCAGACCTGGGCCATGGTTGCTCTTTGACGGGGACAATACCTTTACTGACAGGGGAGCTTTCATGATGTTTATGGTGAATGGTGCATACCCAGCGGGAGATTTACATCCTCCCGCGCCCGAGATGATCGATGTGTGAACAATAAAACCGCAGTCCTAACATTTTGGTTTTTCAGTCCATAAGGCAAGACATTGCCATGGGGTCGGGGAATGCTATCCCCTTTTTCATCACCACCATTGCTTGCGCCATCGCGCAGATCTTTAGGCAGCCAAGGGCCGCCAATGTAATGCGAACGACAACCAGACTGTGGGTCCAGCTGCCTCAGAAGGCTGGAGTTATTGTGGCGAAAGTTATTGTGGCGAAATCGATGTCTTGCAAGTCCTAATATTTTGATGAAAAGGTAGCTGTTGTGCAAGGAGTCTAGCGGTGTTCTCATGCCAGCTTTATGCTTGCCTTGCGTTTGTTTTTCCTGTCCTGACGAGATCGTTTTCCTGCTTCTTTTCAGCTCATTGTAGGGTTCGGATGGCTCTCCACCGGGCCTTGCTGCCTCGTCGCATGGTGCAGACGTGACACGCCAGGGTTTCTCGGCTATCCCAACTTCTTTGAGCTGGAACACCTCATATT
>CM023450.1:203321386-203426623 GCA_013339765.2 Haemaphysalis longicornis | reverse complement strand
TCCCCGCCAGCACGCTGCGAGTCGTCACTCGGCTGGAGGGTACCCCGTGCATCCCACGTTCACGAATGCGGGGCTAAATCGTGACACTTGCGACGATGGAAGAAGAAGCCCGCGGAGCGACCGAAGGCACCGAGAACGCCGAGACACCGCCCCCTCACGCCGGCCGCCATTACGCCATGCCGCTGTACGGGAGGCTCGAGCCGTTCGACGGTGAAGGGTCCACCTGGCTGGTCTACGAGGAACAAGTCGGCGTGTTTTTCCGGGCGAACGACTCACCCAAGGCAAAACAGCGCGACGTTTTCCTGGCCAGCTGCGGGACCCGCGTCACGACGTACCAGGAAATTACAGAGCACTACAGACTCGGTCGCAGAACACTTCCACTGCCCCAGCCACAACTAACAACGACACAAGAAACTACGCTCAGACTTGTGCTAACAAACACGTATCCCCACCCAACACTGATGAACCTTATGTTTCCAAATCAACACGAAGCCCAATGCAAATTCTGTACGCAATCAGGAACACTTAGGCACATTATCCTTGAATGCACCCAGAACCCTGATTTGCCACCTCCACCCCTTCCCCATCCCCCCGAGCAGTGGGAGACGCTGCTGTCCAGCTCCCTCTTTTGCGATCAGCTCCTGCTGGTTGAGAGAGCGGTAGCATCAAGGACGGCACATGGCTACCTGTAAGAAGGCTCCACTCCCACAAAGCTCTAGCTGCCAATAAAAAAGTGTTCTCTCTCTCTCTCTCTCTCTCAAGCCGGCCACGCCGCATGACAAGTCGCTGCGTGAGCTGCTCGCGACGCTACGCTCGCACTTCAGCCCGGCCCCGTAGACGTTAAACCTTCACACTCCGTTGAAATTTGTTTAACCTCCTCAGACCCGAGAATAATGGCACGAGGAAATAACTTTGACCAAGTGCAGGGGGGTAAAGCGAGCTCCGAGACCGTACGAATCGTGAACGCTGACATGGTACAATTCCCATGGTTGCCAGATCAATTGTATTCAGTTTTGTAAAGAGTTGTTCCTTAAATTATTTAACTAAAACAAAGAACTGAAACAAAACAGTTGCAAATAATTGCCTCAGTAATTAAAACTAGCTCTAAAAGAACTTTTAGTGTAATTAAGCTCTAATTTGTGAACAAAAAGTAAGTGCGTAGCTCAGGTTTGGTTTCGATTTCTTTAAGTGGGCTAGGAAGTGGCGAGGCCCTTGCGCCTGACTTGCGCAGTGTGTGTGCGTGTGCAGTATACAGCTCAGATCTGCGTGCGTGCAAGACGCGTACAACTGGTACAACTCTGATGCACGCGCTGAGAAAGTGCCTTTCTGGGCGCTTGCGAGGCTGTCATTCGTTTATTCACGTTAAACAACCTGTCTATTGCCCCTGAACTGACGCCGGAACAGCGATTCCGATCTGACCTTGACGACCGCAAGTAAACTACAGGCTACGGAGTGGCAGCCAACGATTGTTCCCGTTGGAAGAGAAATAAAAGGAACTTTTATAATTGTTCGGTTCCAGTTGTTTTATTCATGGGACTTATTACAGCTCTCCGTGCTTCGAACTTTCGCGCAAACGTTCGTGAAGGTAGAACGAAAAAATAGGTAACGAAATGCGGTTTCTTTTTTAATCAATCTTTTTTAGTCAACAAGTCAATGTTCTCTCCTCGCGCGCTCTGTGCGGCAAATTACTGCCCATTCAATACTGCCCATTCAGTCCCGCAAGCTTTCCCTTTGAAGTGGTGGAAAGCAGCTAGAACTTGACGAATACAGACGGAAAGGAAAACGGGACACGTCGCTGACTGTATTTCGCATACTCCCTTGGCATGCATTCTGCCACTCCGTTGGCCTGCGATCGACCGCGCTCTTTCGTTCCTGTGCTGCAAAGGGCCGCGACTCACCGGCAATATCAGCGGTGGCCCATGCGATAACGTTTTTCTTTCTGTGTGTGTGTCAACAAAGGTTTCACATTCAGCTACAAAGCCACAGTTCTTCACTTCACTTCATTTGAAAAGCATTGAGCGACTCGCAAAATGTCACAGAATGGCAAACAAAGCAGCACAGCGCAAAAATGCACGGAGATCATGACGGAGATTCATTTTTTCTGTGCGCCCCAGTACGGATCAGCTGATTCCTTGACGTCCTCGCGCATGCGATCAGTCGCATTCGAGCTTGCGCGCAAGTGTTGTGTGAGCGTTGCCACATCTTGCTCAAATAGTCTCAGTACATATAAGTCACACGCTAAACCGAAAACACGTCGGTTACCTACCCACAGGAGATAAACTACGCAATGCTGTCGACGCCGCCTACACAAAATCCGCCTGGCCAGCGGTCCGCCATGTTACAATTAATCCCGGCATGCTTCGCTAGCCGGACGCGGAAACGCCACAGTAGCCCGTTGCCAGATTACAACCCATGGCTTTCGCCGTTTTTAGTAAGCAAAAACTCAGCTGGCAACCTTAAAATCGTTGTATCATGTCTGCCACTGTGTGTCGTACGGTTCCAATGCATTGGCTCAGCGGCGCGCTTTCCCTCTAGAGTCAGTATATTATCTCTATGCTTTTGTGTTGCCTGGAATCCACAAAAAATTATTTTGAATGTGCGCAGAGCCTAACAACAAGTAATTGCTTGCCCCCCTGCAGGGACACTGGGTCTATCCTTATGCATGGCTAGAAATACGTGTACATTTTTGCGTAATTGGAAATGGCCGCAAATAATTGTTTCGAGGATGAACTTTAAAGAAAGAGAGATTAAATTGATTTTATTTGTTCTTGTGACACAATTAAAGCACAACAATAGCACTTTTTGGGTGTTCTTAACCCGACACACTAGTGAGTCAAGCTATCAGCGCAATTCATTTTGCTACAGAACTCACGAATGGAAGTTTCTGCCAACTTCTATGCAAAGGTACACGTCGCACCGAGCAAATCTGTGGCGTGTCTTCACGCTGCAGCCAGCGTTTCGGCACCTTGCTCCATTTGGCAGGTCGTCCTTCATTGGCAAATGAAGTGCGTCTGTTTTGCTGAAATGTTTTGATGGCAGAGCTTGTGGCCTCTTCCTTGGCGGGATGTCTACGTCATCTTCGTCGTCTTGACGAGTCGCGATCACATTCTGCCATATCAATGCTTCTGCCACGGAAAACTTGAAATCAAGGTAGTCCAGAATGCTTTTCCTTTGGACGCCCTCCGCCTTCTTCTCTGCTCTGTACTGAAGCCAGATGTTTACGCAAGCAATATCAGACATGTGACGAATTGTACGCAGTGTCCACCTGTTTGTGCGGCTCCTTTGAGTATACAGGGGGAGAATTCTGTCAGCTAAGTCAACACCACGCATATTTGCATTGTAGGTTCTGATGACGGATGGGCGCGGGACATCCAGAAACTTCTTGTCTTTCTTGCACCATCTTTTGCACTGATCTTCAGGCTGCACTCCAAAGGCAGCCGAAAGCATCACAATTGGCTTTTTGTCGACCCATTTTGTGCATGCAAGGGTGCTGTATTGTCGCAGTCGCTGCTCCGAAGTGCCGCGAGATTTCTTCAACAAATCCTTGTCATTTGTGAAATGGGGCTCTTGTGGCATTCTGTTCTTCATCAGAGTGCCGGTGCCAAAAATGCCCTTCTTCATGAGCTCATCCATCAAACCTACCGAAGGAAACCAATGGTCAAAGTAAAGCTTGGAGCACGCGGGCACTGTCTCAACCAGCTTCAAGACTGAATTGCCCGATGTGCCAAGGCCAAAGTCTGGAAACGTCTCTTTGCCTTTGTGAATTGCAAAATCATAAATCAACCCGTCCTTTCCTGCGAGAACAAAGTTTTCCAGGCCCACAGGATTTGGTTTGTTACAGATATACTGCTTCATATGGCAGCGTCCTGAAAATGGGATGACTTGTTCATCCACGCAGAAGCAGTTAGGCCTTTCCAAGCCCAAGCAGCCCTTTCGCACCATCTCAACGAAAGGCGCAACCTTCAAAAGTCTCTCGCTCTTCTTGTCGTCATCACTGACGTCATCGTCAAGTTGGCAACACAGGTTAGATCGCAGTAAGAAAAAAACGATCCCGTGGCATGGTGTCGGCCACTGAGCTAACAGCCAGGCCCTTCTTCCAAAAAAAATCGTATTCTTGGATAGCCAATCACTCCCATCAGCATGGAAGAACTCAGAAACTGTTTAACTTCCTGACCAGTGATTTTAGATATGATTCCACGCTCTCTCAGAATTGTATGGTTTGTTTTCTCGGCCATTTTGTTGAGCATGTTGTCATATACGTACTGCTTGTAGTAGTCGGCAGGCGAGAACTCCAATTTAGTTTCCGAAAAAACACACCCCGTCTCGAGAACAGGCACATTGTTTTCTGGCGAAGAATTTGCTGCTGTGACGGTCGTGTGTGTGCCCCGACTAATCCGAACCAGATGGAGGAACTTTGACCGCAGGAAGGTTTCCCGTGGGAACGCGCGGCCGCTTCGCTAGGACATATGGTTCCGTTTTGCCTCGGGGCGAGCCAGGCTCCTCTCCTGCTCGACGCGCGGGTTCATGGCCAGTCGCGTCGTCCACCGACGCTTGAAGCCGGCCCTTCTCCCCCTTTCCCCCGTCGCGGCTCGGGCGTAGGATGAGGAGAAGATAAAGAGCGAACGGAGAGGGTCAAGGCAGACTTGGGGCGACCGTCTTGCCATTCGGACGCAGCCGTAGGAGCAATCCGAAAGCGCGTCCCTCCCACGAGCCCGCACGCTGGCAGCGTTTCCTGCCCCGGTCCACACCTCGAGCCCGCCGAGCTACCGTTCTGCACGGCCTCCCCTTCCTGACCGCGGCCTACACCTCGAGCCCGCCGAACTACCGGTCCGGTATTGCCTCCCGTTCCGGCCCGCGGATCCACCGCGCAGGCCTTTCGAGCCACCGGCCCCGCACTGCCTCCATCTCTGGGCCCCGAGACCCACTTGGCCCGTTGGCGTCCCGTCGACGATTGACCACCCCAGCAACCCGAACGATTCCGCCCAACCTGTTGAGGAAGCCGGCACCACTGAGGCACCCCATTAAAATAATTGTTAATGGTTTTCGCCCGCCTCAGCGTGTCTCATTTCCTCCATGCTCTGTGTGGGCCCACCTTAATATAAGTTGTGACTAACCAATCAACGAGCGTCACACTGCCTTCCACAGAGGACGTCTTTGCGAAATGCCTGCGCCGCTGGAGCCGTTGTCGTCACTCTCAGCAGATGAACCAGCATACTCCTCAGTGGTGGTGGTGGTGGTGGTGGCCCATAAGGTGGCGCATACCCACTCAGGGGGGATTGGCCAAGAAGAGTTTGTTTTTGTTTTTATTACTAAAAAACCAGATAGGCAAAAAGGTGCAGTCGAAGATAGAATTTAGTATATAGGTTGAAGACAGAAATAGAACAAGAAAGAGGAGCGAGAGGGCCTGATCAGAATCATTTTAACAAGGCAGACGAGCCGTTTCTGAAATTAAGGAATGAATGGCTTGACAGACATCCCCATGGCAGTGGCCTAGCTGCGTGCCTCCAAAAGACAAAAGCACTGGCAAGGGTATTGGCATTCCAAGACGCCGCAGGGGAGCCTCCAGCAGCCTTCTCCGGTGATGCGAGAATCGGCGGCAAAAAAGGAAGAAATGCTCATCCGATTCAATTTCATGGCAGAAGTGGCACAAGGGTGAGGTTGCTAGTTCTGCCCGGTATAGATACCTGTTAAGTGGGGGAACACCACAGCGAAACGAAGTCAGCGAAACTTCGCACGAGCGAGTTTGGCAGAGGCTTCTTTTCCACCGAAACCTGAGGTGTTCGAGTTCCGGAGAGGTGTGCAGCCCGTGATCAGACACGTCCTGGGCTAACAGGTATTGTCGATAAGGGGCTAGCAACACGCAAGCAAACGGGGGAAGCACCTCCACAATAGGTACAGACAATGCCATTTTCGCTAACGTATCCGCGGCTTCATTAGGGGTAATCCACAGTGGCCAGGCAGCCAGACAAGCCTAATTGCCCGCACATACGTGGGAACGAAGGAGTAAAAAGTTTTAAGCATGGGACTGACAGTTTCTGAAGAAAGGACCATGCACACGGAGAGGGAATCCGTGAGTATCATCACTGAAGATTGCGCCGAATCGAGTTTCAGAACAGCAAGAAGAATAGCCAGAAATTCTGCATAACATATGGGAATATTGTCACGAACACAAGGACGACGCAGTTGTCTTGAAGGAGAAACAAGTTTATTGGAGCAAACTTGTGCTCCCCTAACAACTCAAAAGAATACAGAGGCGACGAAGCAGCGGTCAACAAAGTGACTTGCGTCGGCGAGCGTCGCAGAATCGAATGCCGCGGCGTCTGATGTGCAGGTTTTATCTTTCGGCGCGAGAGTTTCTGGAACCGTCGATTCACATCCAGAACATTGTAGATCACAGGAGATTTTTTCTGGGCTAGCGGCGTTAGGGCGAAACTCCGCTTATCTGAATGAGATAGCTCGTGCGGCATAAAAATAAAGAATGGAACCCTCGCTTCGCATGGGACACAGATAACAGAGCCGGGCGCGGCCGGGCATTAAAAATAAACAATAAATAAACAAACCCGTACATGGTTCGCGGCAATATAATCTGGTAGATGCAATGAAAAAGACCAATTCAATGCCGGAGAGAAGATACCCACTCAAACTTTCTCATTTTTTCCAGAGGCGTCGGTTGCAATAACCACGTGCGATAGGTATTCAGACTGGTGAGCCAGGAGAATGTTTTAATTAATTTGGTTGGAAGCAACTTAGCATGTTTTGGGAAAATGTTATCAAAAGAAACCTCTACTACTGTGGGTTGAGACTGCAACACGGGAACTGATGGGAGCGTGGAGTTTAATGGATGAAGTAAAGAATTGCCAAAAATGACCTGCGGGCGCCGGATACGAGACCAATTAGAGCCGAAAAACGCAAATGCGTGTTGGACAAACACAGCCTGTGATCTGGCCAGCGGGGACTCTAGGAACTTTGCAAATGCATTGATGGTGAGATATTTAAACCTGGAATTCAGCGTTGGGACTCCGGCCTCCAAGTATAATACCAGAATCGGGACGTAACCGGGTAGGGCAACGCAAAGGTTGTCGTTCCAGCTTCACGAAAGGCATGAGCTTATAGGTCGCAGCGCCAGAGAATACAACACACCCAAATTCTAAAATTGGTCGAACATACATGCTGTAAATCACCAAGAGCGCATCTACCCTCAGACCTGTTCTTTTGTGGCTAAGACCCCTCAGTAGAGCTACAGCACGGGAGCCTTTCGCAGCTATATGTTCAATGTGTAGGCGCCAATTCAATTTTCTGTCATATATGACCCCAGGATATTTTAGCGAATCAACCTGACGAATGGTTTGTTGGTGATACGATAACGAAATCGATATTTGGTCCGTAAGAGGGAACACGAGGATGGCACACTTATCAATGTTTAAAGAAAATTTCAAAGTATCCAACCATGCTTCCAGGGCATTCAAATATGATTGAAGGGAATGAAATAAGGAATGGATATCTTGCGATAAAGAGAAAAAGGCGATGTCATCTGCATCGACATATGTATGCACATCTCGGTGAATGGGTATGGAGCTCAAAGGCACATTGAATAGCACTGGGGAGATAACAGACCCCTGGGGTACTCCACGTGTCTGCTTATACCGGGAAGAGGCGTAACCATTTTGGTAACAGAAAAACTCTGTTTTCCAGAAAAGCCGCTACGCAGTAATGTACCCCGGAAATGAATAGCGAGCTAGGAGATCTAGAAGGATGCCATATTTCACACTGTCGTAAGCTTTCGAAATGTCCAAGGTGACCAATGCTGCGATCTGCTTATTTCGTCGGGCCCAGTGGATGCGACTTTCCAAATCTATATGCGCCCACCAGATAGAGCATCCTTACCTAAAACCAATTTGTCTGCAGTTGAGTATGTTCCTTGTACGCAAAAACTTGTTAATGCGGAGAAGCAAAACGCGCTCAATTACTTTTACAAGGGTGGATGTTAGTGCTATTGGCCTAATATGATCAATTGTACATCCAAGCTCCGGTTTCTTTAAAAAAAGCAAAATCTTGGCCAAGCGCCATTCAGGAAGTATCCACGCGTTTTTAAGAGAAATATTAACCACATTCAACAGGTCTGCCGGGCTTCATCGTACAACAGTTTAATCATCGCTGCGGTGATACCGTCTGGACCAGGCGCAGACGCTGGAAGACGGGAAATTACGCTATCTAGCTCGCCTATAGCGACCTCTTCAAAGTCAGCCGTGCCGAAATTTCGACAGCCTGTCGACGGAATCCTTGTCGCAAACCGCAGCTGTAGATCACTCGCTATGGGCTCTAAGAATTTAGCGGATTCTTCTGGTGTGCGAACCAGGGAGGGTGTGTTCGAAGAGACGGGAGATGATTTCCTAGACCTGAGAAACTTGAATAAAGCTTGTCTACGATTCGGTTGTGATAGGGCGGAAAAGCGGCCAATATTAAATGTTTCCTTTGCACGTGATACAGCTCGCTTAAAATTTGCGCGGTGAAATTTAAAATTAACCCCGTTAGCCGGACTGTGATTGTGGAGAGGCTGCTGCCAGGCGGCTTTTCTACGCCGGAAGTCTCTAGTACATTCTTCATTCCACAAGCGGCGCTATGGACTGAGGATACCGTAAATTTTGCTCGAAGGATGGAATCCTTAATAGCTGAGACAACGCTTTCAGCCCTGATTGTCTGCTCCATAGGTGAAAAAGCTGAGATTGCTTTGCACAGCTCCGCGGAGAACTTATTAACATTGACAAACGAATGTACTTTGTGGTTTTGTATTTTTGCAGCGCAAACGATATCAAAAAGTACCGGGGTGTGGTCACTGTTAGTCTCGCAGTCAATTGTGGACCACGAGGATACAAGCCCTGAGGTCGCAAAAGTGAGGTCTAGGACAGAACGAGACTGACCACTTATAAATGTGGCATTGCCTACATTTCGGTAGTGCAGGTTATTATCCCCTGCCCATTCCCAAAGACGTCTCCCTGAGGTGTCAGTCCTATATACCCAAGATATGTGGTGCGAGTTGAAGCCCCCCGCCACAACCACAGCTTTTTGGCTAACCGAAATGGCCGCATCTAAAGCTCTAACTTTGCAAACTCCGTGGGGAAAATACACATTTGTCAACGACACAGGGCGGCATTCCGGCAGAAGTAAATCAATGCCAAGAATCTCACATTCTGAGGACAAAAAGTCGAACGTTTTGAACGCATTACGACAGAAGGTAATGGATATTAATATCAGTAAGCCGCCGCCGCGACCTTGACGGTCCAGGCGGAAGGTTCTGTATTTAGGGAACATAAAAATTGTGCCGGAGTCTAACCAAGTTTCCTGTAGAAGAATTACTTCAGGTTAAAATTTAGCAGTTAAAGTATAAAGGTCCGGAGAAGAAGAACGAATCGAGTGGCAATTCCATTGTAACACCTTGATAGAAGCCATGATTAATTGATATTAGCCTCCGTCTCTGCTCTGGTAAGGATGTCCTCCGATGTATTGTCGCATAACTGGGCTTTCCTGTTTTTCGACTTCGCCGAAGGGCTTGGGGGAGGTGACGTGCCTCTTTAGTTGCAAAAGGTCACAATCATGCCCCCGTCGATGTTTCATCGCACGGATCTGGAGGCAACGGGACTGAGGAACAATCGATAGGTGGCTGGCAAGCATCCTGGGGAGCTTTCGACAACAGTTGCTCCTCAGTAGATGGGGTGTTCGGGGTGATCTGACTGGTGGAGGGAATCACAGCTGGCGCCGTTGCTGCATTCTGCGATGGCTCTCGCGCTAGCACTATTGTGTCATTAGCCGTGGTGTTTGTAAGGGGTGGCGGTACCAAAGAAGCTCTTAGTGACTGGAGAACTGGGAAGCTCTGAAAAGGAGCAGTGGTGGGCTGAGGAATGCCTAATGTGGGATGAGGTAAGTTTGGATTTGCCTGCTGCATAAAAGCAAGCATGCCCTGAAAGGCGTGGAGCAACTGAGAGAACTGCGACGACATCACTTGAATTTGAGCTTCCATTTGCTGAAAACCTTCTGAAAATATACATGAAAGGCGGTCAACCACTGCTGGTATGGCTTTTGCGACAGCAGCATCCACAAGTGACGGCAAGGAAGAGTCCATAGCAGTGACCTGACGAGAGGCGACACCTGCGTATCCAAAAGCCCTTTCTTTAACGATGGCCGTGGCTTCTGCCCGTGAACAGCGACGCTTATCCAGGACCTCAAGCACGCTCACTTCCTGAGCTCGTGCGGGGCAGTTAGAATAGTTTGCTGGATGGCCCTGCTGACAGAGACAGCACTTCACCTCGTCTCCATTGCAGTCAGAAGCTGTGTGCGCGCCCCCGCATGAGCAACATCGAAGTGTCGATTTGCAACCCCTCAAGGAGTGACCAAATCGCCAACACCTTGTGCACTAAAGAGGACGCGGGTTTAAAGGAGCCATGAAAAGAAAATACAACTTCGTTTAATTTGAAAGAACTAGGATTCAGTATCTCACTCAGCTCCATTGCAGCCACAAAAGATGTTTTTTTAACAAAAAAAAAGCAAGAAGTATTTAAAAACTTTCAAATTTTGCGCTAGTGACGTGTTATGAGCAAGAATGACGTCATATGGGCCAACAATAAAACATAATTTTCAGTGCGTTAACTGCACGTTAGCATTCAAGTGATGCGGTCAAATGGAACTAGAGGAACCCATTACAGACGTCCAGTCATGTGTCGTCGCGACAGGTCAGTTAGGCGGCCGCCAATCGCACAAACAAGGTTATGTGACTTCATAGAAAAGTTGCGGGAAATTGGCTAGGGGGTCGCGACTGCTTCACACGTTTTCTTTAATATCTCCGTTATTTGTTCGAAGATTGCGATGATATTGGTATCATTGTTATCGGGACTACGCAGTCTTTCTAATAAAGCCAACTTATATTTTGTCTTCATGGCTCCTTTAAGCGGTCAACTCTGAAAACCAGCTGCCAGACCTTAATTTCAGAGGGGCAAGAGAGACCAGCAAACGTCGCAATAACTGACTCAGTGGGGACTTTGGTGTTGTTAGCCTCTCGACTACAGCGGTACACCGCAATAACACCAGCCTCTGCAAATTTGTGGAGCACATCCGAAGCACTCAAATCTGCGCTAACACCACGAATGATGCCCTTTGAGCACGCAAGATGATGAGGGATGAACGCACTCACCCGAATGAAGCCGAACATGCGACAGTTTAGCAGGTCAGAAATGCAAGATAGGTCTGAGGACCTACACACTACGCCACCCTTGCCAAATTGCCGGACCTCAGTCACCGACTGGTAGTGCTGCGTGGCACCCTGTAGCGCCGACTGGACTGCCTCGGGATGGTTGCGCCGAATTGACGCTCCATTGGTTGGCACCAGAGCCACGGGGATCCTGTTCACGCCACCACTCGAGAAGAAATTCAGAGGCAGCTCCTGCGCTGAAAGGGAAGCCGACCAGGGCGATGGCCCCTCGCCGGGAGAGCTGAACGACATCAGCTCGCCTGTTTCCCGAGCCTGCAATTTAGGGGAAGCTTCACGTTAGAAAATTTCACTTAAAGCACAGTAAAAATTAACCCGAAATACAACACCCTTGGCCAAACCCCGAAAGGGAAAGCAGAAAATCGAAGCGAGGAACCGAAGACACGTCAGCTCCTCTGGCAATGGCGCGCCCTAGAAGATGGGGTACGTGCGCGGGCTCTCGCGCTCTCTTTTTTTCTAAAGCTCTCTAATGATGATGATGGTGAATAATTTTAGTTTCTGCTTTTATCTGTACTCCCTGCACGATGATCTTTATAGCGCACCATGTATTATTTTGAATTCCGGCTCTGATTGTAATTCATTGGTAGGCAGATGCCGAATGCACCAATGTCCCGCCAGAAGCGGTGACACGTGCACGTGTTATGACGCAAGGTCACAGCGTCTGTGGAGCCGAAGGAAAAACCGCGTTTGTGGTTATTCCGCCATTGTCTCGCCCTCTGTTATTTTTGCATTTAATTTCAATGTTAACTGCAGAGCTGTGAAGGTCGACATAAGTCCGTCCGTCGTAGACAGAAACGCCTAAATCCAGAAGAAATAAAATGTGGGTATTCAGGTCCTGGGAATCGAAGCCGGGACCTTACGCTGTTAAACCGGCAACCCAATCACTGGGCTACCCCACAGCCCGAGGGGTATGGGTTAGCAGCGTTGGGGAACACGCGCATCCATTTGGAAAGAAAAAAAGAAACCTTTTCTGTCGTCGGATTCGAACCTGGGTCCCTCGCGCTAAAAAACCGGCGCACATGCGATTGATCTGCGCACACTGCATTTCCTTCGGTTTGTAGCACGGCCGTTGGCTTTGCACTTGGCCGCGGTACTAGCGCGTGCTAATGCGGTCCACTTTGTGAGAGATGTGAAATCCTGCGGAAAAAGTGATCCAGGCCTTCAAGTCATGTGGAACTTTCAGCGGAAAGTTCGGAAATAAATGTGAAATGCAGAGATATGGAGCGGAAATTTGGCCACTTACTAAACAACTTGAAAGCAAACTGAGGTTGGCTCAACGGGCCATGGAACGAATAATGATCGGGGTTACACTCAGAGACAGAGACACTGAAAGAACAATCTGTGGACTTGCCAGGGGGACAGAGTGGACACCGAGAGACGGCTCTAGAAAAAGAGGAAGGCCAATTGCTCGATGGAGAGACGAAATAAGGATATTTGGAGGCAAAGAATGAACTCGAGCGGCGCGATACATGAGCGGTTGGAAGTCGACGGGAGAGGCCTTTCTAGTGGGTTAGGCCTTTCTAATAAGCCTTTGCTGCTGTTGCTGCTGCTGCTGCTGCTGCTGCTTTCTCAGTTGAGATCTTTTGGCTTGTTGTTCTGTATTGTGTTTTTGTTTGATAAACGCCTGTGAGTTTCCGCGTGAGAGTGAGAGAGTTGGGCCACGTGGCCATTCGTGTTTACACCAACGATTGACTTTGTGTCTTTCCACGATGCTGGTGACGCCGCGCGGAATTTGTCCGAAGCCTGGAGAAGACGGTGGTCGCGGACCCATCGCTCCGGCGGCACCCGCGCGGCCTCGCAGAAGCACTAGGAAAATAGCAACCGCAAGTGTATAGTTATCGATTATGCCGTATAAATAATCAGGAAATATAGGCTAAAGAAGCATTCATATTCTTTCAACTTTCTTTTAGCTATAGAAGCTGCAGGTGTCTTCTGCGAAAAAAAGGTGTCCCCTGCCAAAAAAAAAAAAAAAAAAAAAAAACGCAAGTCTTTTGGGCCCACCCATGCTTACAGGGTGCTTAGATTATTCTCTACTAAATTACGTCTGCCAAAATTAATAGTGTTTTGCTGCGAGGGCGCCGCTTTTGTAGACTTTTTGAAAGACCTTGTGATGGCCTTTTTCAGAAACTATTTACATACATTGCCGCGTAATATGTCAACGTATCTTGAATTATGTGTTTTTAAATTAGCTCAATTTCGCTGGTTTCAGACATATAAGCAGCAGAGGCTGTGCAATCCGCTTGTTTATTTTTAGTAAAGAAACAAACGAAAGCTTTTTCCAGGCGAAGGCGAGAAGCAAATGTAGAGGTGCGTTATTTGATTAATGACTGAACAGTAGAAATTATTGTGTTGTTACAAGATGTTTTAGCAATAACAGTAAAAGGGGTCCGAAAATTTGTTCATATGCAAGCTCGTGAATGCATTTGTTAATGATAAGCATAGACGCCCTTAAAAATTTACCGGCAGTCAAATCAACACAACGCGCAATTTTAGCCAGGACATTTCTCTTAAATTATCACGAGCCAAAAGTGCACCTGTAATCTAATGTCTGCACTTTCATGTAGCCTCATTTTCACACGCACTGTATGCTACATACACGCGTAATGGTGGAGGCTAATATATTTTTCATATTGTCACAAAGCCAGAGACGACGCAGTTGTCTTGAAGGAAAACACGTTTATTGGAGCGAACTTGCGCTCCCCTAGCAACTCAGAGAATACACAGGCGGCGAAGCAGCAGTTAACAAAGTGACGTGTGCGAGCAAGCGTCGACGATCGGAATGCCGTGGCGTCTGCTCTGGAGGCTTTTATCTTTCGGCGAGAGTGTTTCTGGAACTGTCGATTTACATCCAGAACATTGCAGACCAGAGAAGATTATTCTGGGCTAGTGACGTTAAGACGAAATAGTCTGCTTATCTGAATGAGATAGCCCGTGCGGCATAAAAATAAAGAATGCAAGACGCGCTTCGCTTGACAAAGATAACAGGGCCGGGCGTGGCCGGGCAGTAAAAAACAAACAATAAAGAAACAAACGCATACATGGTTCGCGGCAATATAATGCTTAACATTTTATTTTGTTTAACACTTTATACTACGTGATTGGAGCTTCGTCTTCACGGTTTTACTTGCCAAAGTCACGACTACGTTTTACAACAGCCAAGCAAAACACCGCAATACGCACATATCGCCCGCGCATGGTAGGCATGCTCTTCGGCATTGCAGGCACACAGAAAAAAAATTAACACTCTTGAAGTATAACGTACACTGCGATGACGTACACTGCAGTGATGTCCCAAAAATTAACGCTGCACATTTTACAGTAGTTAGTTTGCCTAGTGAGGCGGGATTCCACTCAAAGCACTTCCGCGTGGCCTGAGCTGTGCACAGCGGATTGCCTCGCACTCGGCACCTTTTACACCGCACCAAACACGCGGAAACGAATCGAATGTTGTCTCACATTCAGCAACATATGCCTGTGTTTATATTTAAGAAAGTAATTGTTTCAAGCGGAACTACGGGCTTTGAGGCCGCTACAGATGCTGGCCCGCATGTTGCTACGGAGCCCCGATCACCGTCTGGTCCGCCATTGCCGTTTTCCAGAGCGCCACCTACAGGGGCTGAAAAGAGCGAACAGGTTAATTGATAGGTTAATTGAAACACTGGGGTATTGAGCCCAAGCCGTTGGATTACAATTCACGACTTTGCTTCTGGCCCACGGATGCCGAACAGTACAGGAGTGTTTCAAATTCCGTAGATGGCGCTACTGCAGCGGCCAGGAGTATATAGCTTTCTTACCAAACCACAAGATGGCCCTCGTTTACACGAACATAGACCGCCGCCACCCCTGCCCCCTCGGGGCCTTTCACAGTTTGTGCGTTGCTGTGCATTTGGAGCTGGGATCCGTAGAACATGCCGTTGAGTTTTACAGGAGGGCCATGCAAACACGTGTCACAAATTATCTCGGTAGCGTTCCTTCCGCGTTTATGGCGTTGAGGCCCGAAAAAAGCATCACGCAGAGCCGGAACACCTTTGGTACACAGCGAAACGTGGTGCAGACCTCAATTAGTGTGCTGGGTATGCTACATCGGATACGTGGGTCGAGGCAACAACAGGTAACGGCAATGAATGACAACGAGCGCCGGGAACACCACTCTTGAGGCGACAACCCGAACAAAAAATCATTTCAAATGGTGCAGTTCAGAACACTGACAATAATGATGTAAAAATTTACCTGCCTTAAATTCTGCTTCAATGTGTGGTATGCACCCCTAAAGTCCCTTGTGACCTAGTTTTAAACTCCACAAACGCGCAGTTTTTGATTAAAACCGTTCGAAAACATGCAACTCCAGCCGACGCAGCACCTAGCGGAGTCTCGCCGCAACTTGTCGCAACTGCGGCGGACTTCCGGATGTGACGTGCAAGTCAGGACTCCCGTGCGGCCGTCGCCTCTCCTCAGTAGTCCTGTGGTAGCCCTTTACGTGCGCCCTCACGCGAGTGAGCAGTGTAATTTGTGCCTCTTGCATGAATAATTGCTTCCACGCATTTCCTAATGCGAGAAGCTGAAGAAACTCTCGGTTGCCGATACATAAAGAGCACATTCGAAAAGAGCCGGGGCCGGTCTAGAGCGAATACGGCAGTAGCACAACAGCACATTTCGTGGTCGTGACGGCAGCAGCAGGCTCTCGGTCGACTCGACGAGCACGCGAAACGCGCGTATGGCCGACGCGAGACGACACGCTGTCGTCGCGGCCGCTCGATGTGTCGGCGCGCGAACGACTACGGCGGCTGTGCGGCGCGCTGCAAGCTCGCGGCCGGGTGTCTCTGCGAGCAGAACGGCCGGCGCGGGACGATACGCTGTTGTCGCGACCGGTCGGGGCGTGAACGAGTGCGGCAGCTAGCTGTGCGGCCCACTGCACGATCGGCCGGTCGACTTTTCGAGAGCGCGAGTACGCCGACGCCATCGAAGAGCTCTGCGCCTACCCGAGGTGATACGCTGTTGTCATCGCGCCGGTCGGGGCGCGGACGAATACAGCACGCGGCGCACTACACGGAATCTATTCAGTTCAAACAACTTCGTCAAAAAACAAATACTAGCAGCTGTGGGCAACAATTCTCTCGCCAGTTAGAAAAAAAACAAAACATGAAAAACGGGGTCACATATTTCGCAGCAGTGTGCCTCGGGGAAGGTCACTGCTTCATGAGTGAAGACACTGCAGTGCTTTCGTCGCTGCATGGCATCATTATCTAAAGATTTGGCGCGGTCACCCTGCTAACAGGAACAAAACTGACCGTGTAAACAAAAATAATATAATTCTGGATTTGAACTTTCACAACATGCGCTGAAACCAAATTCTTACACCCTAGCTGGCATGTTTCGACACTTTCCTGCCACGGTCGCTTTTTTTTTTCTTTTCTCTCACAAACACAGGATGGTTCGATCGGCACAGGGCATATTAGCTGTGCCGGCGCCCATCTAGCGCTCAACACAGCCTTTTGTGCACCCAGCTTCGCCACGACGTCTCGCGATGCCTGTGTTTTCGTTTTACCGGACGAGTATGGGCGCGTCTCAGCAGCTCAGAACGAAGAAATAATGGTTGCACGAACTTCCCAACCCCTTTTCGCGCATGTTTAAAATGTCTGAAGCAACAGACGACCTGAAACACATCGAATGCGCGCCGACTTTTCACAGGGAGCTGTGGGAAAATCCGCCGGCTGCGCCCACTCGATTCCCGAGTGTAACGTCACTTCCGGCCGTCCGTAATGGCCGCCCCTTTTTTTCCAGTTTCGGTTTGAAAAGAGCGTTTTTGATCTTCGTTTACGATGCAGCGAAGCACATTTCGGCCTCCAAATTGTGCAGTTAGCAACTTTTAAGGTTATACTACCGAAAATAGCGCATTTAAGGAGCTGAAAATTTCGCTGCAGTTAGCCTGACACTTGCGCTAGATCTTCATGTCAGATTATACAGGGTGTCCCAGATATCATGCACCAAGATTTAAAAAAAGAGAAATTGTGTAACTCGAAGAAAACCTAGTGCATAATGTTTGCAGTACTGTGAAGAAGCGGAGAGAATTTTTTTAGTTAATGAGACTTAATTAATTAATTGTAATTAATTATCTAACTCGAGAAATACTGTCCTAATCACTAAAAGTGTCAATGAGGCACTTGTAGGTAACCACGAGGGGCATCTAACTGCGCTATTTTCAGCGACGAACTAATTGCGTACTCATTTATTTTGACTGATAAACGAAACCCGCGAAATATGAAAAATACCACGTAACGACGCTTACGCGCGCATTGTAAAGCAGCGTCCCCAAACAAAGCTGATTGAAAGCAACTGCTTCGCGTGTTACCCGCCCGAAGAGACAGCGCATCACCTTGATAATAGCATGCATGGAAGGAGCAGCAGGGCAGCAGCAGCAAGATTCGCGGGACGCGTGTGCAGATAAGGAACAAACTCGGTCGCGATTTCTTCTTTCTTTCTTTTGTCTATTTCATTCTGGCTAACTCAGAGGCAGCCTGTTTGAGGGCGTTGCTTAACGGTGCGCGCGGAGGCGCCGTCACGTGGTATTTTTCATATTTCGCGGGTTTCGTTTATCAGTCAGAATAAATGTGTACGCAATTAGTTCATCGCTGAAAATACCGCATTTAGATGCCCCTCGTGGTTACCTTCAAGTGCCTCATTGACACTTTAGTGATTAGGAGAGTATTTCTCGAGTTAGATAATTAATTACAATTAGTTAATTAAGTCTCATTAAAGAAAAAAATACTGTCCGCTTCTTCACAGTACTGCAAACATTATGCTCCTGGTTTCTTTCGAGTTACGCCTTTACTCTTTTTTTAAATCTTGGTGCATGATAGCTGGGACACCCTGTATATGTGAGACTGCCATTGGTTTAGCTTTGTACTCTGGCGGCAAAGTTTGCTTATTCAAGTGTTTGTCTGGAAGCTGAAGCACTGGCGGGCTAAGGACTGCAGCACATTTTCTCCGGGAGCAGAGGACCCCTCACAAGTTACCACAAGAACTATTGCAGACAATAAAGACAGCACAAAAATCGAATTTGCAAATCTTTTATGAATAACTTGACTCGTCACACGGATAAATTAGGTTCGAAATAATACAAAGAAAGGCGTCGAAGACAAACTAGCATAGGGGAAAATCGCAACGGAAGGCCAACAGCGAAGAGCCTAAGGGTTGCAGGAATCCTCTGCGTGGCCGTCAGGTCTAGACCACAGGTCGCCTTGCCGGGTGCAATCGTGGCACTGGGTAAGGCATCATCAGTACGGCTGGAACTTGTCATGAAACGCCCGGCCGATGTTATCCGCCACCTCCTGAAAGGAAAAAAAAAAAAACGAACTATTGGCCGCGCATGCCGGCTTGTTTCGCGGTAATGACGTCGACAGGCACTAACGTCTCCAAGACATGGCTAGGAGGCTCGGAAAAAAGGCATCGGAGCGCGCACCGGGAGAGTGAAACAACATTGCCGCAGGATGGTAGGCCCAGTTTCAAGCGTGCCGTTGAAGGTAACCAGGGGCCTTCTGTTAGCGAAGGTAAGAGGAGCCTTTTGACGATGACGAGCAAGGGAACGAGCTTCGTAGTCTGCTCTTTAGGGGGATTGTGGAGTGTTGACAGCCGCGGACGGAAAGTTCAACGGAAAGATTTTAAGAGCAAATTAACACAAGGTGCAACTATACATTTGCTTCTCACTCTACATTCTCGGAAAGTTCTAAGCATCCCCCATAACTTCTGTACCAAACGGCAACTTTTGACAGCGGAGTTTTTATAGGCTAGGTTCTGGCCAAAACGTCGTGCTCCAATGGGGTGTGTAGGGAAAAGGTCGCGTGAGAGAAATTTATTGTTGCGGCAAAGACAACATCCAATTGACTGCTATGTAGCTGGCGATCTATTTCACGTACCATGCGAAAAAGTATACTAAAATTGAGTGCTGGCACCACCCAGTCATTACGCCGACTTTCATTTACTTGCCACGATTAGTTATTTCTCAGTGGGGTTCGAAACGTTACCGAATTTCCGGGTGCTCCCCAGCATGGCCGTCCACAGAGGGAGCAGGTGGCATAAAACGGCTGTAACTCGTTTTTTTTGAGCTTTAGAGAAACAAGTTACAGAACAATTTGGCACCAACACTTCCACATTACGCTGAGGTTCATTTATACATCGCAATTAATTATTTCGTAGTGAGGTAATTTGTAAAATTCTTGTCTGCTCTCAACACATGATCTTCTACGGAAGAGAAACGGACAGCCCTTGTCTGTTTGCCAGCTCTAGCCCTTGCAAGTTTTATTTAGCTAATTTACGAGTACATTGCTGAACCGCAATTAAAAAATAAGCGTACTTTATTGCTTGCACTCCTTGGACCATGCCCCGCTCAATGAACCCGCTTTCAGCTACGTTGGTCGTCTACCTTTGGAGATGAATATGTCAATTTTTAAAGACGATAGTCTTTCTTGGCCTACTTAAACCCAGAAATTTTGTTCTGTCTGTCGGTCTGTCTGTCTGTGGCTCGATTACCTACCCGGCCAAAGTAAAATAGATATTGCGCAACAGTCTGATATACTCACAGCCAAACGTAAACGTCTAAACCCGGTTTATATGTTCATACTTGTTAACTTTGTTGAAGACAGGAAATTAGTACACAAGGGATCTTTACATTGTTCCTTTATTAAAGAATTCATGGATGCTTAGTTTTCCACAGAAAATGGTATTCTACATCTACTGCAGAAAACCGCCGCCTGCTGTTGCCCGCGCCACGTCCTGGCGGCATATGAAAAATCACGTGGCAACAGCAACGAAAGGTTCCACTAGCTAGGTTCCACGTTCTGCTTGGACCGCACGTGGAGTACGGCCACGCGGTTCTATAAACCTTGTAGCCGGCCGCCTCGATTTACGCGCGTCTCCGCCGTACTGCAGCGCTGGCATCGAGGAACCCGGCCTGTAGCAGTGGAACGCGGTAAATTCAAATCGCCTTGAGCAAACCCTTGGGATGAGCGCGACGGTACAGGAACAGCATGAGAGGTGAGCGGCAAAGCAAAGGGGCGCATCTCCTTGGCTCCTTGACGATAGTCTACAAAGTTTAGTGTCTTTTGACGACATTTGCAACGAAAGGACTAGATACCCGGCCAATTTTTTTTTCACGCTGTTTTGTATCTCAACGCGCGGTCGTAAAACCGAGATCTAGGCTGTTTGATATAATAAGACGTGGATTTGGTAACATCGTATGAAAAAGAAGCCTTTTGGTAGCGTTTTGGAAGAGGAATAGTTGTGAGGATTTCCGCCTGCCTTACAGTATCACATGCAGTCTGTTGGATATTGCTAGTTATACTCGACAGTAAAGTATGCACTTATTCCTTCCTAAGATAAAGAAAGAGAGAAGATGCGTTCCTACCTGTCCGAACGTGGCGACGAGAGCCTTGTTCATGTGGCGCGTGTACTCCACGGCCTGTTCGCACACCGAAGCGTTGTCCGTCTTTGCGTTCAGCCCTGGCACGATCTGCCGAAGGGACGCCCAGGAAGCCTTCAGACGAGCCCTGTACAACAGGCCGGTCGTGCACTGTTCACTGACTGCGACAGCATGCGATACGATACACACGCTCCTAAAGCACGGCAGAAGAAAACTCCGACAGTGTCGACCAAATAGTGCCTCGGATTATTTGCTTCGGCCGGGTGGTTGTCGCAAAGGAGTTCCTTTCGAAATAAAATTAAAAAAAAAGCGCGTCTCCTCGAGGACGCAACGTAGACAACGTGGGTGGTGAAGGGCGTACGTACCTTCGCATGCGCTCCTTCTGGTTGTGGCCGTCCCGCCTTTTTCGAGGGCGGCTCATGGGCACCCCGCTCTCCTCCTCCTTAGCATGCACCGAGAGGAAAACAGCGGCACCCCCGCTGCCACCGGCCACTGCCTTGTCGAGATACCCGCCACTGAGGCCGATGTCGTGAGAGGTACCAGCAACGAAACCAGTGCTGGGACCCGGGCCACCGGCTGCCTCGACCGGGAAGCTCAACTGTTGGTAGCCCTGCACACGAGCGCGTTGAGACATAAGCGGGGACTTTCAATCTGATCTCGTCCCAACTGGCAGTGGATAAAGATCATAAAGATCACAAAAGTTGACCCATCTTGGACCCCGGGCTGGCCTCGCCATCTCTCAGACACAAACCGATCACATGTCAGGATCGAATTAACAGCACAGGCGTGCAAATGTAAACTGCTACGTACAATTTGCACGAGGAACGGTAACATGAAGGATGTGGTTGTGGTTATCAAGAACCCATTTATGTGCATTCCCAGAAATTTTCAGCTGCTTCTACCGCGCGTTTCCCGAATGAACTCTTTGCCGACAAGTGCTGGTGTTTCATTCCTGCATCTAATTTTGCCTTGCCCTGTTTAACTTGCCCTGCCTTGGAAGCCATTCCACCAGGCGGATGGCCCACCAGTTATCCTTCATTCTCACACAGGACCGGCCCAATACGACTTCTAAGAAAACCCTTATTTGAAGCTGGAATATCTTTGACTCGAGTTTGTTCCCTAGACCACGGTGCAGTTTTCACAAAATTCTCCTTGGAATTGCTCGTTGAAGTAACCTAAGCTTCGTTTACAAACACTTAGTAAAGCTTCGTGCTGCTCAGTGTGTCATACCCAAATGTAATATAGGCCCTTATTCACGTCCCCTGACTAACGCCCGACTAGCGGCCCACTAGCCTACGTCACTGTCTAAATGGGACACGTGACCATCCTCAGTAGCCAAGACTAGCGTTGCTCGAATTCACAAGTCGTGATTCGGGTTCAGTAGCGGTGAACTAGCGCGCGACTGGAAAAATTTTAGTACCAATGCTGCCGTTTGTGAGCATAACGCAGATAGTTAGCTCGGACAATTTTTAAGCTACCAACTGTTCCGGAAATCGCACAACATGCTTCGTGAATGTTTCAACCCACCCGAATCTTGACACGAGGATATGTTTAAACGCCTCTGTTCGCGAAGGAAACTGTGATCAAAGTAGGCCTCGAGGCTAACCGGCCACATCAAAAAACGTGCGCACTGTCCCGTCATTTGTGCAGTGTGAAGGGACCCTCATTTGTGCAGCTTTCAACAGGGCGGTGTATCCAAATGAATGTGTCGTCTGCATCGTTACGTGCGGTGGAACGACACTACCCACACGCCAGTAAATATGGAGATAAGCAACGCCACGCTCATTTTATTGCTACTGAAAAAAAACTCACAAGGCCTCAGGTAAGAATTTTTGGTGTGCTAGAGACTCGCTGCAGCAAGACAAAATCGTCCACAAACTTCGAGTGGCTCAGGTATTCTCCGTTTATCCTTGGTCCAGTTTTCCCCAGCCAAGCTTGTTGAATACCGCTGCCAGACAAGCTGTGAAAAATTTTGGCGCGGTGACGCCTCCCTGCCCTACTCCCTTTCCGATCGGGGACTTTTCGCTTTTCTTGTGCAGACTTATCCTCCCTTACGTCCCTCGTATATGTCGTCTAGGAGTCTCACATAGGTGTCTTCTATTCCCTGGTCATTCGGTGCTTCAAGCTCTGCGTCGGTGCTCACAGAAGCAAACGCTTTTCCGTACTATATAAATGCCTTATAAAGGAGTTCATTATAGTCTGCAGATTTTTATATTCCTTGATTAATGAAATGGATGCGATCTGTTGTGGAGTATCTCTATCTGAATCCATCCTGTTCGCGAGGTTGTCGGAAATTGTGGCTGCCGCTTCTGTGGCTTACTATTACTTTGGTAAGCAACTTCAATACAAAAAGAGAGTAATAGGCTGATGGGCCTGTAATTATCACGTTCTTTGTGATTTCTTTTCTTGTGGTTCCGAATTATATGTTGGCGTTTTTTCGTGCTATATGCACTTTTAGAGCCCTTACGAATTATGACAAATAGTGCAGCAAGCTTCTACAGTACAATATCTTCTCCTTCCTTTAAAACATCCACATTTATGGCGTCGACTCTTGCAGCTTTCCCTTTTTTATGCACTTGAGAGCCTTTTATGAGGTATCGCAAGATAAGCTTGTACGTTCCGCAGTTTTTCTTTGTCAAACGATATCCTGGTGCACAATCATTCTGATACTTTTATTATCTCGTTCGTGTTACGCTGCTCGTCTCTGAGTTCGTACACTGTGTCTTGACCGGGAGCTACCTTCTTCGCATCTGCTTAGTAAGCCTACCCCCATTTTCTAGCGTTTCCTTGATCAATGACATGTTGTGCTTACGAATGTCGTTCGTTTTATGTTAGTTAATTTATACAGCTCTGCTCCTTCACTTTGATCCACCGCACTCGACACTTTCATGTTCTAACGCTTCACAATTAGTTACCTCGTTTTCTGAGTTTTCCAGTTTGTTCCTTAGAGGCTGCTTCTCCCAAAGATGCTGCTGATTCTGTCACTGCCGTTGCTAGGTTGCCGTTTAGCCTGTCCACACTATCCTCGCTCTCCTCGTTTAAAAGCGCGAATTTGTTTTAAGGGTTATTTTATAACTAACTCCGTGTTAGCTCCTCTACTTTTCGCTAGTGTTCGTCTTTCTGTTTCGAGATTCAGCTTTATTTTGCACGTAACCATGCTAAGATCGCTGCTCGTATTGTTTATAGCACCTCCACATCCGGGGTTCTAGAATGGAGTCAATTTTGTTCTTTGTTAAACCGTCGGGAATTTTCCATGCCCATTTCCTATCTTCTCGTTTGTAGAAGAGTGTGTTCATTGTCCCCAGGTTAATTTTTCTGCAAATCCCACCAGTGCATCTCTTCGACTGTTGCGACTGCCCGTTCCAGAGTTTCGCACTGACCTATCTCCTACTTTTTTTCTCGCCTACTTTTGCGTTGACGCCTTCCATCACAATCGCGAATTGTGTCGTTCTCTTGACCGGCGATTCAATGTCCCCGTAGCAACTGTATCCGGCCTCCTCATCGTAACTGGCCGTTGTTGTTGCATAAACTTGTACTAGCCTGTGTCGCTTGTTTCGCTTGATCACAGCGACTGCGACTCTTTCGTTAATGCTGAAGAATTCCACCACGTTCCCTGCTATTTCTCTGTGGCAGACTACACACGAATGACTGCATGAACCCGCTTAAGTCTATAATTTGGCTCTTCAACGTCGAAAACGCTGTCCGCTGGAATTAGTGCCATTTTTTATTCTAATAGCGGGTGCATGCACCGCGTGAATCACTTTGCCATTTTCTTCGCCACTTTTTAACTGATTAATTTGTACTACGATTAATTTGTGCTACAGCTCCTTCGTTTCAGTGACTTTGCAATGTAAAGCTCCTGTGTATGTCGGACTTGAAATCTGGAGCCAGTCATTGGTGCCATGCAAGAAGGTGCGCAGTCACGTGACTCGGCAGCCTGGTTCCCTCACCGTGGGATACAACCCGCCCATCTCTCCTTGCTGAGGCGCGATGATGAAGTCAGCCGTCTTGCGCGCTTCATCGTCGCCACTCCCGGAGGTCTGCAGCTCGATGACCTCATCCTGCCGCGTTGCCGTGTGGAGGCCAGCATCGCCAAACAGGTACTCCACGATGTTGAAGTCCTGGAAATCTCCAGGCTTTACCTCCACCTGAAATTGGAACCACGGACGTTGTGATGCAACCAGACGCTCCTGTCAAGCGAGCAGGGGATATTAACGAGTGCATCAGCTGCGGCGCACGGCAACAGCGAGTGTTCTAGCGACGTGGCGCAGAGGATATTTGCCCCCTCTGAATCGTGAAGCGTAGTGTCCGCCACGTGCACAATGCGAGCGCAGCAGAAATAAGGGGGAAAGTCTCGTGGGAAGACCGCGTTCGTAGCCGCATATGTTGCGGTTGTCGCCGTGCATCTTACGCTGTAAAGTTATAGCTAGGCTTGTATTGGCGAGTTTAAGTGGAAGTTGTCAGACTCCTAGATGCATTCGCCAAGATCGGTAATTCGTATGAAAGAATATTATCGCAAGTTGTAACCTGAAGCATTTATTGGACGGACAATAGTTGTGCCGTTGATATGTTCGACAGACGTAGACGACATGTTACCTCTGTAATATTTAAAAAAAAATTTGTGCCCACCCTGAGAAGCTCAATCCATCAGGCTTAACATAGTGTTCGCGTAAAGCGGCGGCCTTGCGTAGTTCTTTGAACTACATATACCACTGCATGGGGGAAAAACTCCTAAAAGTTCAAACATTTTTTAAAAGCATCCAGCATTACCTTAGAGTAAAAAAAAATCAGGCAGATTTGTTTTTAACCTACGATGCGACGCCATCGCTGTACGAAGCGAAAACTTGATCCACACGTGGTTCGTTCACTAACGCGCTCTCTCTCTTGTATGCAACGGGGTAATGAACGCTAGGCCCCCCTCTTGTGAAGGGCCATCTTACCCTGTTCTCAAGAGTAGAGCGAGCAGTGTCTGTCTTGGACCTGAACGGACGCCACCGACGCATGCGTTTCGCCCATTGGGGGGAAATTGTCTCAAACTGCTCAAAAAGGAAAAAGAATGTTCAAAATATTGAACTTCGCAGAATCCGATGTCCGCACGTTCACAATGTTAGCACGCACAGTTGTCAACGCGGGGGAAAAACGTTCGTTAGGGTAAGTACTTAAAATGTAATTCCTATCCGTAGTGACCGTGAACGAGCGTCATGCTACAGACCTTGTCTTCTGATACACGGTGCCATTGAGCCATAGTTACGGAACTCTTTTTAAGGGCGCACGTTTACATTTCCCACCGTTTGCAGGTCGTACACGCGCGTAATAAAAATTTTATCTCTGTGCTCGACCGCAGTCAGTACAGTGCGGCTGAAGCTGAAGCCTGCAGTTCGTATAATTGAAAACGGCAAGCATTTCTCGCGCTCATTTGTTGAACTCTCGTGAATATATTACTTGTGTTCTGCTTGATTTTTCGTCTTCGCCCTACTTTCACCTAATTGATCAAATGACATGCATGATGAAATCTTTCAAAAATTCTTTATAGACTGAAACATCTACAGCATATCACAAACACCGCTAAGACCAATCCGTCACGTTGTTTCCTTTTTTGACAGGCCTATGCAGACAATGTAAATGTTCCCGCCACAAAGGTGCATGTGTTACTTCTCGATATACAATTGCTCGCATCTGCATTTTCGCGTCTATAATGTCCAGTACAGGTCAAGTAAAGTGCCCCAGACCTCCGCATGCGCGTTCCAATAAGTTTCCGAGTTTTTTGGTCAAAAATTGCAGTAATGATTTCCGGAATACCCTCGTACGCAGAGGACGTGTGCCTGGCACTTTGAAGGGTTGGTCGCCCCAACTGAATGCGATTTGCCCTACTCCATAATTCAGAATACCGCTCATTTATCCTCTCCTTGGGGGAATGAATAGCGACATGGGAAGCAGAGTGGGCTTGCGCGCGTTTTTACGCGCTAAGCATCCGGAATTGTGCGTTCTTGTCAATGTCCCATAAGCTGGAATCGACCCGAGTATTCGCTGGGTCACCTTTGGATCTATTTCCGAGCCGATCCTCTCCGCATCTGCGCAGGCAGTATCCGTGCTGTACAATTTGAAGGGCGGCTGGCCCTCCATGTAGCCGGGTCTTCCTCTGCAAAAAGAACAGGGTGGGCACTTTTCGGAACTGACGGGGTACCTTTTTGTCGTGGCCTACCAGGAACAGCAGCCGCGAATACTGCCACCCCAACCCCGCAAAACAATGCACGCATTCACGATGGAGTGCACGGGAAAAGCTGGTTGTAAAGCAAGCTTGCGTTTCTTCTTCGCTTGAGTGAACATAATGAAGTGAAAAAGACGTTGTTTTAGGGTAGCTATGCGGGAGGCAAGTAAACATGTTTTGGTAAGGCAGCCACGTGGTAAAAAGCCATACAGAGTTGAGTGGCAGAACTTCGTAGCAATCAGTACCGTAATCAAATCCACGTCACTACGTATTTTATCCTGTATTACTCTAGGCACTTCCGAAGCGCAAACAGAAGAGAAGCGCCACATTCGGAATGCGGGTATTATTTCCTGACAGAAAATGTTGCGCACAAAGAAAACAATAGAGACGAAGAAAAAAAAAGCGAAAATCGTGCGCTCAAGTGGCGTATTTTCAAGGTCTCCAGCGGCTGCGCTGCGAGTCATGTACACAGAGAACGGCGAAATTTCAGCTGGTGATGGAAATCAGTCTCGGTTACCTGATATTGCTAAGATCCCTATAGTCGTAAAAAAAATGAGCAGTGGCTTAGCTCGGCTATGCCAGGATATACGTAGCGTGAGCGAAGGTTCAGCTGGTTATTCTTAGGTTTCCTGGTTGTCTAGGATTAGCTGATTATCATGCTTACTGCTGCTAAAACGATTTACAATCCAATCCAATCCAATCCAATTTAATCCAGTCCAGTCCAGTCCAGTCCAGTCCAGTCTAGTCCAATCCGGTCTAGCCCAGTCCAGTCATTGCTCCTCGAGCATGCGCAGCACGGCTCTCCAGGAGCCACGCGAAACGGCTGTCAAGCGGCTCCGGCGCAGCGTCAGACTTGGCTACTGCGCAACGTAGGCGCAGAGCTAGGCACGCGCCGGCGCCAGTGCGTCTGCCGCGGCTATGACGTCACTCCTCTGGAATGCGCAGACCGGCGAATGTGCAGACCGGATTGTTACACACCCGTACTCCAATTGGATTTGATTTCAATCCAACACAATACAATTTAATCCAATCCAATCCTAATACAATCCAAGTCAATCCAATCCAATCCAATCCAATTCAAGTCAAGCCAAGCCAATCCAATCGGAACCGATCCAAACCAGTCCAATGCTCCTCGCGCTTGCGCAGAACGGCCCTTCACGGCACACGCGAAACTGCTCGACCTCGGCCAGTGTAGCTTACGCTACAAAAGCGCCTTCTGGGCGGCCCCACAACCACCCGCAAATGCACTCCTCCAAGGAGCCACGAGAGACGACGCACGGAGAAACGAACAAAAGTCCGGCGTCAGCACATTAGTCGTAACTCCGGGTTCGAACGTCAACCAGCCGCGATTTGCACGAGGGCCATCGCGTAGCCCAGCCTGGGCACCAGGGTTCTGAAGCATGCAGGCGCAAACCTAGACGGTACAACAGGCTGTTTACCTTGAGGGGTCGCCCGAGACGCTGGGCAGGTTGGCTTCGCTTGCGGGGGCCACGACGGTGGGGCCAATGTCTTCGAACGCCGCAAAACGCTTCTGGGCGCGTTGTTGTTATTGTTGTTCCACGTCTTATGGCGCATACCCACGCGGGGGATTGGCTAGGAATCGAGCATGAAGGGGGCTAATTCGCCCGCTCACAACTTAAAGGAGCACTGACACGAAAATTTTATGTTACACTTTTATTGCTTTTATCGATGCTTAATTTTACGGCGAACCTGAAACAGCACTTCAGATACTTCAGCGCGCGATAGTTAATTACATTGAACGGCCTGAAAATCGTTTGTTTCAAATTCCCGCGCTTTCCTCCCGAAAGGCGCATATGACAGAATCCCAGCCTGACCTCACCGCTTTGGGCGGACGTCACCGGCGCCCGCTTGACAGGGCGTTGCGCCCGCTCGCCGCTCGTGGGGCCGCGCGCGTGTAGTGACGTCACGAGTTTTTGACGAGCGCTGTCGCGTCACTTCTTTTGGCTTCACGGGGTAATGTTACGCTGATGTCCATTTGCTGAGTGCCGCTCCGCGCGCTGCTTCGTCGGCGCGATAAATGAGATCCAATTGAACTATGTTCTTCGCGTCACAGGCCACTTCATATTTCAGCCAGGGTATTCTGTTGAGTGAAGGAAGCGAACTGTGCAATAATATTAACGCCGAAAATTGGTGTCAAAGCTCCTTTAAAAGTAGTTTCCTATCTGTTGGCATCCAGTAGCAGCGCGAGATTGGAAGGAAGAATTGACTACAAATTGAAAGTGGCGGTTGAATTTCAGGAAACATAGCCGTGATAATAAAGGCTACCAGGGCAGACGCCTGGTCTCGGGCGCATATGCATGAATGGCTGCAGCCACACCTCTGTGACAATAACCCAGTGATGTGGCCCCTAGCGACAGTAGTACGGGCATGGAGTGGAGATAGGAAGTCCAATTCTTTGTAATGGCCTGATAAGGTGACGTTGTCTGATCATTGAGAAACCAGGGCAATGTAATAAGAAGTGATCTAGTGTCTCATGTTCACCGCAAATGGCACAAAGGGCGGAGGAGGCAAGGCCATACCTGTGCAATAGAAGTTAAGCTGGGGGACCCTGCATCTTAAGTGTGTTAATGTGACCTCGCATTGACGAGATTCACACAAACGGGGATGCCAATTATGTTTAAATGGGCATACTCCTCAAAATTAAGGATGACCCCTTCCGGTGTACTCATTAGGCGCTGACATCTACGGAACCTTGTTCCTGCTATACTAGCCGGAAAAGGTCAAAGATAAACCGAAGGGCCATCCAAAGACGATCGCGCCAAGGAATCAGCCTCTTCATTAAGGAGTAAACCTTTGTGCCCGGGAACCCAAATGAGGCAGATGACCTGCAAATGGGAAGGCACCAGAAAATTGAATGCACGGATCAGGGGGGAATTTTCAGACGATGCCAAAGCGGAACAGACTGATAGCGAATCTGTATATTATAACTACATTCAAGTGCTGCGGAGGAACTTCTTTGAAAGCCAGTACTACCGCTAGTAATTCGGCTTGAAATATTGGAGTGAAGTCTGGTAACCGCAGCGAGACTGCCCAGTTAAGCTGTGGACTAAAAATGCCCACGCCTGCTTTCTCCTCACGTCGCGACGCATCAGTTACCACAATTACGTAACCATTAAATCGTGCCAAATGATCGTTCAGGATTCCTGTGAGTAGTCTTGACGAAAGCATTTTGGCGTTATTGGTAAAAATATTATGAAAAGTTAAAGGCGCTGGAGGGACCTCACAGGGAATTTCCATTATTGTCGGAATGTTGATTTTCAATGGAGAAAGTAACGCCTAGGCGTAAACACACTGAGGACGAATGTCCCGAGGCCACCAAGAGTTGAAAAACAGTGCGGGCCGAGCTATCAGCAACGAAAGAAACCGGCTTTGTGGCGATTCAAAAATCCTCATAATAGTCAGCACAGTTAATAGTTGAAAGCGTGAATCTGGACACGGCATGCGTGCCTCCAGATACAAGATGTTATTGGCCACGCTCCTTGGGAGGCCGAGTCACAATCTTAGGGCACGTCGCTCCAATATACTAAGCTGGTTGCGTTTGTAAATGGCTGAGCCAGAAAAGAGTACGCAGCAACACTCTAATATTGAACGCACGTACCCCTTGTAAATGAAAAGTAGTGCGTCCCTTCTCATTCCAAGGCTCCTGTTGCTGATTCTCCGCGGCAATCCAAGTGCCCATTCTCCTTTGGTCACGAAATGATTGACTTGGGGGCGCCAATCCAGTGCACTATCATAAATGACACCCAAGTACTTCAAGGAAGCCACCTGAGGGATAGCCTCTTGCCGACACGTCCGGCGGATACAGGCCGGCCGCCGGCCGGCCGGACGGACAAACAGACAGACAGACAGACAGACAGACAGACAGACAGACAGACAGACAACAGACAGACAGACCCGAAATCAAACCGAACATAATCAAGTAGAGAAAGAGAAGGACGCTTGAAAATGCTATGTATGCTCTGCCCATCTGAGCTTCATAGAAAAGTCGTATCGATCCACGCTGTTATTGGCTTCTTTTACGGGGAGGAGACTTATTAATTTGTTTTTTAAATTCTTGCCAATGCTTTCTTTTTTCTATCTTCAATTTATTATTCAGAAATGATTTTCAACTGCTCTAAATTTTCTTTATATGGGACCCTGTAATTCTTACCACTGATTATTGGCCGATCCCCTATTGGGCGTGTCTCATTCTCCAAGGAACATCATCACCGTCTACGGAGCGCGCTTTTGCTGGGTCCTGGAAGCGAGTAAGTGAAACACTTTATTCAAGACGACAGATGCTATAAGGCTTTGCGGGGAAGTAAGGGCCGGGGGTGTGGGGAGGAAGGGAAAGGTCACAATTCACACAATGCACGCCGTTACAGTCTGTCGTGCTATTCACAAAATGCACGGTTCACACTGTTGTTATTGAAACTGAATAGGTATGGTCAGTCCTGGACAGTATGTAACACGGCTTTATAAATTTGCAGAGGCCGTTTTCAACGTCGTACCGGGTGATTACTTATAGAGTAGCGGGGTCGTCACGGACACGACTCACATGCTGCAGTGCAGTGACGGGAGCAGGACCTGAAGTTAAAGGCTGACGGCGGTTACGGGCGAATACAGGCCGGACGGACGGATGGACGGACGGACGGACAGACAGAGAATTTATTGAGGTTCAGAAAATCTGTGGCAAGTCTTAGTGAATGCGTCCTGAGGACGCGGGCCGCACTTTCGCAGGGGGCGGAAGTCCTTGTTCCTCCGCTCTCTCGCAATCTATAGAAAGCCGAATTAAGTCAAGGAAATGTGGTAGGGTATCACGATTACAGTGGGGGCATCCGCGCAGTTCAGAGGCTGCTGGGGCTGTCCACTTATGTATAATGTGTGGGGCACACGCTGCATTCGGACATATACTTCAGTGGCGAATACCTCGATCAGACGCGAGAATGATTGAGAGGGGCAGGGATGCAACCGGAGTTTTATCTTGCATAGGCTTGCTACTTTCCTTTTTGAGGTGGCGTAGCTGGAGTTGGCAATATGCTTGGAGGGGAGGGGACGAGCGTGGCAGGCACCGTAGGAGGTGATTGTAGACTCTCCCTGGCAGCGTCGTGAGCCATGCGGTTGCCTTACGCGCCAGAAGTATATCCCGGAATCCAAACCATGCGAATTTTGAAGCCTTCCATTTGTAGGCCTCGTGTCGTGGTGACGATGTTTGTTGCCACAGTGTTCGGGGGAAGCTGACGATTGAATTCTTGGACAGCAACGTAAGAATCCGTGATGCGACATTTTTCGTGTGGAGGTGGACGGAATGGTCATAAATTTTTCCGGGTGGCTCCCAAATGACTAGAAGTTCTACTTCTTCTACGAGGCCTTATGTATTGGCAGTGTTGTTCATGCAATTCTCGCATGTCTGTGGATGTCCACAGACGTGAATGCGGCCGTCATTTCATTTAAAGACGCTTCGGTGCAGATGTTCGCTTCATCACCCGCCGTGTAATCTGCGAGTATGCGAACGTATTGTTCAGGTACTGTTCGGTTACTGCGCCGGATCAGGGGAATTCCGATGGAGGGGCGCTCCCACGGAGGGATCGCTGCGGCGAATCGGTTGCGTTAGGCGGTCCATTTTCTGGAGTGTGTTTGCTATTGTCAAATGGTCCAGATATTGGGCAGGTCTACTGTTTTGTCTCTTCGATGAGGTTAGTGAGAGGCGGAAAAGGAAACTGCTTCGTGGAAAGTGAAGGAGAGGAGGCCGCTAATCGCACGAGAAGGCGCCGATTCATCGTGTGGAGATAACGTTTGACTGCCGTAGCTCACAAACTGGGATGCCGTAAGTGAAGCGTCCATGTACCACGGCACTGACATCGTCACTTGGTCCAAGGGGAACAACAAATATTGACACCAAACGACCTGTATGATTGGGCGAGCCAATAAATGAAAACTTTGGTCCCCGACAGGGCTGTCACAGGGAAAGGACGAAGCCTTAGCAGCCGCTAAGGAACAGCCAGATTGATTCCAAAGACGCGCCAACATCATTACTAGCACCAAAAGGACTAGGATGTATTTCAGCGAAAATTACGTCGAGTTCTACTGCCGGACATGTGTACTCAGTGCAGCACTGAAACCGCCTTACTGCGCTTGTACAAATGCCTGAAGTGACAAACGCTGGCGTTAAAACACGTATACTGAACACGGGTGAACCTGCTCCTTTTGTTAAATTCGTCAGTAGGACGTGTCGACATAGGTTAATTAAAGAAAAAAAACTGCATTAAAGTGTATTTTCTTCATGACCCGCGCACATTTCCTTTAACAATATTACTTGTCATCGTTGTATACGTATTAGAAAAGGGTGGCCAGCGTCGCTACAGAGGAGCGTACAGGGGAGCTAGCCGTCTGTGAGGAGTCCTTTCACAAAAGGTTTTCTCTGCAATAACAAAAAACACTTTTCCATGCCAATTTTTTGTATGCTTTAAAAATAACAGTTAACTATCTTTTGGATATTTTTTAAAGACCGTACACCATTGGCCACACGGCCGTTTCTGGTCCCCTTTAGGACCAATTTTTGTAAAATTCGTATCTTACCCACTTATCACCATGATAATGCTGCGAGGCTTCGTGATTTGAAGAATTCAAAATAAATGTTGATGTCCTGGAGAACTCGTACAATTTTTTGTTGTGGTAATTTGATCAAAAGTTGAATAAAATAATGGCCAAACTTCGACCATTTTTCCAGGATTCCCGCTGTTGGCTCGAATAAAAATTTGCTTAGCTCGGCGCGTATTTTTTACGGCAGCGTAGCCTTTGATTGTACCTATTTCTCTGCTCACGCACGCTATCGTAACCGGTAATGGCTCCTTGCCAAAAAAGTTTAAAGGGTATCACTTTTATGTCTTTTGCAAATCTTTGGAGGCCCACTTAACGACGGCAAAGTTGATTCGCCAAAATGTTATACCGACTATCACTTCTCGACTGAAAATTGCCAAGAAAAATTTTTGAAGCATATCCGGAAGATTGAAAAATTGGCGAGTTTCCTTTGGCATGGACGCACCCATGTGCATTGTTAAAAAGCTAACCGGGCGTGCCTTGGAGTTCAAAGCATATTATCAAGGAGGGAAGGATGATGATTGTATCTGTTTTTTTTGGCGCAAGGGCAACGAAGGCCAAAGAGCGCCACACAATGGTTGTGTGTGTCTGGTGTAAGATGTTAAGTAAAATAGAAATGTGGTTGGTTTAGGACGGTTGTTAGAGCCCCTTATTAAAACAAATTCTGGAGTGAGCCAGATGATTATGACGTTAGAGTAAAGGTGAATGTCAATCAAAGCTACCTCCATGAGGGGCTTTGTTATCATATGTGGTATGAGATGCCTTTTAAAAATCCCATGTCTCCAAGGTAAGCAAAGGAGACGTTTACTAGGAATGACGGGTTTATCGCCTAAAAACAATGATGGATGAAGTGGAATAATTTGAGTGTACAGTTCCCGGAAATGCTCCCTTCTCGCACTGTGGAAGTGCGGACATTCAACGAGGAGCATGCATTACTGACAGACGATGTCCACAACTTTTGCATCGTGGCGGTGGGGGCTCCATTTAAAAGATGGGAATGAGTGGCTTATGTATGACCTATACGTAGTCTGCACATGCTACACTTCTATTTTTCTGCGATGTTTTTCTGTGTAGTAGCTGCCAATTTGGGGTTTTATAGTGTTGAGTTTGTTTTCTGTCTGTGTGTCCCAGTGTTGCTGCCAGCGTTTTCGTAGTGCCTTACGGATGAGCGGTTTTATATCAAGATAGGACAGCTGAGGGGCATCGATTTCACAGCGGGGTGCTGCAGCGGCGGTGCTCTGGTCAGTGCGCTCATTGCCAGGATTCCGCAGTGTCCAGGCACCCAGCACACTATTATGGTCTGTTTTAAAGCATACGCTGACATTATTTCTTTAATGACCTTGTTCAGTATCACATTTCTACTTTTTTTGCCTGAGCGAAACGCTGTTACAACGCTTAAGGAGTCTGTAAATATAATAAATTGTTGTGTTTTCGTTTATGTTATGTGTTCCAGAGTTATTAAAATAGCATGTGCCTATGCCGTACATGCACGTGTGTTTCTGCTTAGCGTCTTGTGCTGGAAAAGTGGGAACCATGTGCCGCACACGCCACTGCAGTGGAAAACTTGTGGGCATCCGTATAAAAAGCAGTGTATGGGTACTTGTATTGTAAGTGTAGAAAGTGTTGCAAAATAAGTTCCTTAGGTGCGTGTCTTTTGTCAATTTCCTTAAAAGATACGGCACAGAGGACAGGGAACAGATTTCAAGGTGGAATTAACTCGGTGATGTTTGCTTTGTAGGTGTCGGTCAGGGTGACACCAAGGGTCCTCTGCCTCCTGCCTCACTCGGAGAGAAAAAGGCAGAGGGAGTGACGGACGGCTCAAAAACAACCTTTCAGATGATGTGTTTTGAATAATAGCGTTGAACGGATGATTCCTCATCCACGTCGCTCTCACGCAGTACAAAAGCGCCATGTATGTGCGTTGGTGCTCTAAGCACCACTGGTCAGTTTCAACATACAGGCTTTCATAGGGCTTGTCCGGAAAGCCCCAGACGCAAGGAGGAGCCCTAAATGCAACACTGGGTCGAGCATGTTTAAAGCTGCTTCGAGGCAGAACCATACACCACGCTGCCGTAGTCTATGCGCGATGCACTACAAACTATTTAAAAGACGGAGAAAGCATGTCTTATCTGAACCGTATGATTGGTTGGACGGTGTTTAATAATTTTCATTGTTTTAGTGCACTTAACTTTGAGTTGTTTAATTTGGGTGATAAATGTGAGCCTTTTGTCCAGCAGAATTTCTTTTTTTTTCTCTTTTCGCTTGATATGCTCCTTCCTTTCGGTCTTTGAGTTGTTGTTCATGGCAATTTGCTGAGTCAGCTTATTATGTATATTGCTGAAAATCGTACAGATTAAGTTGCGCATTTTTCCCTGTATGTGTTCACCCTATTTCAGCAATCGGACTGTATAGATTTTTTTCTTCTGTTTTCGGAATCCGAATCTAGTATTCTTTGATGCGCTGTACCGCGGACGTGCTAATAATGTATCGCGTGTAGCATTGCACTGTTTGCAAAGCGGGGGTACGGGCCCAGTCAAGCCTCGTTATGGCTTTTTGCCCGTACCTCCCAACATCGTGTGATGTTAAATAAAATTGAATTGAATAGACCTTTCCAGAAACTGCAGCGCCGCTCCTTCCCCTGGCGGGCCCGCGCAAGGCGTCATGGGAACTGCGTGCGCGGGCGGTGCGAGCGGCGACGGGGTGGTCGCGCCGCGTGCGCGGAGCGAGCCCGTAAAAGGGCAAAGTTTAAGTAGAATGAAATGCTGTTGTTGCAAAGTTATGTTGCGCATCAATTAAAGCATCGTTAAACCATAGAACCAAAATAAGAAATAAACTCCGCATCCTTCAGAAACTACCTGCACCGCATGAGAACCTTTTGTCGTCTGCTAGCAACGTCGTCTGCTAGCGTGCAGAGTGGAACCAGCTGCTGCCAGTTGTAAAGCGTCTTCGCGATTCTGGTTGCCCGCGGGAAAAGAGAAATTCCTCAACACGAGGAAATAGAAAACAAATGTGACACTTCAGCTCCCCCGAGAAAAATACAAATAACCCAGCTCTTGCTTCTGGCAGCCCGCGGGGAGCCGAGTGGGAAACGAAGAAGCCGTACACGTTATTCATGATGGATTTCCGCTTGTGTAAGCTACACTCGTTTACGACCTGCCTTAGCGCTTGTAGTTTGCGCGATACTGACGATCTGGCGCCAAGGAAACTGCAGGAGGTGGACAAATGTGCTGTGTGCTCGGTTGGGACAACAATACGCTACGAGACCGGCATGTTTCATTGCACAAGTTTCCGAAGGACAAGAAATTTGAAAAGGAATGGGTTCGCCGGAAAAATCTCCAGGGTCGTGATGGCCGATTCGCTTTGTGGGAGCCGTCACAGGTATGTGGAGCCCATTTCAACGCGAGCAGACGCAAAATGTTACATGGACCGTATGCCCATTTTCCCACACCGGGTCTTCTCCGAGACGTGTCCTCCGGTAAAGACAGGTAAGCCAAGCATTATAACGTAAATTATGCTTTTATATGCTTTGTTTCCCTAGCTGCCGCGAAGTGAACGAAACGCCACCCCCCTAAGCGTCCCTCCAACTTCAGGCATCCAGACTAACTAGTGATATGCAGCACTGTCGAGATACTCCTGTAAACTCATAGTAATCAACGCCCGTTTTAGTAATGAATTTTAGCACAAAGAGCGTAACAGGGTGACAATGAAATACTTTCGCTCCAGCAGGCAACGATGCGGTTTCTGCAACGACAGCGACTGCCTGCATGCAGCCCGTTTCCTGCGGCATTGGAGGAACGGGGTTTCTGCTGTTGTGAGTTCAGCATTAAATTTCGACTATTTCTTTTCGGTAGCTCACTGTGGAATTATTTCCCACATTTAGAATGTGGTGTACTTCCTGTGTGATAACGAAGGAGACAGCTCGTCATGGCTGACCCAGGATTCTTGATCGAAGATGAGCTCCGTGAACTTGGCGTTTTAAATTGAACAGACCGCCCATGTTAAATGGTCGGCGTCAACTGACAGTAACGGAGGAAACAGTAGCGGAGGAAATGCAGCAGTTCGTTGAAGAAATGCGGGCTGTGGCGAGAATGCTGAAGTTTAAAAAAGAAGCCAGTTATCAAAACAGCTGTCCAGGATAGCAGATGTTCTGCACGCATCACACAATCTTAAACGCCGAAGCTGCACCGTCAATAAATGCTGCCCTCCACAGGCTCTGTCGCGCACGGCACGGTTTGGCACGGCAGAGCTACATGAAGAGCGGCCCGAGTGGCAGCGGCGGCGGCTGCGGCGGCGCTCACAGTTCCCAGGCTGCTTTGCGGCCGCCGTTTGGGGGCGCGCGCAGCTTTCCGGAAAGGTCTATTGAATTGAATTGAATACCCAGAAACGTGTTCATTTTTGACGGGAATCACTACATTATTTCACGCTTCCGAGACTCCACGCTTCCGAGAAAACAGTACACATGTGCTCTTTTCAGGATTAATCTTAAAACCATTTTCATCGGCCCACTTTTAAAGTTTATTAGCACTAAGTTGTAATTGCCGCTCGAAGATTGAGGGATTACAAGACTTACAGCTGATTTGAATTTCATCAACGTACACTGAGTAGAAAATTGCGGGTGGCAGTGCCTTTTGGAGTGAATTCATTTTGACAATGAAAAACGTACAACTCAGTACTCACCCGGCGGGACCCCGTTTTCTTGAATGTGTATTCTAGAAAGTGATGCTCCGACCCTTACGCGAAAAGTTCACTCAGACAGGTAGCTTTTCCATAGTATTGAGCATATTTCAAAATACACCGTAAGCTTTTGAGGTGACGCAAGATGCCATAACGCCATGCAGTATCGTACGCCTTCTCCAAGTCGAAGAAAATAGACATACTAGTGCTGCCTGTGGACAAAAGCATCTTTAACGTACGATACCAATGCCACAAGCTGGTCCGGTTGTAGATCTTCCTGAACGGAAACCTGCCTGGCAGCTATCTAGATTACCGTGGTATTCTCAAAAGTACATGAGCCCTTCTATTGACCATCTTCTCGAACAGTTTATCTCAAACAACTGGTAAATGCTATTGGCCGATAGCTAGTAGGAAAAGAGGCATCTTTCCCTTGTTTAAGCAGTGGCACCACAATTGCCTCTTTGCAAGCCCGTGGAAGATGTCCTGCACTCCATATCTTGTTAAACAAATAAGCGAGTGTTTTGAGGGTGTCTGCGTGAAGGTGTTGAATCATTGAGTATGTTATTTGGTCTGCACCTGGTTCTGATGTCTTACAAGTCACCAAGGCAACTTTAAGCTCGTGGATAGAAAATGGACAGTTGTAAAAGTCTTGTGGCGATTTCTTGATGTCCCTAATGGATTTGCGCTCAGCAGATGTTTCGTACCACATAATCTGTCTGTGTAATTGAAGAGCTTGGTATAAGTTCAAAGTGTTCAGCTAGGGTGTTTGCCTTGCCTTCTAATGTGTTACCAGTGGTGCTAACAAGAGGTAAGGTTGTTTTGTGCCCTTTGAACTTTCTTTTTCGGTTCCACACCTTGCTTGTGTTGGTGTAAGAGTTAACAGAACCCACAAAACCTCTCCAACTGTTGGTTTTGGCTTTTCGGCGAATACGCCTTCCAACGTCCTTGGCACGCTTGAACGAAATAAGATTATGTGCCGTTGGGTGCCTTCGGAGGTTACCCCAGGCCTTGTTTTGTGCTTTGCGTGCGTTTCGAAAATTCCTCATTCCACCAGGGCCTTCTGGGATTTTGAGGAGTACCGGAGGTTTGAGAGATTAACTCTTGGCAGCCTCTATAATGTGGGCGGTAACAATTCTACACGCTTCACCGATCTGTAAGTGTTTTATGAATGTGTAGGAGAGCTGTGACCTGTGCTTAAAAGCCACGAAGTCTGCACGGGTTTCTTTCAACCTTTTATGGTAAATGGAACTGTCAGAGATTGTATCTAGAAATTAAGAGTGACAGGGAAGTGGTCATTCCCATAAGGGTTGGAGTCCACATTCCACTCGAACGAAGAAAAGAGAATGAATGAACCTATTGCTAAATCGATGTGTGAGTAGGTGTTATGGGTTGTGCTGTAGTATGTTGATTTCTTTTCATTAAATATACAGACACCAGATGACAGTAAGAATCTTTCAATTAAACGGCCCCGGCCATCTTTGCGTTCAGATCCCCACAGTTTACTGTAGGCATTAAAGTCGGCCAGCAGTAGGAATGGGTCCGGTAGCTGGTTAATTGGGGATTCAAATTCTGGACTACAAAGGCGAAAGTCAGGAGGAATATACATTGAAGCTATTGTTATTAACTTGTCGGCGATTATTACACGTACAGCAACCACTTCGAGGGTTGTGGTCAAAGGAACAAATTGACAGGGAATAGGCTGTTGTATAACTATAGCTACACCACCAGAGGAGTGAGAACAGTCGTCCCTATCTTTCCTAAACACAGAATAGCGCTTCAGAAAGTTTGTTTGGTTTAATTGTAAGTGTGTTTCCTGAAGACATAAGATGGTTGATTGGTTTTTATGAAGAATTTCGTATATGTTATCCAAGTTTTTCATTAAGCCCCTGCACTTCTATTGTGTAATGCATTGTACTACCGTAAGTATTTAAAGGGGGAGTGCAGCGCGTATCTATGTGTTGCAGACGGGTGGTGTTATCTATGTTACTGAGCCTGGGTTAGGGCCAGTTATGCGCGGAGCTGGTTTTTTCCCACGGCCGATGTAACCACGCTGCACGTTTGGCTGAACAGCTGACCGAGCTGGCGTGGGTGTTACTTCCATCCCTTCATCCGATGGACAAAGGAGTAAATGCAGGATCTCCCTCCTTTTGCCGTGGACATCGGGGAGCGCCACTCGTGTTCGCCTCGCGGGCCAATGGCGGCTGTAGCGGTGTTGTGCGCATAGATGTGGAAGCAAGGCTCCCCACTTCGCTGCCCACTGTGCCAAAGAGCGACAGCGCAGCAAGAGTGGAAAGCAAGTCGTCTCCACCTACGGTGTTCGTTGCCACCTCAGCCGCAGTGGAATCCACAGGCTGTGGTACAACATTTTTGGGCAGCAGAAGCAAGCCCGGAGGGGGGGGGTGGTGGGATCCAGGTCAGCGTTAGGTGCACTGGGTTGCCACCGAAACCTGATGCCGCCCCATCCACCGGTGAGCAGCGTCAGCGTAACTTCCTGAGGGAAGCATCGGATGTCTTTTCCTAGCTTCTGGGTAAGACAGATTGTGGGTCACTTTGAGGTTTATGATTTCTTTCTCATTTTTGAGTTTTTGCAAGAATGGGAGTACGCGGGGTGGGATCCTTCACAGTTAACACGGCGAACTTGAGTTGCATTACACTCATCTGTCTGGTGGTCGTGCTTCGAGCATTTTGCGCATGTGTTTTGCCCTCGACAGTTTGTTGCTACTGTGCCCGTACCTCTGACATTTGAAGCAACGTCGCGGGTATGGGATGTACGCCCTTATATGACAGTGGAGAAACCCGGTTTTCACAGATTCGGAGAGCGTACTACGATCAAAAGTCAAGATGATATCTTTGGTTTTGATCTCATTTCCGTCGCGCCTCATTGTGATACGTCTAACATGAGTCACTCCTTGCTCACGCAAGCCATCAAGAATATCTGCCTCAGTTTCATTTATGGGCTCAGTTTCCGAGAGCACACCTTGCAGCTGTTGAGGGTTCGGTGAGGTGTTACAGCGATCTGTAAGTCACCTATGCTTCTCTGTTTTAGAAGGTTGGCAGATTGTTCCTTAGTTCGGACCTCAATAAGCATGTCACTAGATGCAAGTTTCTTTGCGTCATAGTTCTTTCCAACTGTACCTTTAATGAACTCGGCGATCAGGAACACAGATTTCGAAGTTATTGGGGTGGCTTTGTCAGCAGTCTGAATGATCTAAGAAGCGAGGAAAGTTGTCAGGGTTGTTGAAATCGAGGTTGGGTAGGGGTTTAAAGATTGCAGTCAGTGCGGACCCTGTTCGGGCACGATCATTTGGAAGAAAGGGTTTAGGATAATACCATGCGCCATAGTATAAAGCAGGGGATGGGGCTACTTTCTTCTTGACTTTACCCTGATGGTCAAAGAGGTCCCGGAGCTCCAAGCTTGATAGACAGACAGGGAGCCCATCGGCCGGAGCTTGACCAGGGCTCGAACGGCCACCGTTCACGGCTTCTAACCCTTCATTTTTCAAATTCTCGCCACGGTAGGTAAAGCTTAAATATGTAGGGCTCGGTGTCACGCGGTGTCGCCACTCACCGTCACCAAGATTACTCGAGGTGCTCCGTGTTGGGAAGGAGGGAAGGAGCTACACAAGTTACAAAACAGACTTTATTTGAGACGTGCAGGCGATAAAAACATAAACAAGAACGCCCAACTAGAGTGAAATAAAACATTCGTCACACTGAAGAATTGAACGCTTTTATAAACTAAAGGTGCCGCACAGAACGATGAGGCCAACAACCGGAAGCCCAGAGCTCGTGAAATCCTCGTCGTGGTTGACATGTTCAGAGCACAGGTCACCCCCCAGGTGCAGTTGTGATGTTAGACGGCCAGCACCACGTCTCGAACTTGCTAAGGAATTGCAGGATGTCTTATTAGATGCACCCTGCAAGAAGGATAATAAAAATATCAGCGTGTGCCGTTATGCAATCCTATTACCAGTTGTTCAACAGAAGATGAGACGGAAAATATGTCGCCTACACCATTCTGACTCCTGCATGCGACTAATTCGCCATAGAAGAAGTGAAGAAGAAGATGCAAATACGATGTAGCAACAAAGAAGTCGGTCATAAGTATGATGCCATGGTTTCCCGTTTGACGGTGCCTCTGCTCCGCCAATAGTAATGCTGCAACCGCGGCCGGGATGAACCCGCGTCCTTATGATCAGCAGCACAACGTCAAAGCCACTGAGCAACCTTAGCGGGTAATTATTAATTTAAACGTTATTATTTATTATTCGTACTGTAGGCCACTACTTAGGCCCAGGCAGGAGGGGCAATAAAACCACAAAGAAAAATAACCAAGAACAGAGTAGCATCGTCCGAGACAAGCCCGGAAGTACATATGTCGGAATACATGAAAGTACACCGCACAATTAAAGGAAAAGACAGCAAGGCCCCTCATAGTCAGACTGCAATCTTGAAAAAACAAGAATAGATGCTCAAGTTGTTATAAAATTTCAGAATCAGAACCACCTGGCTGCAGCGAGTTCGACTCTAAAACTGCGCGGTGGGGTAAAACTGCTTTTTAGAAGGCAGTTCCACGACGAAAATCGGAGCGCACTGCGACTAAAGTAGTTGTACGACGAAAATTGGCGTTACAGCGCACCTATGACTGAATCTTGTGGTCCTGGTAGTCAGGATTTTCCGAAATTAAAGCGTTAAGTATTGATAGTCTTCAAGGTTTCACAAATTAATGCGTTCTCAAAACTTTTGCTACACCCGCCGCAGTGGCCCAGTGGCGATGGCGTTGTGCTCTTGAGCCCAAGGACGCGGGTTCGATTCCGGGTCACGCCGGCCGCTTTTCTGATGGAGGCGAAAATCGAAAATGCCAGTGTGTTTCAGATTTCGGCGCACGTCGAAGATCCTCAGGTGCTAAAAATTTATCCGAAGCCGCCCACTACGGCGCGCTTCATTGCCTGTGTTGCGTCGGCGCATTAAACATCTCAATGAATGAATGAATGAATCAACTTTTGCTACTCAAATGAGCTGTGCCGCCTCTTAGTTCACTATACGATGATGTAGACCTTGTATGTTATGCGGAATCGCTTCAGAGAACACTAACACGTCGTCTTCTCAGCAAAGCCAGAGAGCGTGCGCAATTGAGTAGTTTTATTCGACGACTATCTCACAAGCCCGCTCTCCGACAGCGACACCATACTACTCCTCCAAACTGCAGAAATTAACACGCTCGACACTCTATCCGCCAAGCCTACAAGACAGCGCTCGGCCTTTCTTCTACTTCAGCAATCAAGAAATGGCTCCAATTGCGCTTCCACAATACACGGCAAGAACTAATCGAAGCCCACAAAGCCACGCAACTACGTCGGCTCACCTTTGCACCCATTGACCGGGACCTACTCACTATAGTCGTATATTCAGTTCGAGCCCGCAATGACCAAAAGGACGGAATGCCTCTCCCAATCCGCCAGCAATTTCGCATCTTCCTATACCACGCCATATGCATCCGAAGTACCACACCGCCCGCGGTCAAGCCAGAGCTCACCACCATTCGACTGCATACGCCCAACAAACCATCACTGGGTACGTAGATGCCACGGCATACAACCCTCAAGCTTTTGTTGCCAGCGTCATCAATCACCAAGGACAAGAACTCACAACCGTTACGATTCGCGCCTCACATCGCACCACAGCAGAAGTTGTCATTGCCTTGGTGTTACAAACCACAGAAGAGTACATCGCGGTCCTCACAGATTCTCAATCCGCCTGCCGCAGCCACTTCACCGGCCGTATCTCTAATCAAGCCCTGCGAATTCTACGTCAGGATCTCTATCTGCCCCTTGCACACATCGTATGCACTCCAGGTCACATGAGATTAGAAAACAATGAAGAAATGTACTCCGGGCCATTGCCGACTGCCCGTGACTCCCTCCCCGTCGCCCCACCCCTAACCCTGTCCACGCCTCTCTTCACATACGCCGACATCCTCGCCCACTGTAGGCTACAACGACAGAAATACCCACATTCTCACCACACTCTCTCCAGCACCGACGGAGTTACACTACACAAGCTACAGAGACACACCCCCCAGAATACAATCTACCACGCGATGTTCGCTACCCAATACCCAGCCACACGTCAGTTTTGTCGTAGCATGGGAAATCTCTACCACATTACCATAGAATGCTCCAACACCCCTACCACACTGCCACTCCCCAACATTACCACACAGCAGTGGGTGGAGTTGCTGGCCAGCTTCCACCCATCTACCCAGTGCATGCTTGTAGAGAGGGCAACGCGAGCGGGTAACCTCCAAGGCATCCTGGACTGAGGACGCCTCTCAACGGGCGTGTGCCCTAACATCGCGCTTGCTGTATTGAATAAAGTTTATTCAATCAACCGAGGCGCAATGGTAGTCAGGAGCGTCGTAACAACGTCGTGAGCTGCGTTATTGTTTGGGAAACGCTTTGTCAACAACAGGAAGAGATGACAGTGTCCACGCTGGGCACTCGAAAGCGACAGACCGTACTAGGGGAGCAGTGATAGTGTGACCAATGTGGCACGGATTTTTGCAACGACTAGCGGCGAGAAATGCGCCCGAGGACGACGGGAAGATCCCCAACGGGCCATGCGGTCGAGAGCAGTCATGATAATGAGGAGGACGGGAGGGTGGAGTTGCCGTAAGAGCCGCGGATGGAACGACTGTGTTTGTAAGAGCGACCAGAGGTTCAAACGCCAGGGCCAGACGTCATTGAGGCGGCCGACAGTTCGAGACATGGGAATTCAGGCCCGGCATCTCGCTCGGCCTTCCCGAGGGTGCGCGAGCCTCGAAACGGGATTCCCGGCTCCCTTCCGCTATTATAGCTCCTGGGCCATTGCAACCCGGGTACTGTGTGCTCACCTATAGATCTCCCTCTGGCAAGAGCTGCGACACGTTCCCGAGAAAGGCTCCGCCCAACCGACAGCGGGGCGGCGCTTCGTCGAAGGTTACCGGGGTCCATCGAGATCCACGTCGGACGTTTTGTGTTTTCCCTCGTTTTAGCCAGAGTCTTTCGCGTACTGTCCTTGTGCAACAATAGCGCTACATCTGTAGTTCGTGTGCTAGGCCCACGCTTGCGTTTTGTGGTTTAAATATACTCGCCTGTGTGTCCGCATACCCGACGTCCTGTCCTCTCCTCGAGGCACTGAAATTAAGGCTAAAGCGGCCCACCCTTTCACTGGCGCGCTACTTGCCTTTTTTACTCGTGGTATACCATGTCGAAAAAGAGCAGATGTCGATTTGGGTGCCCTTTATTGCAGGGGTGAGCTTGGGAAGTCATCATTGATAAGGCAGGAGCTTTTCCTAGTAACCACGAGATTGTAGCGGCACGGGTCACACTCGACCAGGAACCCCGTTTAGGGGAAACTGGAGAAATGGTGTTGGGAGTGCTTTCACTATGTCTTCACGAGTCTTCCGGGGAGCACCGTGGTACTGTACCCGACGTCTGCGTCGCGGTGGCGTGATCTTGGCTATTAAATTGCGCGTCAGCAGTCTCTGCTACGACGTGGTGGGCCGATATTAGAGCTTTAAGAGAGCTGAGGCGTGTTCGCGATAGGGCGCACGTGTCCTGCCATTAAGATGACGGGGAAACAAGGGATTGAAAAGTGAAGTGCGTTCCCCAGAGCCAGAAGATCGTCGTCTGTCACAGATCAGAGTTTCCGGAAGCCGGTGCCCTGTTTAAAGGGCACTTTCACGACAACAGGTGTGGTTCCACAAACAGTGTTTGTGACGAGTTGTGATTTGCTAATGGGGTATCGCTCGTGACTTCTAGGGCGATGCCTATGTTTGAAACTGTGCCAATTTATGGAAAACCACAATTGCTATAACACCATCCATGCAGTTGTGTCAAGTCACGATGGCACATCGGTACCACGAATGGACGAACCACGTAATGGATGAACGCCTTTGCGTGAGCTTTCTCAGAATTCGTATCTCTTCCTGCACACCCTACTCGGGATCATAACAACGAGGCAAAAAATGGCTCTAAAATGGCGCTAAATGGTACGAAAAAGAATGGAATGGGAAGTTTGGTATGAATAAACGTGGTAGAGCATACAGTCACCAAGAACAGGCAAGGCCTACCGAGCGTACAATATTTAGCCTGCCCTAACTCCGCCCAGCAAAACCGCTGTCAGCACATTTTTGTTTGCAGTTCTGAATTAATTTTTAAATATTCAAATGAATCTGTTCTGTGTCTCAAATGCCGTACGAAAGGCATCCATCTCAGCGCGGCCGCCATGGCCAGGGAACCGTCCGAACGCATTTCGATATCTAAGGCTTGCGTCGTGCGGTGAGGAGAGGCTGGCACATTCGGGTTGTATAGTTGCTCCTTATCTTTGTAAACCAAAATGTCGAAGCTCCGCTGCAGTGCTTTTGTAGTTTTAGCCTTTTACTTCTACCTTGTTAACGATAATGGTATTCCGTAAAGTATGTAATCCGTTTTTAAACGTTTTAATTGATCGGTTTGTTTAGTAGAAAACGTTACATGATTTTAGGTTTGGTTAGAATGGCTTATTTCAGTTTACCTTTGGCTGGGTTGAGTTAGGGTTCTCAGGTAAGCTGCGATAGGTTAGGTAAACTCAAGGAAGGAAAAGGTTAGGATTACAAAGTGGTGCCAGACGCGGCATTAGGCAAGATAACTCGATCGGAAGTCACGTTAGTGGAGTGCGCATAGTGACGTCGGACTGTACTCGAGCGACAGCCGTAAATTTTAGGAACACTTTCTGCAGTACTGGCCGCATTTGTTCTGAGGCTGTTGGTGCGGCCTGCCTTCCCGTTTTTTTTGTCGGTCGTAAATGACCATGTTGAAATTCAGTCCAGCTAGCGATGGCGATTGGTGAATGGGTGTCAGTAAGGCAACCGGCACTGATTACATAAAAAAATGAGTTGCCTTAAATATCTACAGCGCCGTCCAGAACCTGTTTGGTCGCGTCATCGCTCTAACTAACGGTTGCCGATGTTCGCTCCCGGATACCGTGTCACATATAGAGACATGCCCACGTTTCGCGTGCCAAGTCTTTTTTGATGAAGTTCTAGGCGTTGCACATTGCCCATTTGATCTTTTTCATAAAGGGTGCCCAACTGCATTTCACCCGGCGCAGTGGATCAGTGGCTAAGGTGTTCTGTTGCTGAGCCCAAGGAGATAGTAGTCCCCTGGAGATAGTAGTCCCCGACACGACGACATACCTTGCGTTCAGTGTGAACGAATCTTCCCTGTGCAACCGACGGGGTATGTGGCGGAGGAAGGACTGCTATGTGCCGCATGATGATGGCAGGCGCAAGGGGCTGGGCGAGAGAAGAAGAGGAACGGTCAGCATCGCGAGTGGTTCGCTCTAAGAGAACGCACCGATACATCGGTCTGCGCTGCCTTGCCCGTCTCTGGTCTCTGCCTCTTTCCAAGCATCTTGCTGGTCCTTAGCTATAATCCCCCTTATAGTGTGGTGGAGGTGCAGTTCCCCTACGTCTTTCAACCCTGGAACTACGGAGCAAGCGCATAATACAACCACTATTCTAAGACATCGGTCACTACATGGCGCCTCCGCAACATGAGCCCATCATGTGCTCCGGATCCCTTCCTCACCGCGACCCTGTCAAGTTCTCCGGCACCGACTACCGCGACGCAGAAGACTGGCTCTCGTACTTCGAAAGAGTGAGTGCCCACAAACGCTGGGATGACCCGATGAAGCGTGCTAACGTCGGCTTTAGTCTTACTCAAATAGCCGAGCGGTGGTTCCTAAACAACGATGCCGACATGACAACTTGGTCTGCCTTCAAAACGAGATTCTTTGAAGGGATCGGTCGCCCCGCGGTCTGCAAGCTTAAGGCTGAACAGAGCTTACGTGGGTGCTCACAGCTTGCCGACGAAACGTACACGAGCTATATTGAGGACGTTGTCGACCTCTGTAGGCGCGTAAATCCTGCTAGGCCCGAGTCCGAGAAGATCAAGCACGTCTTGAAAGGCATAGAGGACAGCGCGTTCCAGATGTTGCTCAGCAAGGACCCGCAGTCGGTTGGAGACGTCATGAAATGGTGTCTTAGCTACGGCGAGCTCAGGAAGCAGCGCAATTTCTACCCGCCAGTGCTCCCCGAATGACGAACCGCCTCGGCCCTTAGTTTCAGCGCTTGCAATCTCATCTGATATTGCGCCGCTTCTACCTCACATTGAACAATTCGTGCGCGAGGAGGTTGCGCGTCAACTAAACCTTCAGCCGTTGTCATCCACGCCTTCATGCCCGTTTCTTACGACGGTGCGCCGCGTAATTCACGACCGCGTCGCCGAGGCGCTGCCGTGAGACGGCCAGCCTACGTCCTCGACTGCGCACCTGGTCCCGCCTGTTACTGCCCACCTCGACTCGCCCTGGCTGGCACCCCCAGCCATACCCGTGGCCGCGCCTTTCTTTTCACCGATGGCCAGCACCGATTCCTTCGCTATGGCGGCGCCCTCCGCTTCACCCGTGGCAGGGCCTTACACTTATGCTACGGTTTGTGCCCAACCGCCGCCAGCCACATTTCAGCCGTTGCAGTACACCGCGAGCCAGCGGGAGCTCCCATATCCTTGAGCGGCAGCTCAGGGCCCCAACCCATGGTGCACGTCCGATAATCGGCCCATTTGTTTTGCGTGTAACGTTCCCGGGCATGTCGCACGTTTCTGCCGGCGCCGACCTCCTCCTACGAGTGACGTTCTTCGGGGGTCCGCATTTGCGCCTCAGTTGCACTCCGCTTCCGTTCCTTCCGGATCAACGCCAAACTCGTATTCCCCAGATGGCTTTCCCTTTTCTGGACGCCGTTCCCCTTCACCACGCCGCCGTTCTATTTCTCCGATGCGCCCCCGTGGCAACCCTGTAGCCGAGGGAAACTAGCAGCCGCAGTTCCTGAGGCACGAGCTGCGCAACCGTCGAACGTTCCAAGTCCTCATATTATCTCCCCTTTACAAATAAGGGGAATTATAGCTGGGGACCAGCAAGACGCTTGGAAAGAGGCAGAGACCAGAGACGGGCAAGGCAGCGCAGACCGATGTCTCGGTGCGTTCTCTTAGAGCGAGCCACTCGCGATGCTGACCATTCCTCTTCTTCTCTCGCCCAGCACCTTGCGCCTGCCGTCAGCATGCGGCACATAGCAGTCCTTCCTCCGACACATACCCCGTCGGTTGCACACGGGAGATTGGTGCACACTAAACGCAAGGTATGTCGTCGTGTCGGGGACTACTATCTCCACTACAATATATATATATATATATATATATATATATATATATATACAGAAAGATAGGTCAGCAGTCTACGACGCCAAAGGAGGCATAGGGGTGTGTGGTTAGGCTCTTTTCTTTTTTACTACGGTTAATGAAGTGAACATTTTTTTTAAATATACAGAAGAAAGAAAGAAAAACACGCGCCCAGAAGTGGGGACCGAACCCACGCCTTTCGATTACATGTTGAATGCCTTACCAATTCGGCTATCTGGGCGACTGTGTTCTCCTTCACTTTCTGGGCTATTTATATTTACTAGAAGTGTATCTGACACTTGAGGGTGGTAGCCAGCGACACTCTGACTACACGGGGAGAAGGGGACCTTCTTTTCAACCCCCGGGGCGTGACTCCAACGTCTACAGCCTGTCATGAGCGGGTAACTGGCGGGAAGCCCTCTTATGCTACCTAGGCATCAAGGCTGCCAGAACCGAGACCCTCGCTAGGCTTTCGCAGAATAATATAGCAAGGAAATGAGGGGCTCGTTGAGGAAATACAGAAAGATAGGTCAGCAGTCTACGACGCCAAAGGAGGCATAGAGGTGTGTGGTTAGGCTCTTTTCTTTTTTACTACGGTTAATGAAGTGAACATTTTTTTAAATATACAGAAGAAAGAAAGAAAAACACGCGCCCAGAGTGGGGACCGAACCCACGCCTTTCGATTACATGTCGAATGCCTTACCAATTCGGCTATCTGGGCGACTGTGTTCTCCTTCACTTTCTGGGCTATTTATATTTACTAGAAGTGTATCTGACACTTGAGGGTGGTAGCCAGCGACACTCTGACTACACGGGGAGAAGGGGACCTTCTTTTCAACCCCCGGGGCGTGACTCCAACGTCTACAGCCTGTCATGAGCGGGTAACTGGCGGGAAGCCCTCTTATGCTACCTAGGCATCAAGGCTGCCAGAACCGAGACCCTCGCTAGGCTTTCGCAGAATAATATAGTAAGGAATGAGGGGCTCGTTGAGGAAATACAGAAAGATAGGTTCAGCAGTCTACGACGCCAAAGGAGGCATAGGGGTGTGTGGTTAGGCTCTTTTCTTTTTTACTACGGTTAATGAAGTGAACATTTTTTTTAAATATACAGAAGAAAGAAAGAAAAACACGCGCCCAGAGTGGGGACCGAACCCACGCCTTTCGATTACATGTCGAATGCCTTACCAATTCGGCTATCTGGGCGACTGTGTTCTCCTTCACTTTCTGGGCTATTTATTTACTAGATTTATTTACTGGACTAGATATTTACTAGAAGTGTATCCGCTATTTATATTTACTAGAAGTGTATCCGTAGTAAAAAAGAAAAGAGCCTAACCACACACCCCTATGCCTCCTTTGGCGTCGTAGACTGCTGACCTATCTTTCTGTATTTCCTCAACGAGCCCCTCATTTCCTTACTATATTATTCTGCGAAAGCCTAGCGAGGGTCTCGGTTCTGGCAGCCTTGATGCATAGGTAGCATAAGAGGGCTTCCCGCCAGTTACCCGCTCATGAAAGGCTGTAGACGTTCGAGTCACGCCCCGGGGGTTGAAAAGAAGGTCCCCTTCTCCCCGTGTAGTCAGAGTGGCGCTGGCTACCACCCTCAAGTGTCAGATACACTTCTAGTAAATATAAATAGCCCAGAAAGTGAAGGAGAACACAGTCGCCCAGATAGCCGAATTGGTAAGGCATTCGACATGTAATCGAAAGGCGTGGGTTCGGTCCCCACTCTGGGCGCGTGTTTTTCTTTCTTTCTTCTGTATATTTAAAAAAAAATGTTCACTTCATTAACCGTAGTAAAAAAGAAAAGAGCCTAACCACACACCCCTATGCCTCCTTTGGCGTCGTAGACTGCTGACCTATCTTTCTGTATTTTCCTCAACGAGCCCCTCCATTTCCTTACTATATTAGTCTGCGAAAGCCTAGCGAGGGTCTCGTTCTGGCAGCCTTGATGCCTAGGTAGCATAAGAGGGCTTTCCCGCCAGTTTACCCGCTCATGACAGGCTGTAGACGTTGGAGTTACGCCCCGGGGGTTGAAAAGAAGGTCCCCTTCTCCCCGTGTAGGTCAGAGTGTCGCTGGCTACCACCCTCAAGTGTCAGATACACTTCTAGTAATATAAATAGCCCAGAAAGTGAAGGAGAACACAGTCGCCCAGATAGCCGAATGGTAAGGCATTCGATATGTAATCGAAAGGCGTGGTTCGGTCCCCACTCTGGGCGCGTGTTTTTCTTTCTTTCTCTGTATATTTAAAAAAAAATGTTCACTTCATTACCGTAGTAAAAAAGAAAAGAGCCTAACCACACCCTCTATGCCTCCTTTGGCGTCGTAGACTGCTGACCTATCTTTCTGTATTTCCTCAACGAGCCCTCATTTCCTTACTATATTATTCTGCGAAAGCCTAGCGAGGGTCTCGGTTCTGGCAGCCTTGATGCCTAGGTAGCATAAGAGGGCTTCCCGCCAGTTACCCGCTCATGACAGGCTGTAGACGTTGGAGTTACGCCCCGGGGGTTGAAAAGAAGGTCCCCTTCTCCCCGTGTAGTCAGAGTGTCGCTGGCTACCACCCTCAAGTGTCAGATACACTTCTAGTAAATATAAATAGCCCAGAAAGTGAAGGAGAACACAGTCGCCCAGATAGCCGAATTGGTAAGGCATTCGACATGTAATCGAAAGGCGTGGGTTCGGTCCCCACTCTGGGCGCGTGTTTTTCTTCTTTCTTCTGTATATTTAAAAAAAATGTTCACTTCATTAACCGTAGTAAAAAAGAAAAGAGCCTAACCCACACCCCTATGCCTCCTTTGGCGTCGTAGACTGCTGACCTATCTTTCTGTATTTCCTCAACGAGCCCCTCATTTCCTTACTATATATATATATATATATATATATCTATATAAATCTAGAGAAAGATAACTCACAAAGCGCGCAGGAATAGTATAAGTAAAGAGCCCGATACACAGCAAGAACAATAACAAAAAAGGGTTTCTTACGTAGCGGCAACGGGCTTGCCTTCATCAGAGAAAAGTTACATTTTTTTGCTTCGCAACTTTTCGAACACATTTCTTATATAGGTTTGCAAAAACTGTGAAAAGGGAGCGGAAAATGTTTCGGAAATGGAGGTGTGCATACAGTCGGGCTGGGTCTTGTTACAACAAAACAAACAAACAAAAAAAAAAGGGGGGGGGGAGCGAGAAAAAGGGGCTTTTAACAATGCAGCGTTCAACGTATGCCGCGCGGCTGCAAGTTCAGACAATGTGGGAAACTGGACAACCGCGGTTTGAAAAGAAAGGGAAGATTACAGTAAGGTATTCAGTGGCTGGGGAGACTGGTTGGCGCGGAAGCGAAGATGGGTTTGCCCCCCCGCGGATGAAGAGAATAGATAGGGGGCACAAAAGAGCATTTCACAGAAGCTAGCAACTGAACAGGAAATAGGTAGGGTCACAAAAGGTTAAACATGAGTAGATCACAAAGAGTTAAACATTCTTAAGTGGTGGTGGGTACGAGGCTTCCTTCCCCAGGAAAAATGGCATTGTTGGGCCGCATTAGGCTAATAAAGCTGCTGTATTAGGAGAGTTTCTGCGAATTCTGATGGGAAAACTCGAGGGTAGGAATAATGAACATAGTTATAAAATTATGAAGCCGCTAATTTTAATCGAGGGATAAGCACGTTAATTTTCCGTAACTTTCATTAATTCCAAGTGTGGCTGACCCAAACTTATAAATGAGAGAAGATTCCCGAACCTCGCGGTCGTGGTGCGTTTTGAAGGCGGATTATAAAATCGTTGTTTTGAGATGTTCAAATGCATGCCCGGGACTGTTCACATGTGTTGACAGGGGCAAATAAGGGCAGCTTTTTGCATGACAGCGGTGATTATTGAACCGTATTCGGAGGCGTTGGCCGATATATTGTTGCCTACAAACAGTGCACTCAAGAAGATATACGACATTAGCCGGAGTCACAGTTAAAGTTACCTTTTATATTACGTAGTAGTCTGAAGCCGTGCTGGTGGGCGCGCTGTGTAGTGGTCATGTGTGGGCATACTTTACATCGGGGTTTATTGGCAGGGCATGCAGCCAGTAGTTGCCGGTCGGTTGATACGAGAGTTAGTAAGAAAGTCAACTAAAATTCTTATTACGCCGGTAGACAACGCGTGGTGGTTCGGGGAATATGCTTTTTAAGCGGTCACTTTGCATTAGGATATTGTGATGTTTTTTTAGCAGGGTTTGACACTCTTGGAGCGGAGGATGAGTGGGTTAAAACTAAGTTAGTTTGCGGGTTCCCGTTCGGGGCTTTTTTTTTTTACAGATTTCGTACGGTCTAATTGGTTGGCTCGCACAATAGCGTCGTCGGTAAACTTTTTCCGGGTATTTTTTATTCAGGAGGGCGGTCTTGAGTTTCTCGACAGTTTGAGTCAAAGTCGGCTTGGTTTGAGCAAATTCTCCTAAATCGGTGGGCTTGACTGTAAGGTATTGCTGTCTTGCAGTGTCTGACATGGCTACTTCGGAAGTGCAAATACTGCCGCGTGTCTGTCGGTTTTCTATACAGTTTAGTTTGAAGCAGACCTTGGAAGGTAGTAACGGTGACGTCCAGAAAGTTTACACTGTGTTCCGAATAGGAATGAGCAAGGGAAATACTAGGATGGGCTAGGTTAATGCCTCAATGAAGGTGAGGAGCTCCGCCTCACCGTGTTGCCAGATCATGAATATGTCATCAATATACCTTTTATAGTACATTGGCTTTAAATTTTGGGTGTCAAGAAAGTTTGATTCGAGGTGCGCCATAAGATTTAGCGTAGGTTAGGTCCGATTCAAGTTCCCATTGACGTTCCGCTGACTTGCACGTAATGAACTACCGTCGAACCTCAAAATTGTTAAGGTTCAAGAATAAGCCTAAGGAATGTTGGAGAGCAGAAGAATCGATAGGTTTTGGTCGCACGATGACTGCTCATATGCAAGGGGATACAGCGGCGATGTCCATCTTTCATGGGGATGTTAGATACAGTGACGCAACATCAGGGTAACTAGAAGGCAGTTATCAGGAATTTCAAATTTTGAGATGTCTGAGAGAAAGTCATTGGTATCCTTAATGAAGGAGGGAAAGCTGGGCGGAATGTCGCAAATGAGATTATCCACATAGCGCGAGAGGTTTTCGGTAACAGTGCCAATGCCAGAAACAATGGGGCGCCCTGGGTTGTTCACCTTGTGAATCTTTGGGATTCCTATTTACCGGCTACTGGGCTTAAGGGATCAGGGAACGAGCCGTGGTTTCATTTATTGTATTATTTTAACAAGCTCAGCAAGTTTATCTTTGACAATTTGCTTATAATCTTGAGTGGGATCATTGGGTAGTGCTTTATAGAACCCGATACTGATAGTTGCTCATTGGCCTCGTTACATAGTCGGTTTTGTCAAGGATTACGATTGCGCCGCTCCCTTGTCGGAAGGTTTAATAATTATGTCGGGACAGCTTGTGAGTTCCTCTAGGGCTTTCTTTCGTTGGTAGTCATTTTGTGTGGAAAGAAATTTTGTGTTTGGTATGCTTTTCGCACATTGCGTTGGACAGCTTTTATGTACATGCGAGGCAACTATCAAGCTGTGTGGGAGGGGGCCTGCTTATAGCTAGGAGGGTTCTGCGGGCTTCTTCCGTCGCGGGGTGATCGTAGAAGTATTCTCTAGCCCATGTTTCTGGCGAAGTTATCTAAGTCCTTAAAAAGTTGAAATTCATCAAAACACCAGTAGCGGCAAAAGTTTACCCGACAAGACGTTCATCTGAGCTGGGGAGAGGGTTATACTTTAAAGGTTCATTACATTCCCGGTAAGGTTTTCTTTGTGACGGCAGGCGAGGGAAAAATATTAGTACAGGGGGTTTTAAATGAACTGTTTGGGGTGCAGTAGTCGAAGCATTTATTACAGTCGTAGTGACATTTCGGCCGTATTGTCAGAGTTGGGGTAGTGACTAGTGCCGGAGCATGTTAGGTTCTTACGCATGTTGCCAGTGTTAGAAATCTTATCTCGGTTAAACTTCCGGTCTTTTGTTGGGGATATGGCGGAGGCCGTCTTAGATTCGTAGTTGCTTAAAAGGTTCAACTATCTTTTGCTTAGTTCCTGACTAAGTAGTTCCTCTTTCTTTCGAAGAGAATGGGCCGTAGTTTCGTAGTGATTGAGGATTATTTCAGTTAATTGTAAAGATGCTTTATCGAGTACCTGTTTCCACTTATTCATGTTGGACGGGGAGAGTTCGGTAGTAGCAGGTTTTATTCTAATCCTAAGACCCATGGGAGCGACCGCGGCAGTCAAGTACTGTGCAAGAGCGGAAACGTGCAATTCGGAACGTATGCGCTTTTCGGTGATTTTTCTTAGCTTTAAAAACTGTCTTGAAACGGGGAAGGAGGCCGCGTTACCTGTTTTTTTGTGTTGTAGTCAGTTGCTGCGAAAGAATCGGCAGAGCTGTCCAACGCGATGTGCGAAAAGCATACCAAACACACATTTCTTTCCCCCACAACATGACTACCAACGAAACGAAAGCCCTAGAGGAACTCACAAGCTGTCCCGACATAATTATTAAACCTGCCGACAAGGGAGGCGCAATCGTAATCCTTGACAAAACCGACTATGTTAACGAGGCCAATAAGCAACTATCAGTATCGGCGTTCTATAAAGCACTACCCAATGATCCCACTCAAGATTATAAGCAAATTGTCAAAGATAAAACTTGCTGAGCTTGTTAAAAATAATACAACAAATGAAACCACGGCTCGTTCCCTGATCCCCTTAAGCCCAGTAGCCGGTAATTTCTATCTTCTCCCAAAGATTCACAAGGTGAAACAACCCAGGGCGCCCCATTGTTTCTGGCATTGGCAGTGTTACCGAAAACCTCTCGCGCTATGTGGATAATCTCATTTGCGACATTCCGCCCAGCGTTCCCTCCTTCATTAAGGATACCAATGACTTTCTCTCAGACATCTCAAAAATTGAAATTGCTGATAACTGCCTTCTAGTCACCCCTTGATGTTGCGTCACTGTATACTAACATCCCCCATGAAGATGGCATCGCCGCTGTATCCCTTGCGTATGAGCAGTCATCGTGCGACAAACCTATCGATTCTTCTGCTCTCCAAACATTCCTTAGGCTTATTCTTGAGCTTAACAATTTTGAGTTCGACGGAGTTCATTACGTGCAAGTCAGCGGAACGTCGATGGGAACTTGAATCGGACCTAACTACGCTAATATCTTTATGGCTCACCTCGAATCAAACTTTCTTGACACCCAAAATTTAAAGCCAATGTACTATAAAAGGTATATTGATGACATATTCATGATCTGGCAAACACGGTGAGGCGGAGCTCCTCACCTTCATTGAGGCATTTAACCTAGCCCATCCTAGTATTTCCCTTGCTCATTCCTATTCGGAACACAGTGTAAACTTTCTGGACGTCACCGTTACTACCTTCCAAGGTCTGCTTCAAACTAAACTGTATAGAAAACCGACAGACACGCGGCAGTATTTGCACTTCCGAAGTAGCCATGTCAGACACTGCAAGACAGCAATACCTTACAGTCAAGCCCACCGATTTAGGAGAATTTGCTCAAACCAAGCCGACTTTGACTCAAACTGTCGGAGAACTCAAGACCGCCCTCCTGAATAAAAATACCCGGAAAAAGTTACCGACGACGCTATTGTGCGAGCCAACCAATTAGACCGTAACGAAATCTGTAAAAAAAAAGCCCCGAACGGGAACCCGCAAACTAACTTAGTTTTAACCCACTCATCCTCCGCTCCAAGAGTGTCAACCCTGCTAAAAAAACATCACAATATCCTAATGCAAAGTGACCGCTTAAAAAGCATATTCCCCGAACCACCACGCGTTGTCTACCGGCGTAATAAAGAATTTAGGTGACTTCTTACTAACTCTCGTATCAACCGACCGGCAACTACTGGCTGCATGCCCTGCAATAAACTCCGATGTAAAGTATGCCCACACATGACCACTACACAGCGCGCCACCAGCACGGCTTCAGACTACTACGTAAATATAAAAGGTAACTTTAACTGTTACTCCACTAATGTCGTATATCTTCTAGAGTGCACTGTTTGTAGGCGATAATATATCAGCCAAACTGAAACGCCCCTTCCGAATACGGTTCAATAATCACCGCCTCTCATGCAAAAAGCTGCCCTTATTTGCCCCTGTCAAGACATGTGAACAGTCCCGGGCATGCATTTGAACATCTTTAAGCAACGATTTTAGAATCCGCCTTCAAACGCACCACGACCGCGAGTTCGGGAATCTTATCTCATTTAAGGTTTTGGGTCAGCCACACTTGGAATTATTGAAAGTTACGGAAAACTAACGTGCTTATCCCTCAATTAAAATTAGCGGCTTCATACTCTTTATAACTATGTTCATTATTCCTACCCTCGAGTTTGCCATCAGGAATTCGCAGAAACTCTCCTAATACAGCAGCTTTATTAGCCTAATGCGGCCTCAACAATGCCATTTGTCCTGGGGAAGGAGGCCTCGTACCACCACTACTTAAGAATGTTTAACTCTTTGTGATCTATCTCATGTTTAACCTTTTGTGACCCTACCTATTCCTGTTCAATTGCTAGCTTCTGTGAAATGCTCTTTTGTGCCCCCGATCTATTCTCTTCACCCGCGGGGGGCACACCCATCTTCGCTTCCCCCCGAACCAGTCTCCCCAGCCACTGAATACCTTACTGTATACTCTTCCCTTTCTTTTCAAAACGCGGTTGGCCAGTTTCCCCCATTGTCTGAACTTGCAGCCCACGCGTCATCCGTTGACCCGTCATGGTGCAACCTTGAACGCTGCATTGTTAACACGACCCCTTTTTCTCTCTCTCGCTCCTCCCCCCCCTTTTTATTTTTCTTGTTTGTTTGTTGATGTTGTAACATAGGCGTAGCCTGACTGTATGCACACTCTCATTTTTCTCTCTCCATTTTCTCTCTCTCGCTCCTCCCCCCTTTAAATTTTTTTGGTTTGTTTGTTGATGTTGTAACATAGGCGTAGCCTGACCGTATGTACACTCTCCATTTCCGAAACATTTTCCGCTCTTTCTCACAGTTTTATGCGAACCTATATAAGAAATGTGTTCAAAATGTTTGCGACAGCAAAATCATGTAACTTTACTTTGATGAAGGCAAGTCCCGTTGCCGCTACGTAAGTAAACATTGTTTGTTATTGTTCTTGCTGATATCCGACTCTTTACTTATACTATTTCTGCGCGCTTTGTGAGTTTATCTTTCTCGAGAATTATATAAAATATATATATAATATATATATATATATATATATATATAGAATAATATATAATTAATATATTATATACTATATATATATATATTATATATTATATATATTGTAACGTGGTGGCAGATGACACGAACCATGAGGCGATGAAGCGATGTATTTGCACGACTATTTACAGGCAGCCATTCCGAGCCCGGGCTCGCTGCGCCCCGCACCCATCTTCTTCCTTGTCATCAGTAGTGGTGGGCCATGCCGGCGTGGTATTGTCCCGTCCCGTGACAATATATATATATATATATATATATACGATCGGCTCTTTTTTACTTTCAGAAATAAAAAATAAAATAGACTTCAACATGGTTACAAAAAAGAACCCACAAAAACTAAGGAAAATGCAATAAACCAGATCATTGTAGCTTCAAATGAAATATAGTGTTTAATGAACTTGTGCCCTCTTGGTATTTTCTGGCTTTTGTTCAGTATTTTCAATGCTTGGGGAAGCCACAAAATCATGGCAGTTAGTCCTGTAAATTAAGTCCTGCATTTATAAGGGCTCTTCTGGGCGTCAGAACAGAAAGGAAATACTACCGTGCAAATACACCAATATACAACCTCGTTTAAGCTTTTAACGTGCGTGCCGTGAACACGACTTCTATAACAACAAAACACAGGGCTGTTCTGGGCTTCAGAACAAATCAAATACTACCATGCAAATACAACAATATACAACCTCGTTTAGGCTTTTACCGTGTGTGCAGTGAACACGTCTATAACAACAAGACAGAGTGGATAAAAGTCAAGAAAAGAGTTAAAGAGTACAAATTTTCGAGGGAGTTACTTGCGCACTTCACCCGCACACAATTAATGAAAAAGAGGTCAAGTCAACACTTAACGGCCGAAATGTGGAAAAGAAATTACTAAAACTGAAACGCATGTAAAGGAATAGTGTTTTGCCTCTGCAAGGCTGTCATCTGCAGCAGCGGGAAGCACATCCTGTGGCTTGTCTAGGCTTACACTTGCGACCGGGTTAGCAAGCTTCCTCTCCAAGGTCTTTTGGCTACCTACAAGAAAAGAAATTGAAAATGCTCACAATTATATTCTGCTCCCACTAGCGTACGTATCTAGCACGGAGCATCATTAGGAAGCTGTATACCATTCCTGTTTTATAAGTTCGAAATGTAGGTCGATGCCATTTTACAGCATGAAACACATTTACATTTCGCAAAAACCTAACTCCACTTCATATCAGCCAGCCCGTTTTTCACACCCACGAAGTCGTCCTAGCGAACAAGGGTAATAACTGCACCGCAGAGCTATGCAATCTCACTTGGCAGTGAACAAAACGCTTGTTTACCAACATCCAACAGCGTCTTCGGTGCAGGCTACTAGTCAACATCCAATTTGACAGTCACCATGGTGCCCCTATACTCATCGATGCAATTTTCCTGCTGGGACAGGCGGTAGCCGATTGCAGCATCGTTAACGCACCGAAGCGGGTACGCCTATTTCCGCTCGGTGACCCACTGCACAAGAATATGCGTCATTGCTGTGCATGAACTGAGCGACTAGTCGACCAAACCAACCAAACCACGGGCAGGCACAACAGGGAGGATTTTGTGCAGGCAAAAAAGCGCCAAGAAAGGCGCTGGAATGACACTTCGCCCCTAGTGGCTAGATAGCAAGGGCAGCTTTTGAGCTGTTACCTCTTGAATCAGGATGTGTAGCTAGCGACGTCATGCGGCCACTGCTTACTTTAGTCAACTTTGGCAATGCTCCTTAATTTATTTCTATTCCTTTTTTTATAAATGTGTGGCTAAGAAACCAAAACCAGGGCATATATTTTAATATGTACCAAAATGTGAACCACGGTGCACCTTGCTACTGCGTTCGTGAGACATTTTCGCGAAGAAGCACTAACGAAGTATTATAGCGGCATTAGTAGATAAAATATTTTTTCTGGGGCGTTCTGTTATTTTCTAGAAACATGAAAACGCCAGTGAAACGCCATGTACATTTAATTATATCGCAATTTTACGTGGCGACCGGAAGTCCCACGCATAGCAGCACATGGGGAGGTAGAAATTTCTGATACACAATCGGAAATAAATGTGTGTGGGGGGAGAGTACGTGCGTACACACACACACACACCACGACACACACACACACACACACACACACACACAACACACACACACACACACACACACACACACACCACACACCCCAAAACACCACACACACACAACACACACCACACACCACAAAACACACACACACACACACACACACACACACACCACACACACACACACACACACACCACACACCACACAACACACAGCACAACACAACACACACACACACACACACACCCAACAAACCAACTTGAACGGCACACTACTCCATGGCTGTTAAACCATGCTTATCTGTGGCCACCCACTGACCGGAGTGGAAATCACGCAGTGGGTTTATCCACAAACTTGTACTCAATGTGTACAACTTATGTCATAGAGGAACTTTCTTTTCTTTATTACTTATGTTGAGGACCGATATCGGAAAATAGGTTCCATCGGGAGGCACGAAGAAAAACGACGCTGTAGTAAGACGCGCTGAATATGAAATAAGACGTTTTTGTTTATTTCTCAACATATGGCTCTTGTGATGCATTGTGATGAGACAATATATTGCGACGACTCCGGAGGTTTGCGAGTTCTATCATGCGGGCTCACCTTCCACAAATTTTCCTATTTTGAGGCAATGCTCTCATGTACACCTTGAAGGTGGACGGGTGTGCATATCCGTCATCCGGTATGCGATATCCAGCATGGGCCTTTGCACTTTCCAGCACACCCCAGCCCTCCTGGGTTGAAATAAGGCATTGTTATTGTTATTGTTATTTGGGAGAACTTCAAAGGAAATGAATGTGACAGTAATGGTCTCATCTGCTTCTCTTTCGCCTGCCTTCGAAAGGTCCTTTTATTTACGTTTGGCATATCGAACTGCCACAAATAAAAGCTGCAGGCGGCGTGTTGGCGCAATTTCTAGGAAGTGCAGTTGTCATGACATGTTCAATTTCATGTATTTACAAGGAATGCCTGAGTAGACAAAGACTAAAATGCAGGCCTACAGGGCTTAGGCACAGCTTTGGGCTTAACACCCATGGATTTTGCACTACAACAGTTACAGCACAAAAACAAGTAACAAGTGAAACAACCACAGACAATACATACACGTTTGTGCACTACATGACACTTCTAAACATAAAGACGAAAATGCAGGCCTACAGGACTTAGGCACAGCTTTGGGCTTAACACCCATGGAGTTTGCACTACAAACAGTTACAGCGCAAAAACAAGTAACAAGTGAAACAACCACAGACAATACATACACGTTTGTGCACTACATAACACCTCTAAACATAAAGACTAAAATGCAGGCCTACAGGGCTTAGGCACAGCTTTGGGCTTAACACCCATGGAGTTTGCACTACAACAGTTACAGCGCAAAAGCAAGTAACAAGTGAAACAACCACAGACAATACATACACGGTTTGTGCACTACATAACACATCTAAACATGAATGCAAGGTAGTTAAAAAAACGTTCTCGGATCTATTTTACGCGTTCTGGTTTGTTGAGTTGACTTTCGCAAATTCTTAGATAATTTAGTTAATTAAAGTTTACCTTTCCCCCCTTCGCATGCATGCGTTTCATGAGGTCTAAATTTCGGTACAAGAATTGCGGGTCAGTTTTATTTTTGTAGTGTAATTCGTCAGTTCCCCCTTTAGGAGACGCTGCTGATATACCCATCTCAGAGTATTCTAGAGCAGGTGACGTAAGACCAGTGCCCCTCCATTCATACATACAGGATATGATGCCATATCTTTTCCTGGGCAATTCTATCTTCGTGCCTGCCACCGATAACGGCGGTTCACCCTGTGGCTGCATCGTATTTACAATCCGTGTTAATCTCCGTCCTGGCTTCTGACAGTTTGTGAAGTGCATATGTTCTCGTGACTCCTTCAAATGGCTTGTGGAAAGAAGTACGGGCAGTACCTGTGGGACGCGACGTGCCCAGTTCCAACGCGTTCGAAGCATAGGTTCAAGAGAAAGGCTGCAGTCGGAATCAGCGAGGATGACGACGCTGGACAGACGCTCCTTCGCGAGTTTTCAGAACCTGTCAATACAGACTCTGAAGCAGCACCTAGCGACGCCTCTAGTGGTAGCGACACAGCTACGGACACCGTTAGCGCGGTGACTGACGCCGTTAACAGACCGAGCGACAGCGCCGGCGACGTAACCAGCGTTACATCAAGGAACATCAGCGATTCCTCCGACGAGACTGATGACGAAGCCTGTGCGCCTCTACATAACACCCCTCGATGAAGACACGTTAATTAAAAGCAGCTATCTCGTAGGTATACATGGCCAATTACAGTATTTTGACTGGAACATTGCTATCGCTACAATGTGTACTGGGTGGCGACCACTAAATGGTGAAGTTTTAAAGCGCTCCACAAAACGAGGGACAACTACATAAAGAAGACACACTGTGCACTAGTGTTGTTGTGCCTTGTCTTGCGCAGCACTTAAAACTACGTCATGTGGCAACTCGCCCAAACCACTACTCTGCTAGACCACTGAATGAAAAGCAGAAAAAAAAATTGGCGCAGTTGATATGCCTGTGGAATCACCAAGTTAAATTTGCATGAAAAATAAAACGGCGATGCCCGAAGCTCTAAATTTTCTTTTGAGGTGTAAACTGATGAAATAGCTTTTCTACATAGCGTGGGTGTTTGAGATGAGGTTCGAAAATTTCATTAAATGGCTGCAAGCAGGGCCACATTTTGTTGGAGATGTAGCACAAAATGTTTTTTTTTCCAAGTAAATGTTTCTCGAAGTTTCCCCTGCCGATGCTACGTATTGGAAGCAAAGGGCTGCGGTATGTTGCTCGGGCTGCTTTCTATTTTCTTTTTTTTTCATTTTCTTTAGTGAGAGGGATGACCCCGCCGTGTCGAAATGTTAACTGCGAAGCATGCAGAACCACGATGGCCCGCGCCCAGGGGTTAAAAGCTAGCTCCGAAAACGGAATAAGCCAGTCGCGTTTCTCGAAGTTTCCCCTGCCGATGCTACGTATTGGAAGCAAAGGGCTGCGGTATGTTGCTCGGGCTGCTTTCTATTTTCTTTTTTTTCATTTTCTTTAGTGAGAGGGATGACCCCGCCGTGTCGAAATGTTAACTGCGAAGCATGCAGAACCACGATGGCCCGCGCCCAGGGGTTAAAAGCTAGCTCCGAAAACGGAATAAGCCAGTCGCGTTTCTCGAAGTTTCCCCTGCCGATGCTACGTATTGGAAGCAAAGGGCTGCGGTATGTTGCTCGGGCTGCTTTCTATTTTCTTTTTTCATTTTCTTTAGTGAGAGGGATGACCCCGCCGTGTCGAAATGTTAACTGCGAAGCATGCAGAACCACGATGGCCCGCGCCCAGGGGTTAAAAGCTAGCTCCGAAAACGGAATAAGCCAGTCGCGTTTCTCGAAGTTTCCCCTGCCGATGCTACGTATTGGAAGCAAAGGGCTGCGGTATGTTGCTCGGGCTGCTTTCTATTTTCTTTTTTTATTTTCTTTAGCGAGAGGGATGACCCCGCCGTGTCGAAATGTTAACTGCGAAGCACGCAGAACCACGATGGCCCGCGCCCAGGGGTTAAAAGCTAGCTCCGAAAACGGAATAAGCCAGTCGCGTTTCTCGAAGTTTCCCCTGCCGATGCTACGTATTGGAAGCAAAGGGCTGCGGTATGTTGCTCGGGCTGCTTTCTATTTTCTTTTTTTCATTTTCTTTAGCGAGAGGGATGACCCCGCCGTGTCGAAATGTTAACTGCGAAGCATGCAGAACCACGCTGGCCCGCGCCAGTAGTTAAAAGCCAGCTCCGAAAACGGAATAAGCCAGTCGCGTTCTCGAAGTTTCCCCTGCCGATGCTACGTTTTGGAAGCAAAGGGCTGCGGTATGTTGCTCGGGCTGCTTTCTATTTTCTTTTTTTCATTTTCTTTAGCGAGAGGGATGACCCCGCCGTGTCGAAATGTTAACTGCGAAGCATGCAGAACCACGATGGCCCGCGCCCAGGGGTTAAAAGCTAGCTCCGAAAACGGAATAAGCCAGTCGCGTTTCTCGAAGTTTCCCCTGCCGATGCTACGTATTGGAAGCATAAGGGCTGCGGTATGTTGCTCGGGCTGCTTTCTATTTTCTTTTTTAATTTTCTTTGCGAGAGGGATGACCCCGCCGTGTCGAAATGTTAACTGCGAAGCATGCAGAACCACGATGGCCCGCGCCCAGGGGTTAAAAGCTAGCTCCGAAAACGGAATAAGCCAGTCGCGTTCTCGAAGTTTTCCCCTGCCGATGCTACGTATTGGAAGCAAAGGGCTGCGGTATATTGCTCGGGCTGCTTTCTATTTTCTTTTTTTTCATTTTCTTTAGCGAGAGGGATGACCCCGCCGTGTCGAAATGTTAACTGCGAAGCATGCAGAACCACGATGGCCCGCGCCCAGGGGTTAAAAGCTAGCTCCGAAAACGGAATAAGCCAGTCGCGTTTCTCGAAGTTTCCCCTGCCGATGCTACGTATTGGAAGCAAAGGGCTGCGGTATGTTGCTCGGGCTGCTTTCTATTTTCTTTTTCATTTTCTTTTGCGAGAGGGATGACCCCGCCGTGTCGAAATGTTAACTGCGAAGCATGCAGAACCACGATGGCCCGCGCCCAGGGGTTAAAAGCTAGCTCCGAAAACGGAATAAGCCAGTCGCGTAAAAAAAATACAACTACGCAATTATGGAATTGCACATTGGGGCTTGGGGTGCGGCCTGATCCCGGCGACCATTGCCGGCAACGCACTCCCTCACCAGAGCAGGATTGGCCACCCTGGTGTAGTAACGGCCACAACCTCCCATGAATACGCCTATTAACCCTCGGCCCTCAGTCCCCAGCGGCTGCGAAGCAACTGACCACGGCGGCGGTCAGACCTGTGACGTAGCAGAGGGTGCTAAGAATCCATGGACCCGGACAGGCCGCCAATGGAATCTGAACCTGGCAACGTTTAACGCGCGAACCTTATCTAGCGAAGCAAGTCTCGAGGTGTTGTTTGAGGAATTAGAGGGCATTAAATGGGATGTAATAGGGCTTAGCGAGGTTAGGAGGACGGGTGAAGCCTTTACGGTGCTGAAAAATGGACACATCCTATGTTACCGTGGTCTAGAGGACAGAAGAGAACTGGAAGTGAGATTTCTAGTCAATAAAAGCATAGCTGGCAACATAGACGAATACTATAGCATTAACGAAAGGGCCACAGGTCTTGTAATTAGGCTCAATAAGAGGTACAAGCTCAAGGTGGTGCAGGGCTACACGCCCACATCCAGCCACGACGACCAAGTAGTGGAACGCTTCTATGAAGATGTGGAATCGGCAATGGCTAAAGTAAAACACAGTATACCGTAGTTATGGGGGACTTCAATGCTAAAGTAGGCAAGAATCAGGCTGGAGACAAGGCAGTTGGAACTATGGTCTGGCTGTAGAAATAGCAGGGGGGACCTACTAGTTGAGTTTGCAGAACGGAATAACCTACGGATAATGAATACCTTCTTCTGTAAACGGGAGAGTCGGAAGTGGACCTGGATGAGCCCGAATGGGGAGCACAAAAATGAAATAGACTTCATGTTATGCGATTACCCTGGCGTTGTGCAGGATGTGGAAGTGCTCGGAAGGGTAAGTGTAGTGACCACCGTATGGTAGATCTCGAGTTAGGCTAGATGTGAGGAGGGACCGCAACAAGCTAGTACGAAAGAAGCCAATAAATGAGCTAACAGTAAGACATAAAGTAGAAGAATTCAGGATCGCGCTGCAGAACCGATATTCCGCCCTTAACATGGAAGCCGAGCTTACGACACAGGAAGCCAGCGACAACCTTACACGCATTATCACGGAATGTGCAGTAGAAGTCGGGGGCACTATGGCTAGACAGGATACTGGTAACTTCGCAGGAGACGAAAGATCTAATCAGGAAACGGCAAACCATGAGAATCTCTACCGCAGCTGACAGAATAGAACTAGCCGAGCTCTCGAAGTTAATCAATAAGCGGAAGACAGCTGACATACGGAAGTATAATATGGAGAGGATCGAATACGTTGTAAAAAACGGAGGTAGCCTGAAAGCAGCGAAGAGACGTCTTGGCGTGGGGAAAAGTCAGCTGTATGCACTTAAGGATAAGCAAGGCAATGTCATCACAAATAGGGATAAAATAGTCACAGTGGCCGAGGAGTTCTATAGAGATCTGTACAGTAGCCGGGACATACAGGATAATGCCGAACGAGACAGTAGTTCAGAGGAGATAGACATCCCACCAGTAACGACCGAAGAAGTAAGGAAGGCTTTGAAAGAAATGAAAGGGGGCAAAGCACCTGGTGAAGATCAGATAACAGCAGACCTCTTGAAGGATGGCGGAGAAATTGTACTTGAAAAACTGGCAAACCTGTATACGCAATGCCTAATGACCGCAATGGTACTGGAATCTTGGAAGAACGCGAACATCATCCTAATCCATAAGAAAGGCGACATGATGGACTTGAAAAATTACAGGCCGATCAGCTTACTGTCAGTCGTCTACAAGGTATTTACCAAGGTAATCGCTAACCGAATCTCTGCAACCTTAGATTTCAGTCAACCTAAAGAACAAGCAGGGTTCCGTAAAGGTTATTCAACAATGGACCATATTCACACGATCAATCAAGTGATAGAGAAGAGCGCTGAGTATAATGAACCCCTATATTTAGCCTTCATAGATTATGAGAAAGCATTTGACTCGGTCGAAACCCTAGCAGTCATTCAGGCATTACGGAACCAGGGGTAGATGAGCAATACGTAAGAATACTAGAGGATATCTACAATGGGTCTACAGCTACCATCATCCTCCATAGGGAGAGCAGTGAAATACTTATAAGGAAGGGTGTCAGACAAGGAGACGCAATCTCTCCAATGTTATTCACAGCATGCTTACAAGAAGTATTCAGAACGCTGGATTGGGAACAGGTGGGAGTAAGGGTTAATGGAGAATACCTCAGTAACCTCAGATTTGCTGACGACGTTGCGTTGCTAAGTAACTCGGGGGACGAATTGCAAAGCATGCTTTCTGCACTGGGCGAACAGAGTAGAACCGTGGGCCTGAAAATAATATGCAGAAAACTAAAGTAATGATCAATAACCTCGGGACAGCACAGCAGTTTGAGATAGGTGGCGAGGCAGTGGAAGTGGTAAGCGAATATATCTACTTAGGCCAAGTTGTGACCCCAGATCCCAACCATGAGGCAGAGATAATTAGAAGAATCAGAATGGGGTGGGGTGCATATGGCAGACATTCCCAGATAATGAATAGCAGCCTACCATTGTCGCTGAAGAAGAAAGTGTATGACAGCTGCATATTACGGTACTCACCTACGGGGCAGAAACTTGGAGGCTGACTAAGAGGGTTCAACTTAAATGGAGAACGACTCAGCGGGCAATGGAGCGGAAAATGCTAGGTGTAACATTAAGGGACAAGAAGAGAGCGGAGTGGGCCAGGGAGCAAACTGGTGTTAAAGACATATTGGTAGAAATTAAGAAGAAGAAATGGACGTGGGCAGGGCATGTAATGGGAAGGCAAGATAACCGCTGGTCGTTAAGGGTAACAGAGTGGATCCCTAGAGAAGGCAAGCGCTGCAGGGGGCGGCAGAAAATTAGATGGGCAGATGAGATCAAGAAGTTTGCGGGGATAAATTGGTCACGGTTGGCATACGACCGAGGTAATTGGAGAAGACTGGGAGAGTCCTTTGCCCTGCAGTGGGCGTAGATAGGCTGGTGATGATGATGATGATGATATATTGAATGTCATGCGTTTTTTGCCTTTAGTGCCAGGTTACTGGACGTAAGATGGAGTGCTGGTAACCGTTGTTTGTGGCTTTGTGTTGGCAAGAACGTTTGTGGGCGTTTTTTCTACGTGATTTGTGGGTTCGCAAAAGTCTTTTTGTAAGAAATACCCAGCATTGTTTTTGCTAAAGAATGCTAGACTGTGCGCTTAAAAGGACCCTGCAACACTCTTTCAGCAGTGCAAGTAAACCAGAATGACGCTTAGCTTGCACTACCCAAAATACCTTAGCCAAATAATGCACGTGCAGCTGAAGCGGTGAGTGTTCAAATCGCTCTGAAGGATGCTTAAAAACCAGCCGCGCTCTCCTATTAACCTCATTATGCCCCCGTAGCATGGCTTAAACGACGTCATTGACGCCATAACTGTCCGACCTTGCTGTCACTGGTTAACTTCGCGGCTAATTTCTCGCAGTTCCTGCGACGAAATGCCGTCGTCAGCGCGGTTTGCGAATTTCTGCTATGCCTGAACCTGTAGGCTTTTGCCGTTTCTTTTTTGCTTTGAAAGCGCGTGGAGTTGAAGTGATTGCTTCCCCATTCAAGCAGAGCCCTCGGCAAGGAACGTTTATTACTTCAAATACGCCGTACCAGCAGCAGCGCTTGCCTGCGAGCAGACACCCATGTCGGCTTTTTCGTGGCACCAGACCGGAAATAGACCCCTCAATGTTGCGGAGAAAAGGAGAAAACTCCTCAGCCTGATATATATTGAAGGCAGTGGAAACGAATGCCGCGTGTTGCCCTCCTATCCGGGAGAGAGAGGGCAGCTTTCAGCACGTTGTCCGTGGTCGAGTTGAGAGGGAACGATTATGCGCGATTTCTCATCGCGCGTAGTTTCGGTGATAGTGTTTCATCGCGCGTAGTTGCAGTGGTATTGAACGGATTTTCATATTTCTTGCGGGAGGAGATTGCTGGGGCAATAGAGTCTACCTCAAAACACATTCCTGGTAGTCGATGGTACATGTTACAGGGTTCCTTAAACAGTCCTCACAGCAGTGGAGCCACAACAGGCCTCGAGTTCAAGCCAGACAAGTGCATCAGGCTTTGTTGCTGTGTCGAAAGAAAGGGCAGGCCAGTGTTCAAAGGCGGTCTGTCTGGATGCAACTACTTCAAAAAACAACGCCTCTCTGATGAGGCAAATCAGCGCCAAATCGGTGGCAAGTATTTCATTGCGATGAGGACGATCCATACTAATCTGATGTTGAAGCTTTCATCTCAAGAACTGGGCCAAAAACCCTACACAGGTCTTAAAATGTTTGCCATGTAGGCACACCAGCGTTGTTTATGGATGATATTAACCGAACTGCTCAGCTGCAGTGGCAGCTAAGATTAATAGTGGTAACACATTCAGCACATCACTGTTGACAGAGCACCTCAGTTTCGCACTCAACAGGGAGGGCACAGAAGGCCTGGATGTCAAGTTAACACGAGCGCTTTGTCTGACATGCCACCACTGCCAATAGTTGTAGGCTTAGGTGAAGAAATTTTTCAGCTCGAGCTACAGTCGTTTCAAGCAATGAAGGAAATAAGGATATCAGTGTAGACACGGCATTAATCTAGTGCGAAGTGAACCGCCACACCGGTGTGGCCGCGCCTGCGTCCAACCATGCATACAAACAGGGTCAGTGCTGCCATGGAGCTAGCGCCTCTGTGCAGTCAAGTGGCCAGTGCATACTCACCTTAGGTTACAAAGGTGTAATGATGGGGGAAAGTGAACTTTTTGTTCCTCTCTAACCCCATTTGAGGTCACAACTGCCGTGTCGGCCTTCAGACAGGATGTGACTAGGAGACGGGGGTCTCCAGCTAATACCAGCTAATTGCCAGCTAATTGGTAATACAAGGGTGCCAGCCCTTGGTGAGAGCTCGGCTGAACTTGATGCCCGAGAATGCGCTGTTCTAAAACAGATATCTCTATGCCATTCCTGTAACCAAGAGCTTCATGTTACTTTGGTTTATTATTTCTCATTGAAAGTGAAGCTTGAAGCTTGTGCAACCATACCGTTATGATATGAAAGCAAAACTATTTTTCAAATGCATCTGCCTAATGCACAACTTTGCGTCAATATTAATTTAATGCTTCCAAATTCTAGATTTTGTTTTCATGCCTGCTAATATTGTTTTTGCTTTTTTAGGACCAGCCCATCTATCCAGGAGCACAAATCACTGCAGGAGAAAGCATCCTTATTTTTATGGCTCGCCGCCAGCGTCATGACACCTCAAAGGAAGCTACGGAAAGTATCCTTAAAGTTATTCAAGCACACCTCCCAAAGGATACAGCATTTCCAAATAGGTAGTACAAATTTTTTAAACATTTCGATGGAGTGACATTGCGAGAACCCGACATTTTTACTGTCCAGCTTGTAAGGGCTACATTGGAGATGTAGACGGTTCTTTGGCAAGTTTTACTTGTAAAGATTGTAAAAAAGTTCACAAGGTTTTGCAGCTTACCAAAAGCTGTTCTTTTGTTCTTTTTTTTTAACTGTCCACCTGAGAGTGCAGCTTGTAGAACTTCTTCAAGACGTTGGCTCTCTGCCACCTAAGGAATTCCTTTTGTACAACTGTGATGATATCACGCGAAGTGCAGCATAGCATGCCTTGTGGTTGCAGGAAGATTATGTGACGCTCACATTTACTGCAGGTGGTGTGCCACTGTTTGAAAGCTCAAAACTTTCAATCTGGCCGCTGCTAGCAACGGCGAGCGAGTGAAGCGCTCATATGAAGCGCTCGGGCACGTTACTTTGAAAGGGGTAGGCCACGTGGCATACGTACTCTTGAGGAGCACGCAGGTTATGATCAATGGCACCACGAGCTGCTGCTTGTGGTGCCATTGATCATGGTGCAAACAGGAACAAGCTGCTCAGCATATGCTTATGCTTCAGCCTGGGCACAAGAACAGCTTTAATGAACCATGAGGGATAACACATGGGTAAACACCAGCCGCACGTCGCAGCTTCACAGGTAAACCATCTATGCCAAGGGCGTGGTGGATTTGTTTGCCTTCCTAAATGTGTAGTGATCAGTTTTGTTCAGCTTGTGTTGCAGGGCTGAAGATTTGTTTATAGTGGATCAGGATGTGTAATTCGTCAAAGGCAGCCGGACAATTTTGTGGTCTGCAGGGATGGCCACAATAGGTTTGAATGCCCTCAAAAGGTGCAAGTGTCGAGCCAGAATTGTTCACAGGGACAACAAGCATCCTTGTGTTAACAAGACAGGAGGGAAAACCGGCACTTCCTTGGCAGCCAGTTGATGTCAGAAGTGCTTGGCCCACCTTAAGCAAGAGCCATCTGTTGCAGAACAAACTGCATGGCCCCATTACCGGCATTTCATTGTATACCCCTGAATAATTTGTGGCCGCTATCATTTTGTCTTTACCACACAGCTACCATCTCTTTCGTCATTGCAGCTACAAGCTTTGTAGTCTGTGTTAAGTTCATTTTGACACTGTATGGTTACTCGCCTGCGCTTGCCGCAATGGGCCATTTTACCTAGTATATACATTCTCGCTCCCTAGCAAGCGCTCAATCAAGTGTCACTTTCGTACGAGTTAAGCCTCTGGCATGGTCTGTAGTTGTATTTGCAAGGTCAGTTACGAAGTGTGTGGCGTTTGATAATGACACATCTAGATTTTTGTTCTCTCTTACTGATAAAGTTACCTGTGAGGCAATGGGAGTGTACATGAGCAAACATCTGAACATAGATTTTAGCCTGAAGGTAGTGCGGCCAATTTTTTTTTACTTTCCCAAATGTGTAGGGATTAGGTTTGTTCAGCATGTGTTGCAAGTGCTTGAGCTTTTGTATACATGCTGTTCTGTAAGTGTGCAAGGTGTGGGTACATATGTATACATGCTGTCAGGAGTCAAGGTGCGAAGACGGCGGTGACGACGAAGAAGAAGAGACTAAGAAGCGGAAATGTCTGGAAGCTTGTGGAAAAGAGGAGGAAACAGGAGAAGGAAGAGGAATAGCGGGTGGACTGAGAGATCGTTATTCGAGGCGACCGAAGGAGGCGGGGCCCGAGGTCTGGGAACCCGCAAGGCACCAGCGGCACTGCCCATTTGGCCTCCTCAAGCAGTCGACGTGGGTGCTCCTGGGCAACAGCGGCGCCGCACCCCTGGTCTCAGCCCTAGATGGCATGGGCACACATGCACCCGCTGCTTCTCCATCTGGCCCCGTCACCATCTTCAAGGCGCTGCGCTCAGGGAGCCACCTCAGAGACAACTGACACACGACTGCCGTAAAAATCGGGTTCAACGCAACAACAAAAGTGTGTTTGGAAAATGTCCTTGAAGAACGTATAGGTACCAGTAGCTACAGCGTGAAGACACTATTGTAGTTGAAGGACTGAAAGCCATTTGGGGTACGTTTTGTGTACAATGTATTTCAAAAACTTTTATTGTCTATTTCTGTTAACTTCCCAATACCTTTACAAACCATAAAGTATTGTCTCAACTTGATCCTTTTGTTTCCGGACTCCATTCTTCTACCGAAGTGACGCGTGACAAAAACATTTGCGAGCCTGCCAGGATCACTTTTCCCATTGTCACCTGTTTACTGCGGTAGAAGAAATAGATCTTGAAAAGGTAATGACATTGGCTAGCAGCTTGTGGTTGAATAAAGAAGAGATGTTGGACCTGTATGGGAGGGAAAATCATAGACGGCGAGAAGAAGAGAGAGTGAAGCGCATGGCGGATGGAAAAAAAGAAAGGCTAGCCCAAGAAAAAGAGTTGGTCGAGTTCAAGCTACGTTTAGCAAATGCCAGCTTATCAAACCGAAGTGGTGAACAATTCCAGTATCTCCGGTACCACAGACATCCAAGAGTCAGGAAATATGCCCAAGAAAGCTCATGGCTCCCTTTGATGACAAAAAGATGACCTTGACGCTTATCTCTTTCGCTTCGAACGAGTAGCACTAGGGCAAGGCTGGGAGAAGAGTCAGTTGGCGACCGCACTGAGTCTCTGTCTGGTCGGCGAAGCACTTAGTGTCTTCGGAAGAATGCCGACATCAGAGTCTATGGACTACGACACTGTAAAGACGGCATTGCTGCAAAGATTTATACCTACAGCCCAGTATTTCTAAGAGAAATATCGCGACGCTAAGCCAGAGGTTGCGGAAACAGGGAAAGAGTTTCCTTCACGTCTAATGAGTTACTTTGACCGGTGGTTGGAAAGGTCCAACACAGAAAAGGCTTTTGAAAAACTTCGTGAGCGAATGGTGACGGAAACGTTTCTGGCGCGTTGCAATTCCCCGTTGGCAGTATTTTTGAAGGAGCGCAGTCTGAAGACCATTGAGGAGACGGCTACTGCCACGGATCAATACTGGGGAGCTCAGAGGCTTAAGAACTTGGGCAAAGTGAAGGAAGAGAGCATGATGACGAGCATAGAAGCACAGAAAAGTATGCCATAAAGTTTTGCTCCCAGGGCTCCGTCGCGTTGTTTTCTTTGCAATCGCGTAGGGCATCGTGCCGTTGATTGCCGAACTTTTGCTAACTCGAGGCAAGCACTTTCAACTTGCCTGGCGTGTAAGCCAGGAGGACATACAACAGAAGATTGCCGTTTTCAAAAATATAAGTCAGCTTGTGAATAAAACCGAACGAGTTCAGCCCAGCCCCGCCAGACCCAATCACAAGCAACAAAGAAAAAGAGACAAAACTGAGAGAACGAGAAGATCGGATGACACAAGAATGTCAATTGCCTGTTGTAGATGGCGAGCTGCGGGGAGAGCGAATATCAGTTCTCTGGGACACCGGAACGAACACGGTATTGGATTGGTGAGGAGTAGCCTTGTCACGGAAAACGAGTTTACTGGGAAGGTGGCACAAGTGGCTCTTGTAGATGGAACGGTAAGGTGCTGGCCGGAAGCAATCATTTGAGTTGCGACCCCTTAAAACACGGGAGCGTTAATAGCGAAATGTGTTCTGAAGCACCGTATGACCTAATTTTGGGTAATGTGCCAGGCATTAGGGAAGTGAATGACCCTGGTACGAAATGGACAAGCAAATTAGCTGATATGAATGGAGAAAAAAGACGCCCAGTTGAAGAACGGAAAAAGGATAAAGAAACAAGAGAAGCAATCATTTCAACACTGATAATATCTATGACAGAGCACGCAATGGCTGCAATTGAGAAAAAAGAATCGCTACGTGAACACTCTGATTCAAGTGCACCAACGTTAAACAGGTCACCCGAGAGAATCACGCGACAACAAAAGAAGGATCCATCTTGGAGAAATTGGTGTCGACAAGCTTATTGGAACGATCCCCGGCGACATTTTCAAAGTACAAGAGGAAAAGGTTGGAGCGCGGACAACATTAGAAGCAGTACATACGACAGCCCATCTCACCCAGTCGGAAAATCTTGTCGTACCAGAAGGTCATCCTTACCTGAGCGCGGACGAAACCAATACTAGGCCAAGAAAATCATACAGCCAAGCAGAAAAACGAATGGGATGGCGAGGAATGTTCAAACAGAGCTGCGAAAACAGTTGGCCCAAAGCTCGTGGCTCAACTCCAAGGCGTTACCAAGGTTTGTGGGGAGACGGAGACGCAGGTCAACGAAATAAAGAACTGCGTTGACAGAAAAAGGTTGGAGGAACAATGTGGTACAACCCGAAACCGTACATTGGCGAAAGGCATTATGTCGGACCCGCTTATAGACCAGCTCATGGATGCAAAGTCATTGGCAATTCGAAACAAGGTGGTATAGATTGTTGAGATGGAGTTTTCCAAGGATTTCAGAATAGAAGGAATCGCCAGCTGAGCAGAATACTGTGAATTGATAGATTATGAAGTAGTAATGTATTTTGCTAAATGTTCAAAATGAGAAAGATAACGACAATATAAGGCTGCAGCAAATTTTATGAGTGAGTGCCGTGATTAACTAATCAGTAGTTTATGTGTTAATATTTGCTAGCCTAATAACTTAGAGAAAGAATATTTTTGTGAACATACACTAACGAGCACGGAAAGTGAAACTGGCGAAATTTTTAGTGATTAACCTTTAGTGTGATATATGTTGTGCTTAGGACTGAACTGAACTGTTCTGTGAGAAAGTGATTGACTGATTCATCATGTGAGTGCGTGCCATCGACCACAAACGTGGAAGCAGTTTTTCATAAAAACTCTTGAAGACGGGGACAAATGTGAGGAGTCAAGGTGCGAGACGGCGGAGACGACGAAGAAGAGACCAAGAAGCGAGAAATTTCTGGAAGCTGGTGAAAAAGAGGAGGAAGAAGGAGAATAAAGAGGAAGAGCGGGTGGACGGAGAGATCGTGGTTCGAGGCGACCGAAAGAGGCGATTTTCATTTTTCTTGCGGGAGGAGTTTGCGGGGCAGTAGAGGCCCTCAAAACACAATCTGGTAGTCGATGGTACGTGTTGCACGGTTTCTTTAACAGTCCTCACAGCAGTGGAGCCAGAACAGGCCTCGATTTCAAACCAGACAAGTACATCAGGCTTTCTTGCTGTGTCGAAACAAAAGGCAGGCCAGTGTTCAAAGGCGGTCTCTCTGGATGCAACTACTTCAAAAAACAACGCATCTCTGAGGAGGCAAATCAGCGCCGAATCGGTGGCAAGTATTTCATTGCGATGAGGACGATCCATACTAATCTGATGTTGAAGCTTTCATCTCAAGAATTGGGCCAAAAACCTTACACAGGTCTTAAAATGTTTGCCATGTAGGCACACCAGCGTTGTTTATGCAAATTATTAACCGAACTGGCAACCCAGCCTCAACTTGGACTCTTTTGGTCATGTACTGGGTGTGACCTCCACTCAATTCGTCTCCTCGACTTTAATGGAGGATACCGCAATGTGAATGGAGGATATTCTAAATGTGTGGAGGAAGCATAGGAAAATTGCTTTCAAGGATCCCCGCAACTGGAGGCTCGAGTGGAGGGCGGATTTTGAAAACCAGGCTTTACTAAGTGCTTTAGGTGAATGCGCTGTCTGCGTCACTTATCAAGAAGTTGTGCGCTTCCAGCTATTTCTTTGCCTTCAAATGTTCCTTAATGACCAAGCGTGTTCCGTGACGTTTTTTATAACTTCCCCTTCGTGCACACCAAAAAAAGCACTGCACTTGAACATCATCGGTGGAATCGTCATTGCTTTAAAAGTGGGTCATTGCTGCCACACCTAATTTTAAACATTTTCATTTGTCGCTTTTCCACCCATATACTTTGCATAATTGCTCAGCTTCAGTGGCAGCTAAGATTAATAGTGGTTACACATTCAGCACATCACGATTGACAGGGCACCTCAGTTTCGCACTCAACAGGGAGGGCACAGAAAGCCTGGATGTCAAGTTAACACGGGTGCTTTGTCTGACGTGCCACCACTGCCAATAGTTGCAGGCTTAGGTGGAGAAAGTTTCTCAGGTCGAGCTACAGTCGTTTCAAGCAATGAAGAAAATAAGGATATCATTGTACAGACGGCATTAATCCAGTGCGAAGTGAACCGCCACACCGGTGTTGCCGCGCCTGCGTCCAACCTTGCATGCAAACAGGGTCAGTGCTGCCGCGGAGCTAGCGGCACTGTGCAGTAAAGTGGCCAGTGCATACTCACCGTAGGTTACAAAGATGTAATGATGGGGGAAAGGGAAGTTTTTTGTTCCTGTCTAACCCCATTTGAGGTCACAACTGCCGTGTCGGCCTTCAGACAGGAAGTGAATAGGGGAGGGGTTGTCTCCAGCTAATACCAGCTAATTGCCAGCTAATTGGTAATACAAGGGTGCCAGCCCTTGGTGAGAGCTTGGCTGAACTTGATGCCCGAGAATGCGCTCTTCTAAAACAGATCTCTCTAGGCCATTCCTGTAACCAAGAGCTTCATGTTACTTTGGTTTATTATTTCTCATTGAAAGTGAAACTTGTGCAACCATACCGTTATGATTTTAAAGCAAAACTTTTTTTCAAATGCATCTGCCTAATGCAAAACTTTCCGTCAATATTATTTAATGGTTCCAACTTCTAGAGTGTGTGTTCATGCCTGCTAATATTGTTTTTGCTTTTTTAGGACCAGCCCATCTATCCAGGAGCACGAATCACTGCAGGAGAAATCATCCTTATGTTTATGGCTCACAGCCAGCGTCATGACACTTAAAAGGAAGCTACGGGAAAGTATGCTTAAAGTTATTCAAGCACACCTCCCAAAGGATACAGCATTTCCAACTAGGTAGTACAAATTTTTAAACATTTAGATGGAGCTGACAATGCGAGAACCCGACATTTTTACTTTCCAGCTTGTAAGGGCTACATTGGAGATGTAGACGGTTCTTTGGCAAGTGTTACTTGTAAAGATTGTAAAAAAGTGCACAAGGTTTTGCAGCTTACCAAAAGTTGTTCTTTTGTTCTTTTTTTTTCACTGTCCACCTGAGAGTGCAGCTTGTACAACTTCTTCAAGACGTTGGCTCTCTGCCACCTAAGGAATCCCTTTTGTACAACTGTGATGATATCACGCGAAGTGCAGCATAGCATGCCTTGCCGTTGCAGGAAGATTATATGAGGCTCACATTTATGCAGATGGTGTGCCACTGTTTGAAAGCTCAAAACCTTCAATCTGGCCGCTGCTAGCAACGGCGAGCGAGTGGAGCGCTCATTTGAAGCGCTCGGGCTCGTAACTTTGAAATTGGTAGGCCACGTGGCATACGTACTCTTGAGGAGCACGCAGGTTATGATCAATGGCACCACGAGCAGGAACAGGAACAAGCTGCTCTGCATATGCTTATGCTTCAGCCCGGGCACAAGAACAGCTTTAATGAACCATGACGTAACACATGGGTAAACACCAGCCGCACGTTGCAGCTTCACTGGTAAACCATCTATGCCAAGGGCGTGGTGGATTGTTTGCCTTCCTAAATGTGTAGTGATCAGTTTTGTTCAGCATGTGTTGCAGGGCTGAAGTTTTGTTTATAGTGGATCAGGATGTGTAATTCGTCAAAGGCAGCCGGACAATTTTGTGGTCTGCAGGGATGGCCACAATAGGTTTGAATGCCCTCAAAAAGGTGCAAGTGTCGAGCCAGAATTGTTCACAGGGAAACAAAGCATCCTTGTGTTAACAAGACAGGAGGGAAAACGGCACTTCCTTGGCAGCCAGTTGATGTCATAAGTGCTTGGCCCACATTAAGCAAGAGCCATCTGTTGCAGAACAAACTGCATGGCCACCATGACCGGCATTTCATTGTATACCCCCTGAATAATTTGTGGCCGCTATCATTTTGTCTTTCCCACACCGCTACCATCTCCTTCTTCATTGCAGCTACAAAGCTTTGTAGTCTGTGTTAAGTTTCATTTTGACACTGTATGGTTACTCGCCTGCGCTTGCCGCAATGGGCCATTTTACCTAGTATATACATTCTCGCTCCCTAGCAAGCGCTCAATCAAGTGTCACTTTCGTACGAGTTAAGCCTCTGGTTGGTCTGTAGTTGTATTTGCAAGGTCAGTTACGAAGTGTGTGGCGTTTGATAATGACAGGTCTATATTTTCGTTCTCTCTTACTGATAAAGTTACCTGTGAGGCAATGGGAGTGTACATGAGCAAACATCTGAACATGGATTTTAGCCTGAAGGTAGTGCGGGCCAATTTTTTTTTACTTTCCCAAATGTGTAGGGATTAGTTTTGTTCAGCATGTGTTGCAAGTGCTTGAGCTTTGCGTGTACATGCTGTTCTGTAAGTGTGCAAGGTGTGGGTACAAATGTATACATGCTGTCAGGAATCAAGGTGCGAAGACGGCGGAGATGACGAAGAAGAAGAGACTAAGAAGCAGGAAATTTCTGGAAGCTTGTGGAAAAAAAGCAGGAAAAGAGGAGAAGGAAGAGGAATAGCGGGTGGACGAAGAGATCGTTATTCGAGGCGACCGAAGGAGGCGGGGCCCGAGGTCTGGGAACCCGCAAGGCACCAGCGGCACTGCCCCTTTGGCCTCCTCAAGCAGTCGACGTGGGGTGCTCCTGGGCAACAGCGGCGCCGCACCGCTGGTCTCAGCACTGGATTCCACGGGCACACATGCACCCAGCTGCTTCTCCCCACTGGCCCCATCACCATTTTCAAGGCGCTGCGCTCAGGGAGCCACCTCAGAGACAACGGACACACGACTGCCGTAACGATCGGGTGCAACGCAACAACAAAAGTGCGTTTGGAAAATGTCGTTGAAGAACCTATAGGTACCAATAACTAGACACTATTGTTGTTCAAGGACTGAAAGCCAATTGGGGTAAGTTTTGTGTACAATGTATTTCAAACAATTTTATTGTCTATTTCTATTACCTTCCCAATACCTTTACCAATCATAAAGTATTGTCTCAACTTGATCCTTTTGTTTCCGGACTCCATTCTTCTACCGAAGTGACGCGTGACAAAAACATTGGCGAGCCTGCCAGGATCACTTTTCCCATTGTCACCTGTTTACTGCGGTAGAAGAAATAGATCTTGAAAAGGTAATGACATTGGCTAGCAGCTTGGGGTTGAATGAACAAGAGATGTTGGACCTGTATGGGAGGGAAAATCATAGACGGCGAAAAGAAGAGAGAGCGAACCGCATGGCGGATGAAAAAAAGAAAGGCTAGTCCAAGAGGAAGAGTTGGTCGAGTTAAAGCTACGTTTAGCAAATGCCAGCTTATCAAACCGAAGTGGGGGACAATCCCACTATCTGCGGTACCACAGACGTCCAAGAGTCAGGAAATATGCCCAAAAAGCTCATGGCTCCCTTTGATGACAAAAAAGATGACCTTGACGCTTATCTCCATCGCTTCGAACGAGTAGCACTAGGGCAACGCTGGGAGAAGAGTCAGTGGGCGACCGCACTAAGTCTCTGTCTGGTCGGCGAAGCACTTAGTGTCTTTGGAAGAATGCCGACATCAGAGTCTATGGACTACGACACTGTAAAGACCGCATTGCTGCAAAGATTTAGACTTACAGCCGAGGATTTCTAAGAGAAATTTCGCGACGCTAAGCCAGAGGTTGCGGAAACAGGGAAAGCGTTTGCTTCACGTCTAATGAGTTACTTTGACCGGTGGTTGGAAATGTCCAACACAGAAAAGTCGTTTGAAAAACTTCGTGAGCGAATGGTGACGGAACCGTTTCTGGCGTGTTGCAATTCCCCGTTGGCAGTATTTCTGAAGGAGCGCAGTCTGAAGACCATTGAGGAGATGACTACTGTCGCGGATCAATACTGCGGAGCTCAGAGGCTTAAGAACTTGGGCAAAGTGAAGGAAGACAGCATGATGACGACCATAGAAGCACAGAAAAATATGCCATAAAGTTTCGCTCCAGGGCTCCATCGCGTTGTTTTCTTTGCAATCGCGTAGGACATCGTGCCGTTGATTGCCGAACTGTTGCTAACTCGAGGCAAGCACTTTCAACTTGCCAGGTGTGTAAGCCAAGAGGACATACAACAGAAGATTGCCGTTTTCAAAACCAGAAGTCAGCTTGTGAATAAAACCTAACAAGTCCGGCCCAGCCCCGCCAGACCCAATCACAAGCAACAAAGGAAAAGAGACAAAACTGAGAGAACGAGAGGATCGGATGACACAAGAATGTCAAATGCCTGTTGTAGATGGCGAGTTGCGGGGAGAGCGAATATCAGTTCTCCGGGACACCGGAAGGAACACGGTATTGGATTGGCGAGGAGGAGCATTGTCAGGGAAAACGAGTTTACTGGGAAGGTGGCACAAGTGGTTCTTGTAGATGGAACGGTAAGGTGCTGGCCGGAAGCAATCATTTGAGTTGCGACCCCTTACAACACGGGAGCGTTATTAGCCAAATGTGTCATGAACCACCGTATGACCTAATTCTGGGTAATGTGCCAGGCATTAGGGAAGTGAATGACCCTGGCACGAAATGGACAAGCAAGTTAGCGGATATGAATGGAGAAAAAAGACGCCCAGATGAAGAACGGAAAAGGGATAAAGAAACAAGAGCAGATGTGTCATGAACCACCGTATGACCTAATTCTGGGTAATGTGCCAGGCATTAGGGAAGTGAATGACCCTGGCACGAAATGGACAAGCAAGTTAGCGGATATGAATGGAGAAAAAAGACGCCCAGATGAAGAACGGAAAAGGGATAAAGAAACAAGAGCAGCAATCATTTCAACACCGATAATATCTATTACAGAGCGCGCAATGGCTGCAATTGAGAAAAAAGAATCGCTACGTGAACACTCTGATTCAAGTGCACCAACGGTAAACAGGTCACCCGAGAGAATCACGCGACAACAAAAGAAGGATCCATCATGGAGAAATTGGTGTCGAAAAGCTTATTGGAACGATCCCCGGCGACATTTCCAAAGTAGCAGAGGAAAAGGTTGGAGCGCGGACAACATTAGAAGCAGTACATACGACAGCCCATCTCACCCAGTCGGAAAATTTTGTCGTACCAGAAGGTCACCCTTACCGGAGCGCGGACGAAACCTACACTGGGCCAAGAAAATTATATAGCCAAGCAGAACAACGAATGGGAAGGCGAGGAATGTTCAAACAGAGCCGCGAAAACAGTTGGCCCAAAGCTCGTTGCGCAACTTAATGGCGTTACCAACTTTGTGGGGAGACGGAGACGCAGGTCAACAAATTAAAGAAAGGCATTATGTCGGACCCGCTTATAGACCAGCTCATGGAAGCAAAGTCATTGTCAATCCGAAACAAGGTGGTCTAGATTGTTGAGATGGAGTTTTCCAAGGATTTCAGAATAGAAGGAATAACCAGCTGAGCAGAATACTGTGAATTGATAGAATATGAAGTAGTAGTGTATTTTGCTGAATGTTCAAAATGAGAATGATAAACGACAATATAATGCTACAGCAAATGTTATGACTGAGTGCCGTGATTAACTAATCAGTAGTATATGTGTTAACATTTGCTAGCCTAATAAGTTAGAGAAAGAATATTTTTGTGAACATACACTAACGCGCACGGAAAGTGAAACTTTGGCGAAATCTTTAGTGATTAACCTTTATTGTGATATATGTTGTGCTCAGGCCTGAACTGAACTGTTCCGTGAGAAAGTGACTGACTGATGAGTCATGTGAGTGCGTGTCATCGACCACAAACGTGGAAGCAGTTTTTCATGAAAAACTCTTGAAGACGGGGGCAAATGTGAGGAGTCAAGGTGCGAGACGGCGGAGACGACGAAGAAGAGACAAAGAAGCGAGAAATTTCTGGAAGATGGTGGAAAAGAGGAGGAAGAAGGAGAATAAAGAGGAAGAGCGGGTGGACGGAGAGATCGTGGTTCGAGGCGACCGAATGAGGCGGGACCCGAGGTCTGGGAGCCCGCAAGGCACCAGCGGCACTGTCCTTTGGCCTCCTCAAGCAGTCGACGTGAGTGCTCCTGGGCAACAGCGGATCCGCACCACTGGTCTCAGCACCGGATTGCACGGGCACACATGCACCAGCGGCTTCGCCCTACTTGCACCTCAGCTAGAACTGACACACGACTGCCGCAATGATCGGGTGTAACGCAACAACAAAAGTGCGGTAGGAAAATGTCCTTGAAGAACCTATAGGTACCAATATCTAGAGCGTGAGGACACTATTGTATTTTGGGAACTGAAATTCATTTGGGGTATGTTCTGTGTGTAATGTATTTCAAACACTTTTATTGTCTATTTCTCTTAACTTCCCAATACCTTTACCAACCTTAAAGAATAGTCTCAACTTGATCCCTTTGTGTCCGGACTCCATTCTTCTACCGAGGTAACGCGTGACACATGCATGTGTGTGTGTGTGTGCACGCTCCACTTTGTGTGGTTGGTTTCCAAATGATTGAAAGCCATTGCATGACACTGTCATCCCATATGTATTGTGCTTTTACACAACAATTGAATGGTTGTGCAAGTAGGGCTAAATAATGTAAACATGTAATGTGAGTTATGTCCTTGGTGTGCCCAGTTGTGTTTCGTTGAAGTTATCAACCATGTGTTATTATTCTACAAATTTGTTTCAAGTGTCATTGTTCTGTGAATCTGCCTTACGCTTTTGCGTGTGTAAATTGGTTTCGTTGGTCATTTGCTGTTCTAGTTTTAATGGAGTGCTGAATTAGTACTTAACTTCTGATAATACCAAATTATGCCGATATTCGGTGTTCATGAAAAAATCTTGAAGTTTTTTATGTATGCACAATTCCTTGCATTCCATTTCTCTTTGACTACATCAGCCGACCTTAATAAACACTTGTTTCCAGAATTTTGTTTTTATGTGCTGTGTTTCGCGTTCATGACAATAGCTGTGTATAACGCTGAACTCATGTTGACATTTTTGTATGCACATAACATCAAACAGGCCACGAAAACAAAATTCAGTTTGGGCTCAGTGAAACATTACTATGTCAGAGTCACAATCATATCAATTAAGGGAAACGTCAGATGATTAAGCTAAAAGGGACTGCGAGTTGGGAGACAGTGAAAATTCATAACGATATTCTTGCACAAACCCACACACAAAAAAACAGACAGGGCAGCACTAGTATATAGGGCAAACGTAAAAACCGCGTCGAGCCAACAGAATTTTTTTCGACATGGTAGAAAGCGCACTAGACGGGGCCACAAGAGAGAGTGACATGGGACGAGCGCTTGTCCTGTGTCACTCTCTCTTCTTCTGTTCCCGTCTGGTGCGCTTTTTACCATGTCGAAGTCGTATCACGCACTAGACCAAATTCCTGCATTGAATAGCATTTTTTTTGCTCTGCCTCTAAGGTGTCGTGGGACTAGTTTTGTGCCAGGACTGGGCAAAGGTAACTCGAACTTTATGGAATACAAAACGGTGATACCTGTTATGGATACCCAAAAAAGATTCAAGATATTTATATTCAATATTGAGGTTTTATTTCCAAGACATTATGAAAATAAAAACTCTTCTAGAACACAGGTAAAAAGCACGGCCACTGAAATACCTAAAAATTTCCGCAGTTTCATCTGTACAAGTTATTTTCTTCAGCATTCTGCATTTGTAACCAAATCTGTGACACATCATAGAATCAGTGATACAGGTGAATGAAGAGAAATGCGCTTATTTTACATGCAAGGCAGCAACATGAATTGTGCTTAAGCAAATGCAGCTTCGTGAACAGCTGTGCAGGCTGCCCGTGTCGCACTGTTTGACTGCTTTCTCGACATTTCACCCTATGACAGTTCAAAGCCCGAGTTCGCTCCGGCAAACTTCACCGAATCCCAGAAATTTGTGTCTTCATCGAATTGTTAAATGAGCTTTTGTTACGTGTCACATACAAAATAAATACAGCAATACTTGCCAGAGTATCCTTTATATTTTTTTACTTAAAAGTGTCACTCTGCGACATTATAGTGTAGCAGAGTACTGCGACATTCTAGTGTCGCAGTACTTCCCAGCTCTTTGTGCTGCTATGGCCACAAAAAAATTGCCACGTGTAAATATTGTGCAATTGTAATGGTACCTGTAAGCTCGATATGCAAGTATAAGGTCAATGTGCCAAAAACTAGTTGTTGTGTGGTTTAGAAGATACGAAGAAAGACACTCAAGAAGTCTTTCATAAGCATTTCTAGGGGAAGTAATACTTTCGCCGTCAAAGCACGTAAGCAACTTTAGTAAGCCAAATTATTTAGATCAAGTGACATCAAATATCGCTTTGAAGGGATGAGACACTAGTGTTTTTGGAGATGTTTTGTTTACTCCGGTGCTTTTTTTTGGATCATAACTTTGACATTAATGTAGGAAAAGATTCAGGTTCTATGAAATTCAATTTTACACTGAGTTGGATATATATGTATATTATATATACACACAGACACCAAATACACACACACACACATATATATATATAGATATATATATATATAATATATTTTATTATATATATATATATATATATATATCATATATATTAATATATATATATATATATATGCTATATATATATATATATATCTATATATAATATATATATATATATATAGCTTATATTATTCCTGCATGAGTAACCATACTGGAAGCACCTAGCTAGTCTTGTCAATAAAAACTGCATTGAGGTATAATTAAATGAAGTGAATTGCTTTTCTGCTGTGTTTTCTCAATTGAAAAGCTCTTTACTTTTTATTGACTGCACGCAGTAGAAATACGAACATAGAATAAAGGCATAGCTGCAACCTATATATAATCCTATAAGCGGGCAGCGCTAAAAAAAAACAGCCTATAATAGGTACGTGTTTCAGCCTGATGAGTTTTGTCAATTAATGCTCAATATAGTTTCAAAAGACTGGTGTCATTAGGTTTTGAATTGCGTTTTCTTAATACTAATCGTCGTGACTTTTTACTGACGCATGTCAATAACCAACTGAGTTTGAATTAAGTTTCTGTTGACTCAGTAAGAACCAACTAGGAACGGAATTGAAACTCAAAAATCATTTTTGTAAGGGCAACGCCTGTAATATAATTTCCCCTACATTCTCGGCGATAAAAGGCCAGTTTCCTGCCGCAACGGTGGGACTGGTAAGTAGATTTCACAGGAAGGTGGCTCCACCGGTGCTAAAAAAAAAGGGAAACAGGAGGGAAAGCAAGCACAAGCCAGACCCTTCGAGACTGCGTGCTGGTCAATGGGCTTCATTCTGTGTGGAGGGCTAGAGTGGACGCAGTGGAGTGCGTTAGGAACCCGAAGCCTGCCTCACGGCACTTTACGGTAAAGGTTGAATGGACCGTGAGAGGCCTGGGGGATCTAGACGCCGACTCCGAGCTGCGCGACTCACTGCAAAGGGGGTGCCAAGCCCTGCAACACTTCGAAGAAAGCCGCGTCGGCGGATTGCCTCAAAAGCGCGTCATTCCTATTTCATATTTGCCGCGCTTTCGAGGCGCTTTTTCAAAGAAAGTGCTAAGAGTTGTGCCACGCCTCCGCCAGATGGTGCCACGGGTCCCGCGACCGAGAGAAGACGCAGTGAAACATCCCCCTCGCGAGGGGCACGATCAAATGCAGAGCATTTCCGGCGGCGCACGACGTTAAGTAGTTTGCGTTACGTTAATGTTGTTGCACTTGTGGCAACTGCTGACGAGAGAGCGCTCGTCAGTAGTAATTTGAATGAGTCAACGATATGAGGCGCGTTTGTATCGTTCCCTTCTGTGTCGGCTTTGTGGCGCAGTGGGCAGACCACCGTGTACATTGCGTTCCGCCCGCGGGGTCGAGGGATCGAAACCGGGCACCGGATAGTATTTTTTTTTATAGTAGGGAGGGGTGCGGTGCGGACTACGGACGTCAACGCGGGTGGCATCGTGGGTTACTGGAATGCTCTGCATTTAAAAGAGTGTACTTTTTCTCGGGGCTTCTTGTTCCAGAGCCCTGCGCCGACACGTTTGCGGCAAAGATTAAGAACAGCGGATGCGGGAGCCAGCCAAGTGCAGATTTCGTTTCCTCTCTTATTTCGCGGTTGCTAACGCAAGGAATCATTTTCGAAAAGAAAGCACAAGTCGCGTACAGTTGTCTTCTTCTGGAAACGCGCAAACGACTGCCTCTCGGATGCAGGGGACAAAAATTTATCCTTTTCTTTTTTTTGTTCCCTTCCTTCTATCCTGGCCGCAGCCACACCATACGAGCCAAAACATTATTTCGATAAGAGTTCAGCTTGCATGGCGGCAAAAAGGAAACGAGATCTATTTTTTTTAAGGGGGCCCTGCTTCTTACTGCGGTGTGTTTTAAAATTACCTGTTCTGAATACCAGGCGACCTAACGTGTGGAATGTTTTTATGGTATATTTATTAACGTGGGAGCATTTCTTGAATGGTTGGCGAACGCGCTCACCCAGCTGACGTATGCAAAAAGGCGTCCACTCAAGCTTTGGCCGGAAAGCATGTAACCTAGCTCTCCCGGGTGAACCCGGCGCATGCTGCCACCCATTTCCTAGCACCTACATCAAAAATAAAACACATGAAAATATAGTACTTCAGATCGCTGTTGCCGGGTTTTTTCTTTTGTTGATATTATTCTTTCAAGTTTTTACAGCAGTAAGAATCGTGAGGTAAATAATGGAAATTACGAATTGACATAGAAACATGGAGGCACCAGTGCGTACTCTGCAGGCTGCACTATTGTGGCCAGAGCCGCCGAACAGACCAGCGCATTGGGCTTGTCTCACACAACATTGGACAGTTGGCATAAACGACATTGTCTTGCTTGAACCTCTGTTTATTATCAAGGAGTACATACCTGTTTGGCGAATGCCGAATGTTTCACAAAGTGATTACTGTCAACCATAACAAAAACGAACCAGATACAAATTTGAAAAAATAAGCCCGTGCGGACTGTGGCTCTGAGCAGAATTGCAGCGCCATCTGGAAGGATGAAAGATAACCCAGGCAATAAATCCCGTTTGGCCGTTCGCTACAGCCCTAGTCACTTTACTAACAATCGTTTATAATACCTGTCTTGGATGCGTCATCGCTGAACTCACCAAACACACGATTTAGTGGGAGAATAAAATTTTAGCTTAAATTACTTTATTTCACATTAATAAGGAATTGTGTCTGGCGGACAACCGCTTGAGAGACTACAAACAATAAATCTATGTCTTAATGGCCCATTTAGGGGCGCCTCGAAATGCGCGAGGTTCGTGCACGCACGTAAGACTTGAGTGCGGGATCAAACTCGTAAGTTTGTACTCGCGGTTAGGGACACCACAGCAGGCAATAATAATAAAGTCTTTACTCACTCGCTCACTCACTCACACTCACTCACTCACTCACTCACTCACTCACTCACTCACTCACTCACTCACTCACTCACTCACTCACTCACCCCTCACTCACTCACTCACTCACTCTCTCACTCACTCGCGAGTGCAGTACTCATGAGTACTACTCATATGTGCATTCACTGGTGAGTACAGCACTCACCAGTACTGTGCTCGCATTCTCTCGCCATTGCACTAACTTTTTTTATGTAGCTATACTCCCCCATCATCGTTTTCACTTTTTTACCTGTCTTTACTGCCTTTTTATTGTGGTCAGTCATGAGTTTTAATACAAATAAATTCATATGGGTGTGCTCACACGTGAATACTCCACCCTATGCTCTCCACATCGCAAAAATTGGTTCCCAATGTATAAAAACTTCATTAGAAGTTTAAAAAGCCCCGGGGCATTGATATTTTAGAAAAAGGTGGCTTATATTGCCCTAAAAAAATTTCTTTCAAGCAATGCACACACGTTTGCAGTTAAAGCCTACTTTCAAGGGAGCGGTATAAACTTGGTGTTTGTATGCTTCCTTTTCTACATTCTTTGTGGCAGAGTGAAGCATGTATGCTGTTTTTTCAGTGAGACAAGAAAATCATGAAGAGTGCAGACAATGTCCAGTGAACACCAGCTGTCTACCCTGTATTTCTGAAAATTCGCTTGAGAAGTGGGGAAATGTGATGGTGAGGAAATGTTACAAATAATAGAGCACAGATATTTTACTACACCGCTGGTTTTATCTAGATACGTACTCATCATTTCCATGTTTTGAATTATCTAATTATCAAAAAGCACAAAATAAATTGCTGATGAAGTGACAGATCTGGACAAAGAAGTCAGTGCCGTTACAGACATTTAAAATAAGCCGAATAGGCTAGAGCACGCCTTCATAAATATTGACACCCTCGTCACCAACGTAATTCCAACGGATAAGGCTTACGCTGCACAGAAACCGGCTGTTAGAACCGTTGCTCTTGCTGGAAGAACAATGGAAAAGACTGTATTTTGGCAAATATAGATGACTTGATTTTCTAAAAATGTCTGGTGAATACTTTTTGTGTGGTAAATGAAAGCGTCCTCCTTAACTCGACGTCACACGCGGAACATTATAATTCAGGAGCAAAAGCTTCCCACAGCTTCTCGCCTGGTCACTACTGCCGGAGATTTTGTTATCAAGATGGTCGAGTTCCCAGATCCTAGAGTTGTGAAGATAAGTCTGGTCAGTGGCAATATAAGTGCGTTATTAGTGCACTATGATCAGTAATTCTCATATGGTGTCCAGGGACTGAAACAGGTATAAGACGTGCTCTCTGAGCTCCGGCTGCCACCCCCTCTACCCCCTCCCCAAAATATTTTCTCCTTCTTTTACCAAACCTTGCCGGAAACCATAAAGGTGGTTTTGCAGCAAGTAATTCATGGCCCACATCTTCACGTATCACGCGTTTTAAAGTCGTCTTTCCGCGCGAAACTCCAGATGACAAAAAAAATTACACACACTTAAGACAGGCATGTACAGGTGTAATGGCGTCATTCGCGGCAAGTAAGAAGTGTTTACAATGACACAGATCAACATGTTTGACTGTTGGAAACACCCATCACTTTCGCAGGCCTTATGAGGACGCCTGGAACACTTATGAATGAGAACCAGTGCCTTTCATCCTTTGAACGTTCACTAAAAATTTACGGTCGCTTAAAACAATCCAAAACTGGCATATTGTTGGCGTGCAAAAACAGCCTTTAAGTTGTAAGAGACTTGGTATTTGTCACAGATCTTCAGGTAATGGTTCAATACCTCGCTCGTTCAAAGATGCAAAAGTCTGTAACAGCACACGCCAAATTGCCTCGCTGACATTCTAACAGAGGAGAATAACCATACTACGCTGGGGTGACCCGCGATGACAAACCAATGCTTGCACCCCCAATCGGAATAGAACATGCCACAAAAAAATTCCCCCGCACCTCCCCGAGGGGGATTGTGAGGATGCAGAAATGCATTTTTTTCTTTTCCCACACCCGTCATTTCCGCTTCGTTATAGAGAAGCGTCTTCGAGACCGCGTTGAGCGCAACCGCCAACTGCAGAGGATCGTTCACGTCAAAGTCGTCGGGAATCGTTTCGAAGTCACCGTCAGCATCATCGACGTCGTCTTCCTGCGGTTCCTCTCGTTCGCCGTCGTCGCCGAAGTGATCGAGCCAACTCGAATCGACCCGAACGTTGATGGCGCGACACAGCGGGGTGTGTTCCAGGTGCTTGAGCCAAGCCAGGATGTTGCCGCGCTTCACCAACCCGCGCTTGTACGTTGCCGGACTCATCAGCCTCCGCTTGATGTGAACGTCGAACGCAACGTCCTCGGGTACCATGCGAGGAAGGCACCGCACAACCTTCGATACGTCGATGGGCACGTTCACCGCCTGTCCCTTGATTCCAAACTGCCCGTTGCCTCGAGTCAGCCTCCTGACGCTCATGAAGGGGAGCCGAGGCGCGATGAGCCGCTCTTCGACCGGGTTCAGATCGGGAAGATGCGCCGCCATAGAAGGATAACGGTAGCCAAAACTCACGCAGCCCTCCTCTTTGCAGCTTTGCCTCCTCCTTCTTCTTCTTCAGCGGTTCCCCTACGGGAAGATGACGATGGTGGTTGAACGCGAAGCTATCTCGTGATGGATTGTTTGGTTGGCCAATTCCTAGGGGCATCATGCCACAATCATCATCAGACGCGCTGCGGACGCCGGCCAAGGGGCGCACGACAACCTCCGACTATAATGCATTTCTGCATAAAAAACGATGAGAGGGAGGAGGGGAGAGGCAACGGAAGCACCCGACCAGAAGACATGACGAGTCCATGCAGGCGATTGAAGAGATAACTGCTGTAAGCCTGGTCAAACTATGGCATTTGATATGTCGCCAGAAGACGACAACGATGATGTGCGCGCGAGACAGGCACTGAATTCTGTGGCACGAGCGAGTCTCACGCGTCGAACGCTGCTCAGTGCTGTCTCCAACGCCCAAGCTACTGCCAATGTTCCAACTTCTTTAATGTTAATAAATCGTCGTATCCAGTGAGTCCGGTAGCAGCGGAACAGTAGAACTCGATGGCGTCGCTTGCGTGGTGTCAGTAAAATCGTCTCCTGTGCTGCAGTCCGTGGGCGTCCTACTCTGGCTCGTTTTCCTGATGTGGTTGAGATGACGGCGAACCTTTCCAAGGGCGCTTTTTACCAGCCAGGATCGTGGTCCGACGCGGCGCAGAATTTCGCCTTCAATCCAATCTGGCTTTCTTAAGAACTGTACTATGAGCACCCTTTCCCGTTCTGCGAAACGACGTGATTGGTTCAGGGTCGGCTGGTGATAAGAGGTCTGCGTTTCCTTCTCTGGCTTCAGCAGATCGAGGAAACATAAAAGTTCGCGGCCAAAAATCACTCTCGCCGGTGTTATTCCTGTGACTGTGTGCACCGTCGTGTGCTGTCGATACAGGAACCTTGCAAGTCTGCACTGTATGAAGCGGTGTTTATCCATTAAAAGGGCTGTCTTCAGTTCTGCCACGTATCGTTCTGCTTGACCGTTTTTTGCAGGGTGATACGCTGGTGACGTCATAGCTGGTATGCCATTTGATGCGTCGAAATGATTTATCTCGGTTGAAATAAAGGGTCTTCCGTTGTCCGAGACGACTTTTCATGGAATGCCGAACGTAGCGAAGAGGCTCCGGAGTACGTCAATGACAATCGCGGATGTTGTTTGGGTTACGTGACGGACTTCTAACCATTCGATGTACGCGTACACACCTACCAAGTAGGTGCGCCCGAGTAATGGTCCCGCGAAGTCAACATGCAGTGTGCGCCATGGTGTCTGGGAACGGTCCCATGTGGGAATCGGAGCTTTTGGTGGGCTGTTCTGCATTGACTAGCATTCAGAGCACTGTCTCACTGCATCTTCAACCATCTTGTCGATTCCGGGCCACCATACGAAACTCCTTGCACACTTCTTCATGGCTACCATGCCTCGATGACCAGCATGCAGAAGTGCCAGAACTTGAGATCGTGCAGAGCTTGGTATGATCACCCGTGATCCGAGTGTAAGACACTCGCGATGAGATTCCAATGAGTTCGCTGTTCTCCGGTATTGAGCGAACTCAGCTCCAAGGAGTCTTTCCACTGTGCCATCGTGCACTGACTTGAATAGCCTCCGCAGGATGTTGTATTGCTGCGTTAGACGGGCTACCTCTGTAACACTAAACGGAGGTCGCGACAACGTTCGAACAGACGCACGTCGCCTGGTGGCCACGGTTCATCGATGTATTCTGGAAGTGGTAGTCGGCTCAACGCGTCTGCGTTCTGGTGGTTCTTGCCATGCTTGTACACAATATCGTAATCATATGCCGATAATTTGATGCACCATCTGGTCATGCGTGGCGAGAGGACTTGAGCCGTTGGTTTTCCTGGTCCAAGTATGCCGAGCAGCGGTTGGTGATCCGTGATGAAAGTTACCTTCCTTCCTGCGATGCATTTGTGGAACTTGTGAGCTGCAAACACTACAGCGAGGCCTTCTCTGTCCAGCTGAGCATAATTTCGTTCTGCCGGCTTTAGTGTCCTAGATTCAAAAGCGATTGGTGGCTGTCTATTCTGGTCATCACGTTGAGACAGAACAGCTCCTATGCCGTATGGCGAATCGTCGCATGAGACAATAAGCTCCTTCTGTTCGTCGTAGTCTGCCAGTACGGTGTGCTTCAGAAGCAATTTTTTAAGTTGATCAAACGCTTCATGGTGCTGAGTCTCCCATCTATACGTAGCGTCCTTTTAAAGGAACTGGTAGAGACAGCTGGCAACTGTTGCTCGGTTCTTCAAGAATATGTCGTAGAACGTGAGCATCCCCAGAAATGACTGAAACGCTTGCTTGCAGTCTGGCGCTGGAGTCTCGGTGATGGCTCGAACTTTGTCTTCGCTGGTGTGAACGCCATTTTCGTCGATTCGGTGTCCCAGAAAAGAAACTTGCCTCACAGCAAAACAGCACTTCTTTTTACCGAGGCGAAGGTTGTACTTGCTCAGCCTCTTATGAACTTCTTCCAGTCTGGCGGCATGTTCCTCGGAGTCCTTTCAACTGATGATGACATCATCGAAGTACGCACAAACGCCTGGAATGCCAGACAGCATAGTCTCTATGAAACGTTAAAAAATGGCTGGAGCTGGAGAGATTCGAAAAGACAACCGTTTCACTTTGTAAAGTCCTTTCGGCGTGTTCAGGGTCAACAGCGCGGCTGTCTCTGGCGTTACGTAAAGTTGCTGGTAAACCTGTGCTATGTCCAGTGTGCTGAAAACCTTACCTGCCCTCAAGTGGCTGAGGACCTCATCTGTTGTGGGAAGCGGGTAATCTGCCTTCTTCCATGCCAGATTCACTGTACAGCGGTAGTCGCCGCATATCCGCAACGAGCCATCTTTCTTCCGAACGATTACGAGAGGCGTTGACCAGTCTGAATTCTGCATAGGCTCGATTATGCCTTGAGTTTCCAGTCGACCCAGTTCAGCCTCTACAGGCGACCGCAGCGGGAAAGGAATGGCCGCGCCTTTAGAAACTTTGGCTTCGCTCTTCCACAAGTTCGAGTTGCACAGCAGGACCAACGTGTCCTGAGATTTCCTCATAGAACACAGACTGGTACTTGTCCAGAAGCTTGGAAACAAGTTCTTCGTCTGTTACGTCGTTGATGCCGGTTATATGTATGCCCCAATGAGGAAACCAGTTTCGTCCGAGGAGGTTACATCCTGATCCTTTGATTACCACAAGTGTTAATGTCAAAGCCTTGTCCTTGTGTGCTACTTCCACCATTGCAAAGCCGAGCACTGGAAGAGACTGGCCTGACCAAGTGCGTAGGAGAATGTTGTTCGTCTGGAGCCGAGGTGGGTCACTCGTCCACGTGGCTCTGGACGTTGCCTCACTGATAAGAGTGCAGGCTGCACCTGAGTCGACTTCGAAGGTCAACGATTTGCCATGTGCGCGTAGCTGCATCATGACCTTCTGGGTGCTGGATGTGTCCATTAAGATGTTGAGCTCATAAAGCGCCTTGCTTGGCGATCTTGAGAAGTCGGGTCCTGGGCTGAGGCTGTTGTCAAAATTCCTTCACATGGATATTCGATGCTGTTCCCTTATTTCTTGCCTCTTTCCGCTTTTTGATGCATGCTTTTTCGATGTGTCCGCGTTTCTTGCACTAGTTGCAGGAAGCTGTCTGGAACTTGCAAGTGTCCGGGCTATGTTGTGCGTCACAACGCCAACAACGCTGGTTCTTCTTCTCGGCGTAGCTGCTGGAGCGGCCTGTCCTTCCCGTATTGCAGGTACCGTAAAAACCCGCGTATTATACGAGTTTCTTTTCCAAATTTTACTATGTAAAATTTGTGCCTCGTATTATATATGGATCCCAAAGCTTTCAGCCGAAAATTTGCACTTTCGTTTTCGGTTTCAGCGGAGGGTGCGACATCTTGCGGTGGCTTTAGCTGGCTGCTGCTTCTCCGTGTGCTTCTCTCAGCTGGCGCCATTTTGATTGTTTTGACCACGCGAAGGATCGGCACGTTCACCACGAGTCTATCACGATGTCGGGTGCACGAACGCAGTATTCGGCTGCAATTAAAAGAAAAGGTATTTTTTGTGCTTAGAACATCAGGAGTTGCGCCGCAGGACGGCAGTTCGGCGTCACCGAAGGCAGCGTTCGCGGGTGGAGAAAGCAACTGGTGCTTGACTGGGTAAAGTCTGTGTGGTGTCGGCGGCCTGGAGCACTGTTGGGGGTTCCCGCCAGTGCTTGTGGTAGACGCCTTTCACTGCCACCTGGCCGATTCCGTGAAGAAGTTGTTGCGCGAACCCCCGCACCGAACTCGTTGTCGTTCCAGGAGGAATGACATCCCAGCTGCAACCGCTAGGCGTTTGCATCAACAAGCCTTTCAAAGATTGCACCAGGTCCTGCTACCAAGAGTGTATGAGGTCAGGAGACCCGTAAGTGACAGCTACCGGATGGCTGACGCGGGCTTCTCAAGCGGTGCTTTGTGGCTGGATCGCGGATGCGTGGGCCAGCATCCCAGTGGACCTCGTCAGTCGCTCTTTTAAGAAATGGGCATCTCGAACGCCCTTGATGGTGAGGACCATTTCTGTGGGAAGACATTTCCGACAAGGCGACTTATGGAGACAGCGGCAGCGAACCTGACGATGACTGAACGGTAACTGCAGTGCAAATAAATGTTTTCTGTGCTCTTTACTTCGCATTATATGCGGATGAAAACTTTTTTTCTGATTTTACTGTCCCCGAATTACACCTCGTACTATACGCGGGTCCGTATTATACGCGGGTTTTTACGGTACTTATACTGCCTTTGTGGATCCTTTTCCATTCCGCATTCACGTTTTTCTGTTCTTCAACGGCGTTTTCAGCTCTCAATGCAAAGTCAAAAGCTTTCTTGAACGTCAAGTCCTTTTCTGCAAATAGCCGTTGTTGGACCTGCTCATTCCGAAGACCACAGACAAAACGATCTCGCAACATTACGTCCAGTGGTAGCATTGACGGATTCGCAGCCATATGTGTGCTGGTGCCAAAATTACAATCCGCTGCTAGTTTCTTAAGCGCTGCCACGTAATCACTGACCGTTTCGTCGTGCCTTTGGTCCCATCGTTGGAAGCGAGCTCTGCAGAAGACTTCAGAAGGTTGCGGATCAAAGTGAGCCTTGAGCACCTCAACGATCATCGTAGTCCACTTCGCTGGGCTGCTTGGGTTGATCAAAGGCGCAGACGCTGTCGTATGTCTGTTCCCCGCACAGCGTTAGCAGGTGAGCGTGTTTCTTGGAAGCGTCCGTGATGTCGTTAGCTTCGATGAAGAATTGTAGCCTTCCATACCAGGATCTCCAGGAGCCGGAGCTGCCGCTGAATTCGGGTAGCCGACCGAAGTCGCACGTCACCATGTCGTTCCGTTTCTTATCGTCGGTCACCTCCCGGTGAAGTGCCGGCGAGTCCGCAGTCTTCCTCGGCGCCATATTTGGTCTCTTTTTTTTTGCCTGCTCAAAGCAGCTCTGAGCAGCTCCAGAGCAGCTCCGTATTTTATTTGCCCATAGAACATCTATGGCGGGAGCAGTTTTGGGCTGCTCGGAACTGCTCAGAGCTGCTTTCAGCAGGCAAAAAAAAGAGACCGATTGTTGCGTCCGCACAGCCGTGGATGGCTGCCGACGATTTATTAACACTGAAGAAGTTGGAACATTGTCAGTAGCTCGGGCGTTGGAGACAGCACTGACCAGCGTTCGACGCGTGAGACGCGCTCTTGCCACAGAATCCCGTGCCTGTCTCGCGCGCACATTATCGTTGTCGTCTTCTGGCGACATATCAGCAGTGATCCTGTGTAAGACTAGCAATTGTATAGGCCTCCTGCGCTGCCCAGGGGGCGCTGCGCAAGCGGCTTCCGGGCAGCACTTCCGGGTAGTACAAAGCTGCGTGGGTCCCATAGGATCCCGTGTTGACAGAAGCAAAATGAGCTCGACACTCCCGATTATTTTGCGACGGGGTCACCAGCTCATCCCCGACGCGTCCGATCTATTTCAGCGATCAACTTGGCATTAGGGGGAAAAGCTTTGCAGCGCTAAACACGTTTACAGCGCCGACGAAAGTGCCGGGACCGTGACGGCGTCTGCTACTCGCGGGTTCACCGATCGATGGTCGTACGAAGTGAAATTTTAAGAAAAATTTTTAGTTTAAATTAATACTCTAGGTGACAAAGACTTCTCAAAAACAGCCGATCAAAAAAGAAGAGTGACGCAATCGGCGATGATCGCGCTTTAAAAAGCCAGCGAGTCCGGCCGATCGCAGGCTCACCTGCTGCGGTGCCCCGCTCTTTTGCGTACCTGCACACTACGCGTGCACTTTCATTAAACAGCTTGCTCGTTTGCGTCGCCGTTACGAATACATGGTGCAGCGTTAGCTTGCCGTTTTGTTGCGTGTCTCAGTGACAAAATGCCGCGACCGTCAGAAGCGTGAAATCTGTTTTTCGATTCCGAAATTAGTGGCCGTAAAACAAAGTGGTCGGGCGAACTAAGAGGCCGCTCGCTTTCCTTGTTTGCTCTCACTTTACTTAATTATGCTCTTGCAGAATACATTCCCAGTTCGCACTTAATAGCCTAGAATGAGGGTCAGCAACGGTCGAGTTCCATGCAGATGACACAGCGGAGGGCTGACGGCAAATCAAGGGGGGGGGAGGAGGAAGGGCCTTTGAATGCAAAGAGAAAAGATTCAGCCAATTTCTAATAATATTTGACAATATTCTGGCGAAGTGTGAACATGGGGGGGTGGGGGTGGCAATTTAACTGGAGGACACCAATCTCTGTTCTTGTCTCGCTGTCTAACTCCATTTGAAGTCAAAACTGTCGTGTCGGAGTTCAGATTCGACGACCCCTGCACTAGAAAACCAACACAGTCAGTGATGATCGTATGTAAATATTCGGGGCCCCGAGCCGTGTATGCGGCTGTGTTATGTTATGCTGTGCGTGTGATTTGGCGCGTGTTTGGCGTCCTTTAATAGCGCTTAATTTGTTTATTTAATTGGCGCTATTGCCCCACCTACTCGCTAGTATACATATACCCTGCCGGTCGTAAATCTTGCGGCGTAAAACGTTAAGCAACAATCATTTAGTTTGCGAAAATATGAAACAAAATTTCCATTCCTTTCAAAGGCGGTGCCAGGCCAGCAGTGTCAGCTGAGTCGGCTGCGTAATTCTTGCGTTCGCTTGAAGCTCCCAATGAAGCAACCTTTTGCAGTTACCTCAAGAAGTAAGATGAGCAGCGTTCCGTGTTTATGCTACTCGTGAACTTGCCTTTGTTGACCGCACGCAAGAAGAAAAAAACTGTAACTGTCATCAAACAGTTAAACCACCCGACCTAGCGATACTGTCCCACGCCGCGACCACCGCGACAGCTCGCTCAAAAGAAAGCCGACAAATCGGTTTCCTTTTAGCGTATATTATTTTGTTTAGCCTCACCAGCTACTTTAAGGGCTATTTCATACAGTATGCAGTCATTTAAACACGCCGCAAAGCGCCCCAACCAACTTTCACTCTGGCTTGTAATTGAAAACACATGGAGGGCGGCGAGGGTTGTCTGCTTTTGTACTACCCAGAGGCGTCGGCCGCTAGGGGCGCTGCATGTCGCCAAAACTCCAGCGCAGGAGGCCTATACCGGGCGATGCCCGAGTGGGCCAATATGTAAGTGACAATAATAGGTATAACATGTGCTGAGTTATTTGTTGCTTGTAATAATCAGTTAGCTCACGATGGAGTGGAACTCCCGCCTGCTGTCAATAAATGGGCTTTCTGCGAGAAGACTGGAACTCGCGTTTTATTAGAACTATCCTGAAAGTAATTGTACCAAGTCTGTGTGCTCAACGACTGCTGCCCTTTCCAATTGCGGTGAAAGGAGCATGGTCCAACACCAAATGCGTTCTTGTACAGAAGACGCCTTCTCCTGATACGCGGGTGGAGGCAGTGGGCCGCTGGAGAAGGGGCTCGTCACTCGAGCGGCCGAAGTCGTGGTGGCCCTTAGGACAGCACCCACGGCGCCCTGATCCTACATGTCCATAAAAGTTATTTCCTTGTCCCTACCGATCGGAACTGCTATCTCAGTTCTTGGGACCATCGCAGTTTTATAATAAATCACATGCGATCATACGTCAGGCGTGGGTTTACGGAAAGTCCCAAGAGATGGCGCGGTATGCGAACGGGCGAAACTTGAGCTGAAGTTTACTCCCTGAGGGGCGTAGTTAAAACACCCCGCTTGCGTGTTTATATGCTTGCTAGTAAAAAACCGCGAAATTAGTGTTTGGAAACTTTTATGGGCAACAAGCGTAAGCAAGAACGAATTGAATATATGAATGGGCTGAATAGTTAGTGAACAAGCTGTAAACACACGCATTTTCCCCAAAATTCTTATTCTTTCTTTCAGTTGGCTGTTATAAAAAATGTTCGAGTCAAAAAGTTTTGAGACGTTGGTATGGTTTACCTAAAACAGAAATATCCTGCTTGATGTTTAAACTGGCGTGCGATAAAAAGAAAATTTGTGCGAAAACTTTTAGCACGTTTCACTCCTTCGCGAGCGTATATTTTTTTATTTACCTGTATTAAGCTCGTACTCCATTATAGGAATGTGCTCCTGAAATATGAAGCCTATAGAACCAGTGCTTTGGTTTAGCGTTCCCATCACCTGTTTGGCTTTTTCGGCTCGGGAGAGGTGTAAAGTCAAAAAACGTTTTTTGACCTTTTTGAAGTGTCGCAGTGCAGTATCCTTAAAGTGGGCTTTGTGCCCTTGCATGAGATACATTTAACAGCAAAAACCAACTGGGTGTATCAATAAGTGAAACATATACCAGTGAATTTTTAAAAACACCGCATTTCTTTTCAAATTTCAGAGTCGCACCATTTGTATTGGTTAGGGAAAAAATGTAAAACCACTTTTAGTGCAAAGCAGTATATGTCAACACCCCCGCCCCCCGCAATCGCCCCAGTTTTCCTTCCGCTGTCACCGATTTCCTCGGCGGGGTTTCGGGCTCCTCTTCACCACCGCTGATACCTCTTTCACAACTATTCTTCCCTCTCCTACACCGAGGGGGAGTCGGCGCCGTCGGCAGTTGCGCAGTCGGCAGCTAACTGCACTAGTGCTGTTATCAGATGTTCGCGAAAAATGAACAGTAGCACGGATGGGCGTAGAAAAATGCACTGACGATTACTACATTCCATAATATGAAATTTGTGAGCAGCGCGAGCTGCAGTCTTCTCGGTCACGGCGCATTTCTGCTGCGTCTCAGGAAGTGTTCGCGCGATCAGCGACCGTACGGCGGAGTGCGCTCCTCTGCTGCCAGCTCGCAGTTGTTGCAAAACGTGCTTGAACCTCCCGCGCAAACGTCGCGTGGTTGGATTAGCTCGCACAAGAGAGCAGTGAGCCTGCTGTTGCATATCATGTTTAAACCACCACATGTTTAAACCACCCGCGCAAACGCCACGCGATTTGGATTAGTGGAGAATAGAACATCGTCTGCGGAGTATGATGGGGAGGGCACTCCTATGTGGCGACGCATGAGACGTGTGAGGGAAAGGCAATGAGAATGATGACGCCGAAGCCGCACGTATCGTTTTCCACATCACCATTCGCTAGACTCTCTTCCCCGTTTTTTCTTTCATAGCTGCTGCATTCGCTGACTTGGTTACGCGGGCATAAACAGCCGCCACTCCCGCGAAGCCAAGATAGCGGCTGCATATGTGCTGCCCAAGGGCTGCCCCCTAAAACGACGGAAACCAGCCGTCGCCCTTTCCGCTCATATTTACTTCGACAAGTAGCTGCGAATCTCTCCCCGTAGAAGAGAATCTTCCCCAGTTTGAACGCCCACTTGAGCCCATATTTCTTTTTCAGCGGTGAAAGCCTTCTGAGCCACGTTTTGCCGGTGTCTTTCAGTATGTATGAGCCGTCAGCGGTTGCCTGTTTATGCATACACCGTTTGCGGGTAGAAAAAGGGTGGTGCGCACGCACAGCTAGGCTTCATGCCACTACCGATGAACTGCCGGTTACACTGGTGGAAGATTTAGATGTTGAAATTACATGGCTCAATGCGGTTAGTCGGCTGTCCTTCATAATCGAGTAGTTGGTATGTGGGGTGATGTGTCACGCAGACATCTTACACACACAGTAAGAAGCATGAGGGAGATGGAAAACGGACAGCAACTTGTTTATAGGCGAGAATAGAGCTCATGGGCTTCCAGGATTTAAATCATTATGGAACGGGTGCATGCCATTCGTTTGGAGGAAGGAGAGGGAGAATTGAGGCTTTGGCTCGAACACAAGCGTGAATGAAAGCAAAACACCGGAAAGATGCTGGCACCGGCGCTATTACTGCCTCAAGTTCAACTCGTTCAGAAGCGGCGAATCCCTCCCAGATGAACAGCAACTAACCCGCCTGGAACGGCGCCTCAAGTTCAGCACTAGTTCAGCTCAAGTTCAGCTCGTCGAGTAGCGGGGAAACCCTTCCGGATGAACAGCAACTTGCGCGCTTGGAACACCGCGTGAGCCAATATCACTTTAGAGAGCTTCCAAGGGATATTTTCTATGGTGTCTGTCTTTTCTAGGCACGCGCACATGAAACCGGTTTGCCGGTTTATGCGTGCGCAGGTTTCTAGTGAAGAATAGTGGGAGGGAGGAGGGGGCGTTCACGCGGAGCTATAGGTTTTATACCCCTACTGATGGATGGAATGTCCGTTGTGCACGTACCAGGTTTAAACGCCGACGGTAAACCACCCAGTGGGACCTCTCCGCAGCCCGTAGTTGTAGAGCGGATTGGGTTTGTGTGTTAGGCTATGTTCAGACTACTGACGCAAAAGCCGTATCGTGATCTATGGACATAAAATGGTATGTCACGCAGTTCGGTTGGCTGAGAGCAGAAATTGCGGCATTCTCTAAAGTTGTTACGACAGTTGCCGCCGCAGTCTGAACACTGCATTTACACAAACAGTAAGATCCTTACGACGTGGGAGAACAAGAACAAAACTTGGATCCTTCAGAAGTTCATTCAGATAGGTAGCTAGGAAATATGCTTCATCTTAAATTACAATAAACGTGTTTTGTTTAGTGCGCTCCGTGGGCTGCGTCCACCTTTGCAGGTCATCCTTCTTCACAGAGTGGAAAGGCCCTCATTTTAAGTGCGAATGCATTTCTTAAGCGAGCCTGAATCGTCCGCCGCCGTCGTCCGCATAGCAACAGCTGCGGGTGCGCGCGCTCCTCGTCTTCCTGCTCGTCTTCCCTAGCAACGGGGGGAGAGGGGCGCGCGCTACTCACCTACTCCTCTCTCCGCTCAGTGACTGCGGGTGTTGGGCGCCTCGTCTCCACTTCGGGCGGGAGAGCTCTCGCTCGCGTGGCGGGCGCTCCGCATTCCGACGCGTGAGGGCGCTCGTGTAGCCCTCGCCGTAACGGCGGGCGCTACTCTCCTCCTCCTCTCTCCGCTCAGTGACTGCGGGTGTTGGGCGCCTCCTCTCCACTCCAAGATCACGATATCCACCGTAATCGCGCAATCAACAACCGTGCATTCGCACTTACACACTCTCCCCCTCGGGGAAGTGCGAGGGAATTTTTTTTTAGATTCCTACGGCCACATACGTCAGAAGAAAACATTTCTATACCTGAATAGGTGAGCGAGATAATCACGAATTTGCGAAAACACAGATTACACTTTTTCCTTCGTCAGGTTTATAATCTCCGAAAATCCCACCTTGGTGAGCCTATGCGCTATGATAGAAAGGTTGTCCCGAAGTTTCAAGTTTGCACATCCAGCAGTTCTGCCTTAGCTTTAATGAATCAGTACGTCAGTCAGTCGGGAACTTTATTTGATAGGCATAGGCGAGTACAAATTACAACCGCGGTACACCCTCGTATACACAAGCGTCGAGATGCTACCCTCTTCAGATGCGGGTCGTTTTGAGAGGCATCTGGAGGCATAAAGTTGGTGAGCTTAGCGTGGTATAGAGAAATATTGCTGGCGATGAACCTAATCAAGTTGATGGCGACGCTAACGACAACGACGATGAGGAATAAGATAAGAAGGATCAAAAGCGCTAAATCAAGTTTGGGAGATAGCTCCGCAAGTTCGATTAACCCCCAGCGCGGCTGAACTTGACCTGATCTAACTCGGCCAAAACGTACCAGGTTGAGCCGTAACTCACGAACATTATCTAGCATAGATTTATGTGTGTTGTAGGGGTGGAGTCGATACTGAGAGTTCAACGGCTTGTTGTCTCTGGTTCAGTGCCTTCCATTTGATGCCCATTAAAGTAAACCGTGGCAGATTCCATCTACCAGGTGTCCAAAACAAAATATATAAACACGTTGCAGCGCCCGAAGACAATTACTTACTACACGGCGCCCAACCTATCACGGCTCGATAGCCACCGTAATTGGGAAGTACAAGCAAGTCTGAGAGAAATCGCACGTTTCTGCTCGAACGGCGAACCAGAGGGCGTGAGGTTCACTTCACAAAGCGGGCGAACTCCTGCTCCAACAGCTACGGGTGACGAAACCGGACAGAGGTTGGATGCGCAAGTACGTCTTGCTCACTTCACACTCCATCAACTGGAACAACGCCGCAACAAATACCGAGACTGCCGGGAAAGCAAAAGGCACCGATCATGGCTCTAGCGGCCGTTTGACGGCCATGAAAGAAAATATCCAGATTCTCCGTCCGCTTGACTCATCCGTTTGATGTCAGGGAAGAAACATAGGGTCGGATTCGTTATAGGGGCTACGCGGCACGGCTTATCCTCCTTAGCAATTGTCAGGATGTTCAAAGAAAACTGCTCCTTCAGGGAAAGGGAGCGAGGGAATACGTGCACGTATATGTGCTCCCCCAAATTGGTGGTTTTAAATCCGGAGACAATTTTAAAATACCTGTCAAGTATTTTATGTTTACAGTGTGCGCCTGCTTCTCGGCACTTTTTGATTGATTGATTGAGTGAGCGAGTGAGTGAGTGAGTGATTCGCTGAGAACGACGGGCTTGCCGTAGTTTGCTTCCATTCTTTTCTGCCCTCGTGCCTCGTTGCCTGGAAGCCACGTGGTATCAGTTTCAGACTTTCTATTTGGGGTTTGCGGCCCTTGGCTTTCAAGAGCAAAGTAAGTTGAAAAATGGAGGTATGGTGCAATGGCCCCCCTTTACCCTCTAACACCGGGAAAAATGACTGCAGCCTAGCCATTTTGGTACTCGGAAAAATGGGGACACGGCGGAGGACGCGCGGCAAACATTCGAAAGTTAACAAAATCATGAGAGCCCTTCCAGGGTTGCTGAGGAGATGCGATGAAATATTTTACTCCGTTATCAAACGTCCCCTGCAACACCGCCTACGAAGTCATCTTTCATGCTCGAAGAACTTCGAAAGCGTTATTAGCTATCAGCAGCAGATAGCGGCATTGATGATTTGCTCGTATGATATACCTCTTCTAGTTTCAGCTTTGCTTATGTTGCGATTTTCTTTCATGGGACTCTCGAATTCGTTTTAATGCGAGAACACCATGTTCCCCATTGGGTAAAAACTAAAAATACGGGCACTGTGGCCAATAGCTTTGACACAGAATACAAGCGCGTCGCATAACCAGGAACCGAACCCGGCGACACCTGGTGGCAGGCAAGCGAATTAAACACTGCAACACGGCTTTTGAGGTACACTTTCAGATACAAACGAAACAATGCCAAAAGGAGAAAATATTCTTTCCACATTTAAGTTACCTCACTTGCATTGAATGCTTGCGAAAGCATTATGGCTTCGCCTCGCAATACTTCACTGCACCATCAGGGATGTCTCATGCGTGTTTCATGAAGCTCCGTAGTACAGACTCGTAGCATGTCAGTGCGGCGTTTCCAAGGTTCTGCTATTTGCCAACCAGTTACGACGAGGAACGGAAAGTCAAGAGACATTCGCACGCGATGTGGCAGTAAAGAAGTGCTATAAGTACCTAAGTTGCTAGTCATACCTTTTCGCATTAAAAGCATCTAGGCGCTATTAACTGCCCCAAGCAATTTTACTGCCGCAACAGAAAGGAAACCGGCCAACAGCCGCGATAGGTCTCGAGTGACTCCACTTCGGACCGCGAATGATGACCACCCAGAGAAATGAGGGAAGATCTTAGGGCCACGAACGGAAGTTATCTGATGCGCGCACCAGCTGTCTGGCTTACATACTCCATGGGCACTATTGGGTGCGCTGCTTGACACCGTCTTGAGGCATCTAGGATTGCGAATAAGATCGATAAGCATAAGTTGCTGCGGGAATTTATTGAATGATTGTAGTGCTTAACGCACTGACGCAACGCAGGCGATGAGATGCTCAGTAGTGTAGGGCCCCGGATTAATTTAGACCACGTGGGGATCTTTCTTTTAAAGTGCGCCGAATCTCGTACACACGGGCGTTTTACTTTTCGCCTCAAAAAAGCGGCCTCTGTGGCCGGAATCAAA